>VXAY01004352.1:236846-358039 GCA_013399855.1 Oxyruncus cristatus
TTTTTTTTTTTTAATACAGGTTAGTCTTTAAACTTACATCTTGTTTCTATATATGATGAACAGCCACAGCTTTTTGCTGACTTTCTAACTATGGCTCCCATCACGTGGCTGTGGTTGCAATATACAGAATGCCTCCTGAAACAACTGCAAAGTTCAGTAGCTTTTGAAATGCTGCTTGGTGCATGTTTTGTTTATTGCTTTTTTTTTCTGTTAATTAGACCATTTTGTGTGTAGCTGTGGTAACTATTTTGAAGACATAGTGTTCCTGCTAAATCACTAAATAATGATTTAGACTACTAGGAAGATCTCCTTTTTAGCCTCAGAGGATAATATGGTAGTTCCCTTAAGCAACATGGCTGAAAACAGGCTATATATTTCATATACTGCAGGCCTGGAGCAAATATTTTCTGACACTATACAATAAATCATGTTTTCTTCAACAGCAAATAATAGAACTGTACAGTACATTATATCTGCAGCAGCAACAAACAATTCATCATCTCTGACCTTTCCATAATGACAACAATTTGAAGAATAGAGACTAATTTAAATTTTTATATAATGTTTAAAATTTAAGGACTAAATCTCCTTTATACTAGATTCCTTCACACTGCCCTGGTAATAAAAAGCCTCCTTAAAGTGAACACAAATGCAATTTTATTTTTTTTTTTTCTCTTCAAGCTCTCACAAATCAACAGAACAGAGATTTCTCAGAGGGCTAGGACCTAAATGCAACTCAGATGGATGCACCCAAGCTAATTTTTACATGATCAAATGGTAACAAGTACAGTGTAGCCTGCAGAACCTGAGGACCTTGGGTTTGTACTCTAAAGTTTGCTGTGCTGTTTTTATCGCATCTGTGATAAAAAAAAAAAAAAAATCCTGACACTGATAGTGGGCTTCTTTTATCTGCTCACAATTAATCTATATGTTACTTTCTTTATTCCTAGGAAGAGGGACTGGGGGTTGACTTTCAGCTGGCAGATGAACCAGCAAAGTATAGGAAACTGTTGTGTATCAGAAAAAAATCTTGCAGTGTACAATTCCATTTCCCAGTCCTATTGTGTTACAAAGCCGTGAGACTAGTTACTATTTGCACAGAAATCTAATGAAAAAGGATCAAAACCTTCAAATTGGGGCTCTATAAATAATTTAAATGCATAAAAATGATAAATCTCCTCTGGCCCCTGAGACAAAACCCAGGCAACCAGAGGTACCAATCAAAATAATACCCTTCACTACCAGTCTTTCCTGATGCACATCACCTCTAGCCTTTCTGAAAGCTTGGGTTTGAAATGCACACTGAGGCTGGTCCTCTGAAACTGTACCAGTTTGGGCTCTGTCATGTCTAAGGTCTAGCTGTTTCCAAAGAAATCTGACCACAGTCCCTTTACCATCAACTGGCTTGATCTTTTAATAAAAAGAGCCTTCATCCTGAACAAGAGATATGACCCATGCTCTTTGTGGAAATTGTGGGAGAGCCCACAAAAATTAATCAGGAGGGAGGGTTTGCAAACTTCTAGTTTTGTAGACTATTGTGTTCCTAATACAACCAGGAAAGATGAGGCAATGTGTCTCAGGATCTCCATAACTAAAAGCATATTCAGGATTAGCTGCTGTGGGACTGGAAACATTAAAGTTGCTTCTGATTCTTAAAAATTACCTGTTCAATACTGAAGTGAAAGGGGGATGCCTGCTCTGCCACTCACTATAAGGGCAACCATTGTATCATCTCACCCTGCACCTGGTTTCACCCTACGAAAGAGCCACAAGTGTTCAAGGGAGCAATCTGTGCCTTTTACGACAGATTTGAGACTATCTGATACTTTAGCTTGGTTTGAGGTCAAATGAAATGATTCCTACCATTTAAACAGAAAGAAATACTTCTGGCAGCCTGAATGAATTAATATGTCTTTTTAAGTCATCACCTCAGGATATTTTATGGATGCCCTCTACAGATGGCGATACACATGGTCCTACCTCGATTAGCTCAAATTCTTTCAAGTATTCTGCACAAATAATTCCCCAAATGCATCTGATGTCTGTAGTCGTTTCTCTAATGAAAGCTCTACTGCCCCTACACCTCATTATTGTATGTGCCTTTGTGCAAAAGTTGGTTTCTTTGCCTGCTATAGAAATAACCCCAAATACTGAAGCCAAATATTTAATTGTCTTTATTGTTGCCAGAAAACAGAGATCAAACTCAGAGTTATTCAGAGAGCTTCTTTGTCACACAAAACATTCAAAAAAGAGAGAGAAAAAAAGTCATGCTTGATTATTGTATCTGTAAAATTATTTGGAATGTATACTGTATAATTAAGACTGATTATCAGCTTAAATTTCTTGGCTTTGCTTTTTGAGAATACTGTCTTCTGTGGACATGAGGTTACTGAAACTGTACACTAGTGAGGGAACAAAACAAAACAGATGGTGCATTAATAATGGAAGTATTAGAAAAAGCATACTCTTCCAGATTTCAGTGTGTTCATTAATACATTTTAGACAATTTAATTGCTTCCTGAAACACTAATTGAAAGAGTTTCATTTGCAAAAACCTAGTCCGGGTAATACAAACTAGGCACAGTGCCACAAAGAGCTTGAATGTTGTAATAAGGAAATGAATAGAAGGGTTTGGGGTTTTTTAATGTGTGTATATTTATTTCTTTTATTGAAATCTTTACAAAAGCATTCAAAGCATCAGGAAAAGAAAGATTTACAAAGATAAGCCAGGTTTAAGAAATACTGAATGTTTAGAACATGTGAAGAGTACTTTTGTTTTTTTTAAAGTCAGCCCATGTCAAGGGAGCGTGAGTTGGATTTATTGAGCACAGGACTCTAACACAGTTTAATTTTATCAACATTACACACTCCTAGACTTGGCGTATCTATCAATCTAAGTAGAGGATACTTTTAAAATGTTTTCTTCTGAAGGTATCTGCTTCAGCTTCGGTGTCTCTTCTAACTACAGATGGGCAGGCAAGTTTTGCCTGATTTTGAACCTCCTCACCTGTTGCATGTTGGCAAATTTGAGTCAAACTTTGCTATGATCATTCTCTTATGCATCTCCAGGAGACAGGAGATGAAGAGCAGACAGAAAGCCAGAGCAAAACAAACGAAATAAATGCACTGGGAAAAAAAAAAAAATCTGCAGTCTGTCAAAGAGAATATGTAAAGAAAAAGACCAACAAACATGCAGAGAAACCTGAAGGAAAAGATCAATAATAAAGAGAGAAAAAATCCAAAGAGAAGAACACACAGTTTCTAGAGCAGCTTCTTTTCAAAGTCTTCCGTGGGCCATCAAAGTCTGAAATGAAAATGATGCAGAAGGTGGTATAAAGTAGTTCCTCTTAAGGGCTGTTTCAATAGTTGCCCATAACAAGTGTAATTCCCACTCATACTTTGGTGTTATTCTAATTCCCAGTTACCAAGGATGCATGGCTACTGGTATCTCACCTGTCTGGCTGGAAGGAAGCTGAGTAATTCTTCAGAAGTTTTGGCTGTATCAGTGGCTGGAGGATAAGCACACAGGCAGGCCGTGGTCAGATATGCTGCACAGATGACACCCGAGCTGGACTGATATGTTACAGTCTGAACATCACTCTGCCCTATGTGGGGAATTAATGTTCTCTTAAACCTGCCTGCTAAACTATGCTAATGTCAAAATAATAGAAAACAGCAATCACTATTGATACAGATATTGAGAGACACAGTGTCACTGGATTCTCACTTAAAACATTTTGATGTGGGGTAGCCAGACAAAAGTTTTTTTCCAACAGCTTTGAAAGAGGATTGTCTTTGCTGAGGCAGTAAGGGAGACAGGAGAACAAGATAGGATTGTTTTTCTCTTATCTTTACCAATCTGTGCCAAAAAAGCACATCTAAATGCAGACATGTTTCAGTAGACCCTGCCCACTCATTGACTGTGTATTAGTATAACAATATTATTTAGCTGTGGGACTTTTTCTAATAATATATTTATAAGGAAACAACTCCCTTTATAGATGTCATTATATCAATGCAAAATTGCCTCATGTTATAACAGATGGCAGAACTATATGAGAAGGTAAGAGAGGGCCTGAAACTACACTGCATTCCCTGCTAGGTGGTATCTGTCTTTCTCTCAAATATCATGAGGTATTTGTGAAAATCTTAAAAAAGGCTTTTAGAGCTTAAGCAAACAATCTCTTACATCCTGAATATTCATATACATTTGACTATATAATAGTGATGTTTGTATATATGATATAGAGATTCCTTACATCAAATTTTCTTTTTGTCCCAGAGTAGAGCTCAAAATCAACATATAAAATTATTTATGGAAGATAATTTTCTAAAATATTGCTGAAATAGCAAATGGTTGTTGCACGTTGCTGAAAAAAATGATACGTTTTTGGTTTCCTATGTTGAGTGGCCCTTGTGTGCTGTATGAGTTCTAGCCAACAGAGCAGAAGACTTTTTTTTTCTTTTCAGGTTGTCAGAAGTCAGAAAGGGGAACTTTCTATGCATCAAAAAATACAATATGTATAAAAAAATCTAGGCTAGACCTGAAAAAGAATGAGGATTTGACACACGTAAATTACAACACTCACAAAGTCCCTGGGTAGCTCAAATTGAAACTGCTTAGTATCACATTGATCCAGTAAAACCAAAAAGAACAATCACACAAAAACAATGCCTCCTCAATGAAAGCAATACCCCGAAGTACTAGAATTTATTATGCTGACCAATTTTAAGAGATTTAACCTGATGGCATTTTGAAATATTGCTGAGGTTTACAAAAGGTTAAACATAGAGATCCAGTTCTACTTTTTCATTTAAAGGAGTCATTTTTTCCAGATTTGTTTTCATCTACCAGAATTATCATCTATAAGTAAATAAAGGTAGAGAGACTGTGTCATTAAAACCTGCACCACAGTTTAATTACCCACACTAGGCAACAAAATTACTGGCAATTTTAATATTTAATATCCGATTTTGTATCTATAGAAGCTAAGGGCTTATCTACCTCATCTAGAAGAAATTACAAAACTAATACAAAAACATGTCTATACCCTCCAGAGCATTAGTAGCAGCTTGTTTTATGAATCATTACCATCCTTTCCAAATTACCGAGGAAGAAACAGTACCCTTTTTGACAAATGTGGCATTTTAAAAAAGGAAGAAAAGAAATACAAAGAAATATAATAAAGAAATATAATTATATATGAGAGAAAAGTAAATAAATATAAGAGTTTAACTGTAGACACTTCTCTTCCCTAGGTTACTTAGGGACAGTTACTTGAGTTACATTTACAGTAAAGTCAAGTCCTGGTTGAACCAGAAAATGTATTTCAAAGCAAGGGTTTGTTCATGTTGTCTTGGAGCTCTCTCCATACATGCTAAAAACTAGGTAAACTGTGTTTTTGTTGGGTTTTGGTTTTGTGTGTGGTTTGTTTTTTTTTTCAGAATATTGCAAAGTGTTAGGGTTCTGGACTATTGCCAACTGCCACATTTCATCTCAATAAACTAAACCCCAGTTAAGGGCCCCTCTTGTCTACCTAATTTGTAGGCATGGTCCCTGGAGTCGGACTAAATGCCAAGTCTGATGTTTATGTGAAATAGCTTAAACCAGGCAAACAAATAAAGTATTTTGTATTCTAGCTCTTAAACTAAGCAAATGAAATGCTTTGGCTCATAATAGTTTAAGTAAGATGTGGAAGTTTTTTGCTGGTTCTTAGATAAGTGATAAGAGTTGAGGAAACCTTTGAGGAAGGCCACAGAAACGTGGAGGTAATAAACTGCTTGCCTGACATTGTTTTAGATAATGAGAGAGTAGAAGAAGAGATGAATAAGAACAAAGAGCTTCCTGCAAGCAGAAAGTCTTCACGTAGTCAAAGATACCAAAAATATTTCTGTAGTAGATCTGGTGAATAGAAGGTATGTTTTCTAAACATCACAATTATCTAAGAAAGTCTCAGTGCTCCTATATATGAGTAGAACACTGTGGTAAGCTAAAACAAAATGGAAGAAACAGAAATAATGTTTCATAATAACGCTTCAAATGAAAAGCAAGAGAAAGGATATTTTAGCATTTAGCAATGGGAGGCTGAGCTCTGTAATTCCTGATTGCTGCTACTGACATTCAGATACAAAAACTAGGTCAGTACATGTTTGAAAAGATAGGAAAAACTTTCATGAAATGGCAGGGTTGCATGAACAACTGAAAATGCTAACACTTTAAACTGCAGAAAGTATTATAACTAACAACTTAGCATGTACATCTTCAAATATATTCATAATAAAAGTAAATGACAATAAGGAAATAAGGTCAACAAAAATATCTCAAGTTATTAGTGCTAGTCTCAAAAAAGTTCTATTGTATTTGGGTTGCTTAGTCTATGATCTTTCCTATTCTATATGAAGTCTACCATTCCTATCCATATTTTTGCTACTGTTACCTGGATTACTGTGATATACTCTGTCTGACTATTTGGAGGCTTTTTAGTAGTGTAGAAAATATATCCTTCTGGCTGAAAACTTGGGATGTTGTTTCTGATGGTATGAACTAGGTTTCTTTGAATTTCTGCCTATTGTTCACATTTGGCTAATCTCTGATAGAGCAGGACCTTAATTTAGATTGCATTTTGCAGATGTTTTATATGGAATGTAGTGAATGAAGAAAAAATTTAAAAACTCCTTAAAATAATAGAGATGAATCAATGGGTTGGATTAGTTGATGAATTGGGTTAACCCAGGCTGGAAGCTGAGCTCTGCACAGCCATTTGCTCACCCCCCGCCCCGACCAGTGATAACAGCCCTGTGTTATCAACATTGCTTTGGTCACAGATCCAAGACACAGAACTATACAGGCTGCTATGAACAAAATTTATTCCATTACAGCCAAACTCAGTAGAGCTGAGCATAAACAGCTGATTAACTTAGCATTGTCTTTGTGCCTACTAGTCTGTCTCTAATGCTGATAGTGAATTGCTGCACTGAAGGAGATTATATTTTTTTTCACTTTTCACTAAGATGAGAGATTAGATTGGCTCAAATTAAAATTAGAGATTAAAATATTAGGAAACAAAGACCTTTAACAGATCTTTGTTTAACAGTTAATCAAAAGTTTCCTCTCTTATCCTCTATTGAGGCTTTGTCATTGTAATTAATAAATGGAAAATGACTGAGTGACATATATTGTTAGCACTGCTTAGCCTTTTGTAGTGTTAATGGATCAATTTGGCTTTTCACATTTCTTTTTATTGCAAACCTAGTTGTGAGGAGGTAGAAAGTTTTGATAACAGTTTTACTAATTTTTAAATTTAAATTATTTTATTCCAAAAAGAAAAATATTGACAGTGTAATAACTTGAAAGATATTAACTTCTTTTTTAAAGAGAGGACAATTGAGAGTGAGAAAAGGTTTAACTTTCAGAAAACACTTCCTGGATTTAATGGTATTTTAAACGTAACTTTGAGGATGAAAAAAAGCCACAGAATTTGAAAGACCATAAGCTGTTGCAAGCATCCAAGATATCTCAGAAAATTCAGGGTTTTGTCAAACATCTTCAGAAAAATTTTCCTTGAGAATCTGAAACAGATTAAATTGCATTCTAAAGCCGATAGTCCTGTTCGGCTGATAACACATAAGCAATAATTTTTCATTTGTGGTAACTTGTTTGTGGATACCTCACTTTAATTTAGACAGAACATAATGATACGGTTTAAAACTGACATCTATAGAGAGACAAGCAACAGTATTGACAGGCAGGCATTTCAACATAGGAAACTTCCATTGTCTTCTAGCTCGGAGCAGAGCAGAGTGGCAGAGGTTATAGCCAAAAGTTGGGGTAAAAGGCTCTTGAACCACAGCCTCCAGCAAGTTATGCAGTCACAGGTGAAGATGTTTGATGCTGAACTAGCTCAGAGCAAGCATCTCACCTGAAGATATTTCACATTGAACATTTTGTTTTGCTGAGAATTTGTTTTTCACCCTGTCATTTTCTTTCAGAAAAAAAGGAACAAAACGCTTTAAGTGTTGTTACAATGGAAATTTCTCCAGGAAAGATATTCTTATTTTACTTAGCCCTACCTTGTTTTATTGATTAAAAAAAAAACAAAACCAAAAACCAAAAACAAAACAAAACAAAAACCCCAACTACTTGTCAAAGAAGTTGGATCTTCTCCTTATTCTTCTCCTTCCTTGTCTCTTTTATAATGAGGTTTCCCCACAACTAGCAGAGTAAAAATTGTAATTTGATTCACTCTATCATATGTTTTGTTTTATAAAATATGTATTTACTGTACTTGGATATCTATTGAATATATAGAGGTTTACGGTATCATATATGACAGTCAACACTAGTTTTTTCCCTGTTCCAGGCATTATTAAAGTGCTCTAAACAGTGAGATACCAGATACAGTAGCTAAAGATACTCGTGTAGTCTGTAGTCTTATAGTCTGATGGGATTTTCTCCTAACAAATTATTGGTTATTTCAGGAATATGGATATGAATAGTACTCTTGCTTTCTCTTTTTCTTGTGTCACTGACTGTCTGACATTTATACTGCTTTGGTCTTCTTCCTAATGCCCTGGAGTTCTCTTTAAGTTGCTAAGCTGTGTTTTAGCGGATGGGGATGTGTTTGGAGCACTAGTTCTTGGAACTTGGGACTCCAAGGCCCGTTTTTGTTTCAGGCTGTTTCCTCGCTGTGTACAGTTGTGGTTCACAGACAAACAGCTTGGTTTGGAGCCATAGTGATGGTAGCCAGTGAATGTCTATGACTGCAAGGAACTGCCAGGTTTCAATGATCGAGGTGATTCCTTCTAGTCCCAGGCTTCCGTTCCCCAAGGCAGTGTTTTAGTTCTTCATTTCCTGCTATCAGCTTTCAAGCAGACTTAATTTCTTTAACATCGTTCTTTCTTCTCTTGCAACCAGCTTATCACTATCCCAGTGATATGTTGCTCTTCAGCAGTTGCTGCCCCTGCCTGTAGTGTAATAGATTACAAAGTAGGAGATTCTGCTCCTAGGAAATTTTTATTCTGGGGGGAAAGCAGCTACTAATTTAACAAATGGCAATTAATGATACTTTTTTTTTTTTTCACTTTTACTTTTCTCTTTATCCTGAAACTAGCAGGAAGACCAAAAGCAGTTCCATGGGAAGGTCTTATCAAATAAATTAGTTTTACTTTCAGAGCTGGAAAGACTTGGAGCCACACAGACCTACAGCATGAGCACAGTATTTAATTTTAATTTTAGCAGTGAGAACATTCTGTTCTACATAGTAATTTTCCAGGTTTTGGCCAGACTTCTACCTATAAGTGGACAGCAGCAATCTCAGAAGTTGAGAAGTGGGAGTTTTTTTCCTCCTTGTCTGCTTCTTTTCTGCTGCTCAGAGCTAGATTTCCCTCTTCTCTACAGTTATTAAATCATCTTAAATCAAATTGCTTCCCGAAAGACATTTTAAAAATTCTTAATATACAAAAATCTCCTTAGAAAACAAATGAAACAAGAAGTTGCTTTCGATAAACTTTTTTTCAGAAGTGTAATCATCTTGAACATGCACAGTCCAACAATTGTACATCATCTAAAAAAAAACCCACAAAAAGCAAACAAAACCCAACAAAGAACACACACCTCCATTGTGTGTCAATTTTCATATTTGTAAAATAAATCATACAACTGGATTACAGGGGGCTTAACTTTATTAATGCTGCACTAGTTGAGATTGAAGTCAGCATGTTTTGTTAACTTGATAATTCAGTAACATTCACTTTTAAAGGAAATTAATGGTGGAAATTGACAAAGCAACAATAAATGCAAAGCAAACCCTGTTTTTCATGGGCTTTCTCTTTACTGACTAAAATAAAATTTTTAGTTTTGGTGTCATAGATTGATGTTGGATACTGAAATATTTGCTTCAAGCTGGAGTAATAAATTATGAATTGGTGGCCTTATTTAATGTATTGGTAGCCCTGGCTGAAAAACTCCCTTAGGGCTTTATCTATGCATACAGGGAAATAAAAATATGTACCTTGGTTTTCCCAACATTTTCTATAATATGGAAGCTGTGTGACATAATATAATCAGTGTTATCCAATATCACAAAGCTATTTTTAAAATTATTATATTGAAGGTAATTGATAGAAAATCTGCAAATCATAGTCACAGACATAACTACAAATCAAGCGAATAATCCACCTGGGTATAACTGAACTATTCCTTAATATTGGACCCCTTGGGACAGATCCAGATGTAAGTATGAATATCTATCTATCTATCTATGTATATTTTGCAACAAGAGTAGAGGAATCTTAGTAGGAACTGAGTGTCTAAATAAATAACTCATATACTTGACATTAATTTGTGTTGTGTCTCTTGTGCTGCACATCAGGAGTCTCTCTTTGCCAGTTCAGACCCTCAGGCCTTCTTTTCTTTTATTTTCTTTTCTTTTCTTTCTAACATTATATTTCTCTGTTGATCCAGTGATCAGTTCAGGCTATGAAGCAGAGCTACCTGACACTCTGCAAAAACTGCAACATCAGGATTTTTTTGCAAACTTTTTATTTTTGAGTTCTTACTATCAAGGCAGGTATCTTAAAAATAACCCTCACTTGCTGCTTCTGCTATAAAGCACTATGTGTTGAACGGAATCCAAATAAATATATCAGCTATTATTCACACCCATCATTATTTTGTTTTAAGTCTGTGTGCTGACACTATTATTTCAGTCTGTGACCTATTTTGATATAGCTTAAATCTGATTCCTTTCCAATCTAGCTAAATTTATATAAAAGCACTCTTACGTTGACATGAGTGTCCACACAAAGCTTCAACACAAAATAGGAAAAGCTGTGATTTATTATTGAGATTGTTATAGTCCCACTCCTGCTATAGATGAACTCAAAATCATTACACTGGGCACTAGTGAGGAATTGCACAAAAGAAGAAAATTGCTGACAGGGCTTCATGGTTTGCGTTTGCTCTGCTCCTTATTGGAACTTTCCATCTAAGTGTAGCACCAATAAATTGGATCAGATTTCATCAGATCTTGATTTTTTTGCAAAAGTATGAATTGTACAACAGCACTTCTACAAAACCTGTCAGAGCATTTGGGCAGAGTCATTCCCGACTAAGTTCCTGACGTGATGACTCTCAAGTATTACATTTGGGTTTGGTGGTTATGTGAGTCCATGCAGAGTAAGACAGAACAAGTTTTATAATGGCAATACAGTACTGTCCTTTGAAGAATCACTCGCTGTTTTTTCTCATGACAATTAAGTACGTGAATTTGGGGAACCTGGATAACATTTAGTATTTCAATTTTTCTGCTGTTTCAAATGCAATCCTTTCTACAGAGGAGCAGAGCTAAAGTAAATGATTTGTCCTGCTATGATATTAAATGAGCCTAATTGCCAAAGAGGTTCAACTCATTTTTTCCTCAAAAGATCTAATTTTTGATGCATTATTGGAATTCCAGCTATTGATTTCAGTAAGTCCAAGGTTTATCTGCAGGTAAAGGTTTCTGTTAAGGTTTCTAGAATATGTTTATGTGAATAAAGGGTTTGTGTGGGAAATATTCTTAGATTCCAAGTTTCAGAATTGGGTTCTGAGCTAGGAATCAATGAGGAGATGCTGTGCATTCCATGCTATTTCAAGAAAAGCATCATGGATGCAGCAGTCAATGAAGCTGATCAAATGCAGTGTTAGACTTACCTATAAAGATAGATGAGGAAATATGCTCTGTGGTGGATACCCCTGAAACATGTCAGAAGCAAATAAGTTAAAAAGCAAAAAGGTCAGATGCTTTCATATTAGAACAACACACATACTCATGCACACACGCACACACACAGAGTCATACAAGTTTAAAAAGGAAAGTAGAAAAGAAGAAAAAAACAGTTAAAGAAATAATCAGGAGACCCAGTAGGGAATATCAAGATAGGATATTAAATTGGGTTTAGAAAACTGTACTCATAAGATTATGTGAAGCCAGAGATTTGAGGATCAAAAGAAAGAAGAGTTAAATGGCTCAAATGCTTTCACTTGATTCTGAATCGACTCAGCACGAGCAGCTTGCGACGTTCCATCTGCCAATCTTCCCTGGATATGTGCATTCTCTTCCTAAAGCCCTCATTGTGATCTTTGTAAAAGAAATTCACATACTAATGATGTCCCTTAGTGTACCTTATGAAACATTCAAAATGGACTGTTATGGATATGGAGTTTAACAGGGAGCAACTAATTGTTTATGCTGGGCTAGCCTGAGGGGGTTTCATTTTAAAACTTTAAAATTACAAGACCTGAATTTCCAGGGTAAAGTTTCTCTGATAGATAATTCAATAGCACATAGCTAGTCAGTGAAAAGCATACTGTGCTTTTTTATATATATGTGTATATATATATATATGAAACTCTCTGTGGACTGTATTCTCTTTATTTATGAGGCCAAGGTCTGGTTATGCTAATAGCAGGGAAAAAAAATCAGACAGCCACCCTACCTGCTCACATACTAGAATGCCTGTTGTGCCACCTTCCAAGCTGCTGTTTTATTAATGATCTTGAAACTGAAATAGTAGGGCATGAAGAAGTGTTAAAATGACTTACTGATATGTCATAGACATTTGCCAAGAAAATGAAATGCACTGAGAGGAAAAAACACCAGGGAGGCCAATGAGGAACCAAATGTTCCATATTCTGATTTGTCTGACCTTCGCCTTCCCGAGCTCTAAAGAGATACAAAGCTGACTTGCTTGTGCTGGGCAAACTTGGTATCCATAAGCTCCAGAACTGTGTGGAATATGTACAGCATTTGCTTACTTACATTAAAAATAATTCCTCTTCAAATTGAATGCATCTTTTGCTTTGTTACAATGAGAAACAGCAGCACAGATCCTCCATGTTGCCTCAGACTCATCCATGCTTCATGCTTGTTTCTTTGCATCTCCAGTAAGAATTTTTGAGACAGGAAAAAATAAGGGAAATGCTGATATTGAGGTCAATCACAACAGGGGAAGACACAAGATGTGTGAACACCTGTGTAGTTTCAAGCAACAGTTTTCACATATTCTTTTGTCCATGTAGGGATTCTGATGAGTCTAATTCTGA
Source organism: Oxyruncus cristatus (assembly GCA_013399855.1). Lineage (NCBI taxonomy): Eukaryota > Metazoa > Chordata > Aves > Passeriformes > Cotingidae > Oxyruncus > Oxyruncus cristatus. The sequence continues at coordinate 249,931 of VXAY01004352.1, forward strand.
GGTTTTTCTAGGTAATAACCTTCATGTATTGTGTCACAGCACACAGTATAATAGTTCCATGTCCTTGATACACATCCTTTGGTAATGAATTGATTTCTCCTTTTCTAGCAGCATGGCAAATGAAGAATTCTTCCCATACCAAAAAGCAGTGCTAGCAGGTAATTTTTTACATCAGCTCTCTGATCTGTGTGAGCTGAGCTCACCCAATCGTGATGGCAAATTTCACTAGAAGGCAAATTTCCCCAGAATCTCTGTGGAGATGGAGGCATTCTAGATGGGTCTGTAGGAGGACTTCTGTCCATGAACTTTGACCATTTGATGTCCAAAGAAACTAAGAGAACATCTGAACAGGACAGATTTTCCTCAAGTGTCTGAACTGATGAAAGTGTCCTACCTTGGATAATTTAAAAAGCAGAAAGAGGACTGAGAAATACACATAAGCAAAACACCTGGTCTTGTCAGATTGTCAGAGACAACATAAATTTTGAGGGATTTTCTTCTTGGATATGAATCTTCCTCATACTATCAGAAGGCCCTTGGAAGCAAACAAGTTTGCTTGTCTGTTATCTTTATCCTTTGTGGATGACACTTTTCATGCCTTTTTCCCCCATACATGTCTCCACCCCTTTTTTTTTTTCTTAATTTTCCTAAGAAATTAACATACTTGAAGTGCAGAAGAGTATTTCAGATGAACAGGTGACTTCATTTTGCTAGTGAATGAAATAATGCTTGTCTATTTCTTACATGTGAAATGCTTTAGGGAGCTTAAATACCTCTGTATAAATATGCTATCTCAAATTATTATATGCCATAATGTCTAAGTGGCATCCTGTAGCTAGAATGGGGGCTGTAACTCTGAATCTCTGCAGTGAATAAATATTAGAGCCACTAAATGATTCCAAGTTGGTTTAGACTCTTTTGTTTCTGATAGATTTGGCACTTTTGGAGAGAGCTGGGTTCGCCTTCGGAGGCAGAAGACCTATACCCATAGCTGACACAGAGGATGGATGGCAGCAGAACCACCCCACACTGCTTCTGACAGCTTTTGGCACCAGCTGGATAGGTCTCTTTGAGGATGGGAAGGATGAATTCTGCAGTCTTGGCATCCCTGTGGAGGTTGCTCACAAACACGACTGGTGCCACTTGCTGTGTGCCTGCATGTCTAAGGTGATCACAGGAAGAGGGTTTAGAATCCCGATTCATTTCTAATTGCCTTTCAATTTGAAGACCAAATTTTAGATCTGCTTGAATTCCTGCAAGTCTGTTTATTTCCATGAGTCTCTAAAGGGTAAAAGTCAGTGCAGAATTTAGCCCTCTGTCATGACTAATTTAAACAAGGTTTAGAGGATTAACAGAGAGGTCAAAGGTTCACTCTGTTATCACATCACCAAGTCCTCCAGCCTGTCTCTGCCTTCTGATAATTGTGTTTGGTTTCTGTTAGAGGCCCAGAATGCTTGTTAGATGCTAAAAAGGTGTAAAACATAATCCAGTAGCGTCTCCAAACTAGTACTCTGGCAAGCACAAACAGTGCATCTAAGACCATGTTAGTATTGATCTTGAGTCAGATTGCATTAGCACTTCCTACGCTACCTGGCTCGAGCCTGCCAGGGAGTCAGCAATGCACAGAAAGGCAGACCCAGGCAGTCAGATCGATGGATTAATGACGTCTGTCTCCTTTGTGCAGTTTTACTTCCTACATATCTCTTGATCCCCTTGTGCCCTCCCTGGGAATAAAGTTTCTAAATGTTCAGAAGACACATTACACAATTGTTTGCAAGTAATGGCTTTGTGATAGCAAATATTAAAAAAGGAAGCATGGCAACAACACGTGTCTGGATCTGTGCATGCAACTACACTCACACATACATAGAGTTTTTCTCTTACAGTAGAGATTTTGCTCAGGAATATGTTGTGTGCTCTTACACCTTAAGCTAATATACAGTTTTTTAGGAAAAGCAGGTTATCTTTGGCAGATGGTCATGTTTATATGGTACAGAGAACTGTATAAAACAGCTTATAAAATTTCCAGTGTGTGAATGAATAATAATTATAAACTTTCCTAAAGGATTTCTAGGTCTCTTCTCAGGTCTCTCTTTCACATCTATCTTCCTTTGAATTATTAGCATTTCTCATTACTAACTGGCAATATGCACCCACCTTCACACACTCATGGGTGGATTGAAAATAAATTTCTTGAGCTATCAATAAATTATTCTGTCAATTTTTTTCTCATTTTTACTTTGTAATTTACCACACTGTTTTCAAAAATAGCATGTTGTAGCTAAATATTTCACTGCACATTACTCCATATGCTACTCTGCTATTTCCTTCAAAAACAAATCTCAATTTCCATTTCCATGTGGCCATACCTTACATGTTTATTCTCTCCCTCCTCTTTATAATTTCTTACTGAAATGGTATCTTTCTCTTTGAATTACTGACAAAGCAATATCAGGCCTTTGTGATTTACATTCTTCATCAGAGGGCATCTGCCAGGAAGAAATATGTGTAAGGCTTCATATCTTCAAGTATCATTCCCTTGTAAAATTAACTATTTGAGTTTTTTTCCTACCTATACTATTCTGCCACCTTTACTAAACTCATTCTTCACCATTTTCCTCACAGATTTCCAGGCTGCCTTATTTGACATTATTTACATAAGTTTTACTGCCTTAAACCTATTTTACCAACCCCTTCTGAGAATCTCAATCTTGTATTCGTGATGATTTGTATTACAGCAACAGCTATGGGACCTAGATGAAACCAGAGCTCAATTTTATTAGCACAGATTCATGCTGAGAAACAGTGTTTACTCTGAAGACTTGATAATAGTGGGATCCAGACTTGGACACCCCAGAGAGATGTACATTTTAAGCATACAGTGAGGCAGTAAAAAAAAAAACAAACCTGACTTCCTCACAGACAGTAGGAAGTACCAGGAAAACTGGAGCAGCCTCCTCAGGGATGGGGTAGAGACCCATTTCTGGAAGTTTTTGAGATGTGATTGGATGGGGTGGTGGATAATGTAAGGTCTCTTTTCCACAAAAAGTTGGACCAGATGATCTTGCAAGGTCCTCTGCAGCCAGAGCTGTTAATTCAACAAGAAGCTTGTTGCTCCACCTGGAAGCCTTTGAGGGTTTCCTCCTCCTTCACTGAACACTCAGGTAGACCAGGCTGATTGTTTATCTGATCATATCAGTTTGGACTTGTCCTTGCACCAAGGCCTAGCCTTCCTGAGCATCAGCACAGTCTGACTCTTGACGGTGTGGCTCTGCTTTGATGCAAACACAGTGGTGGAAAACCCCTGGAAGAGGTGGCTGATGGGTGATTCTGGGCTGCTGTTCCTACCCAGCTGGTAAAGCCCAAGGCCTGGGCAATGAAACAGCACAGCAAGTAAGGAGACACAGATGTAGTTTGTAGCATATTGTCATGGGCAGAGTGGGAGCTTCAGAGAAAGTTTGTTAAAGAAACCCTCTTGCTGAGTCACAGGGTGCAGAAAGTATCCCCTTGCATTTTAAACCCCTCAGAAAAGAGCTTGGATGTGGCTGGATCCAATTTTAGTCCCAAACATTGTCAAAGCTTTGTTTCTAAAGGATTATATAGGTGTAAATCAACCTCTATACAACTTTGTTGTTGTATATCTGAGAGGATTAAGGATGGCACCAGATATATTTATATAAATGCGTATGGTTCATTATGATAATGATTAGGTAAAAGATCTTAATGAGAATTATTTACTACATAGTATGGGAGTTACAACAACTATTATAGTATAGTGCACTATGCAACAATATTCAAGCAATTATGTTAAAGTGGTTGTATTAAAGCTAGTAAAAACAATTATTAAGTAGAGATTGATGTTACTCCCTCATACCAATGACTGTGGGCAAATATCTTTTGCTCAGCCTTGAGGAATAACCTTGAGGGATGTCCCCACTCAAGAAAGTGATCTCCACACACACACTCCAAGAAGGGGTAGAAGACCCTGTTGTTGATATTTGGAACCGGGCTTTTATAGTATTGAGTGATTGACTGTCAGTCACATGTTTCCTGGCCAGCTGTGTCAGCTCAGAAGCTTTGGATGAGTTATTCATAATATCACTTGTTTGTTCCTTTATCCAGTATTTTACCAGGTCTACCGCATTTTCATCTCACTATCAGGATGTTGAACTTCCGAATTGGTGAGTCAGACTTGTTTCAGGATTATTTAGCACCAAAAGCAGCATGACACTGCCTTCTTCATTTGGCACTGATAGTTTTGCAAACAGGGCATTGTTTGAGTTGTATTACCCATTCCAGGTACACACATTCCTGCTACAAACATTACTGTGGAGGAAAGCTTCGTTAAAATGTGCTTTTTAAAAGCACAGGCTAAACATTTCAATTATGAAGGTTGGATATGACTAAAAATCAGTAAAGGAAAGACTGGAAAAGGAAGCAGAATGGAAGTGATTCACCCAACACCGTGCATCTGGTTATAGTCTGGCGCAGAGCTTCCTGGACTCCCTTACCTCCAATCTGATGAGCAGTTGCTCACATTTACCAAGCACCAGACAAAATACATTCACTTCTTTTTGTCCCCTCACAGATTTCCTAGGTTTTTTTTTTATTTTTTTTTACAGTGATCTAACCTTTTCTGTTCAAGACTCCCTCTGCACTCTGGGCAGAGCCTGAGCAGACTATTTCAGGGCAAGCCGGGGTGGGGACCTGGGACTAGTACAGAGTGTTCCCACGGAGTTCTCTGCAAAGGGGCAGGGACTAAGAGCCATGGTAGGACTTGGAGGCAAAATCAAAGCCTCTTTGACTCAAAGGTCCTGCTTTTAGAGGTGCCATGAATGTTTTTCTAGCCTATATGGGAGCTGCACTGCAGCTTGGTGACTGGCTTATAAATTCGAATAATAACTCTGACATGCTGCAGAGCTCCTTGTGTTTTTGTTCCCCAGAAGAGCTTTGTGCAAGGAAGGATGGATTCTACCCTCATTTATGACCATGATTACCTATGGCTTCATTATATAGGCAACAGATTCAGTTCCTTATCCTAGGAGAATGGGTTCCTATAAGTATAACTATAAGCCCACAAAGATGCTGAATATTTTATGAAATTGTATTTTAGTTTGGAAGGGATCTGCTAGGAATGTATTGCTTTCTTCCTGCTGAACTCCCTGAACACTCTTAAAAAACTTGATAATGTTCCTGACAAACCTTTCAAGGCTAAGCAATTTCTTTCAAAACAGGAAATAAATTACGCATCTGAAAATTGTTCACACACTTGATCTATCCCGATCAAAACCCCCATCCCTCAAGACTGGACAGGTTTTCTTCAAGGCATTTTATACTGGGTTCAAGTTCTTCTTGTTAATTTAAGAAAAATGCTATAGGCCAACCATTTTTTATTATTTATGACTATTTTCAAAAACTCATTTCCCTTTTCCTATCCCTCAATGAGAACACTGGTGGCATTCTGCTTTATGGAGCTCATATTGACATTTCTGCTAACTCCATGCTCACGCCGTGGGATTTAAAACTGCTCCCCATCTCAATAGTGTTTGAACACCCATTCTTCAGAGTCTTATCCAACAAGCTGCTCCTTGCATCAGTGTAGAGATCTTTTGTCTCTTCTTTCCCCTTATAGATTAGGAAAAGATAGTTTGTAAGATTTAGAAATGCAGACTATTCCACATCAGAAGTTGAATATATTCCCTAGACATTAGACTCCTTGTGCAGGATGCCCTAATATCCATGTTTTAGTATCAGCCGAGTTCATGTGAACCATAAATGTGGTATTTTAGCAAGTGAAGTGGTGCACTTTAAGTGCTTGCAAGTATAAAATATTCATCCTTGCTAGTGCTAAGTACATAAGTACTGACTATCCTGAGAATAATGAACCTGAGGTACTCCTGTGTTTTATTTCTGCTCATCATGCAGGAGTAACTGTACAATTTGTCTAGACCAAACATAACAAAATCGTTTGATTGTAAAGATAAATATAGATGTTTTTGCAAGCTATTTGTGATTAAAGCCTTACTGTGTTAAATACTGTGGAGAAATAGAGTCAGTCTGTGCTCCAACCTCAAGACTCGACCTCACAAACACAGAAGAAAAAGTCTGAAAAGGAAAAGCAGAAGTAATAAAGTTTGATGGAGATTACATACAAGGTCGGCAACCAAAGTAAGAGTGAAACACTTTTCTTCAAGCCCAATCTAGGCCAAAGCTCCAGTCATCAAACCATGCTACATTTTGTTCCAAATAATGTCATGTACTTGCTACGAGGCCTATTTCACTTTCTGTAAGGTTGTTTCTTACTGTGTAGTACTTGTAAGATTATTCATTACTTAATGTAAAAGGAAAAGAAGATACATCTACTGAAGTTGAAAAACAGCGGGAGATACACAAAATCTATTAGAACTCCAAGAAATCACCTGGGCTTTAAAATTAACAAATAATAATCTGTTTGTGTGGTTTTCAACAAAAACTATTTTATTATCCTAATTTCAATTTTAAAAATTAAATCATTAGAAGTCATAGAAATCAGTTGGGAAAATGGAGTTTGTCTTAAGGGGAATTACAATATCTTTTTTGATGATTTTCTGAGTTTTAAAAAACCTACTAGAGGGAAATGAGAAAAATGAAACGAATTTTTGCACAACAATCACAATGGAGCTCCTTAGAAAAACAACTTGAAAACTCTTTTAAGGAGAATACTTTTGTTCTCTGACCAATTCAATATCTCAAATGTATAATTTATTCTTTACCTACACTCAAGAGCACTGTAAGATTTCAGCCCAAGATATTAACTGGGATTTAATATAAATTCTTTTTGTACTGACTGTCTACAGAGAAGTTAGTCATATCTGGTAAAAAAAAAAAAATTGGAAGTAGTCTCAAATTTTTATGCAGGAGTAATCACATTTTAACTCTATAAGTCTAGACCTGAAATCTACACAGGCCTTATCTAAGAGAAGTTTTAAAATTTTAACAGCATTCTTTTTTTTTTTTCCCTCTCAAAAACTGTGCCTAAAGCTTTTTGTCAATTTCAAAATGTATTTTAAAAGAGGAAAACTTATTTATTACATTCAATTCTACAGAACTTCAAAGAAGTTAAGAGGATTTTACTTTTACTTTCCAGACTCATTCACTAATAAGGTGCATTTCAAAACAGAACTAAGATTTTGGAGGAATTTCTGAGTTTCTGAAGAGTTAGGATCCTAATAATTTCTTTGTCAGGCTTAATTATAGCAGGGTCCATGAACAATAAAGTTGGTCATCCAGCACAACCCTCAATTTGTGTGCATCACAAAATATCCAGACTCAGAAAAGTGGTTTATAGCTGTGCATGTGCAAAGGTCAGGGATGCAGTAAGGGAGACTTTCCAGTGGTGGTGGTAATTCAGACCAAGCACTCTGTTAAGGCCTTCAACTCAATTTTGAACAATTCCGTTAATATTATTGACTTTTTTTTTTTTTTTTTTGGCCAGACTTTGTGGCCATAGATAGATACAGGAAGATTATTGCTATTATCTCTATCTCATGGAGAATGAGACAAAATAGCTTGTCCAAAATCACCTTGGAGATGAGGAGCAGAATATTTGGAGGAAATATGATCTGAGACTCTCCAGCTTGTTCTGGCAGACATTACACAGCACTTAGACTGTCCCTCCACTGCAAACCACACAGCTTAGCCCAGCGACAGAAAATTGGAAGTTTATAAATGTCTGAAGTGGATAGGCTGTACATTTTGTAAGGATGGGAACCTTCTTCAATTCTAACATGGAGAAAAGAAGCCTAAAGCCTGATCCTGTCCTGTTCCCAGTCTGCAGGCTTAAAGCTGAAAATCTCTTTTCTAAGCTGTTACAGCTCACTTGCAAGTGTAGAGTTGAGGGGAGAGCACAAATCGTTTCCTAGGGAAAGGAATAAAAGCAAAAACCTGGTGCATTGCTGCATATCAGCAGTAAGATTAAGCTCACATGCTCTGAATAATAACAACAATAATAAAAATGAACATGGCAGTAAAAACATGAGAAAATGTTCTATACCTATGGCAGAAGGTGTATCACCTTTTGGCTAAGACATGACTGTCCATTGGTCAGTTTGTGATTTGTCCACAGTATAGAAAAGACCAATTTTTCAAATAGCTTTTTTTAGAATACTAACATAGAAATGAGTACAGCAACATTTTCTGTTCACCCACACAAGGAGGAGAATAATTAGAAGCTATTTTAAAGATATTTTGAGATCTTCATGTAAAAGCAAATTAAATATACTAATTTCAGTATCATTTCATCTATGTAGATTTATAGGGAGACCTTACCAGAGAGAAGAGTAGTTTTGGAGTAGTATTCTGACACCATTTCTAATTCTGTAATTTAAATTCTGGTTAGTATTTTGTGCATCTGAATCACTCTCTAAATAAATGCAGATAAAATGTTACTTAGATTTTAATTTTGGAATTAGTATAGTAGTTGCTACTGACAATCTAATTGTGTAAAATAAAAAAGAAAAGTTATTCCTGTGGTCCATATTTTCCTTTTTTGAATATGTATTCCTAGACAATATTATGTATTCAAATTAAAAATCTTAGTACTGAAACAGTCCAAGGTCATCACAGTTTGCCTGTTACAGTATCCCTCAAGTTTGATAAGAAAGCTACATTAATAAAAATGCATTAGATTAAAAAAATAGAACACTGCTAAGTTCTTGTATTAGTGATGATAATTTTGCATTTGACACAGAGTTAAAAAGAATTTCTCTATTTGATGGTGTATTAATATCTGTAGTGACAAATCCTTCAGCACATACTGTGGCTGCCATTGCCTGGAGGAAAACCTAAGGACATTCTAAAGAGCACTGTGGAGAGAAGTTGTAAAGAAGTACTTGGTTTGGAGTTGTTAGACTGAAACTAAGCAGGAAGGTTTGATGTATTGCCAGAAGGCTTTATCTTCTCAAAAAGTTTATAATCAAACACAAAGGAGAGTCTACTGCATATTTTGTTGTTCAGTGAACACGAAACATTGTTTTCCTTTCATTAATGCATCTCTCTTTACACTCAGACTTATTCAAAACAGCACATTCTTTAGATATTGTTACCACCCAAAGTCCAGAATTAATTCACGAGTGAAAGTTTGGTTTCTTTTTAAAATTGTTTTTAAAGTGAGTTTGGCAGAGGCACTTGAAACAGAAGTAAGAAAAGGGAAAATTCAAGTTAATAATGTAACATTTTTCAACTCTTCCATGTCAAATTTCAGAAGTATTTCACACTTATTCTGAACCAGCTACCCTAGAACAATCTGGTTAGAAAGTTACATGTTGTCCTACCTTCCCTGGGGAAAATGTGGAGTGAGGAATTGGTTAAAGTTTCAGAGCAACAAATTGTAAATGGAATCCATATCCCATTATCTCACCACTAACCTTCCACTGACATCGTGCATGACACATTGCACAAGTGCTCACTCCTACACCCATATTGACACTGTTTGTGAACCACGTCTTATCATATTGAATCACAGTTATCTTCAGCTTCCGAATTTGCTCCAAGTTTCTCTTAAAATTAATGGAGAGGCAGTGGTTTTAAGACATGATCCACTCAGTCTTACCAGGTGCCCACTTTAGGAAGGGTTAGTCACTCTCCCAAATGCCAGTCTTTCTTTAGTGATGCTCAAGACAACCCAGACAAGTAGCTCAAATGTAAACACATACATTTAGAAAACTCTGCCCACAACAAGCTCTGCAGCATTTCCTAGCATTTTTCTGTGATTTTGTTCCTTAAAACCAATAGACAAATACATGGCTATGATTATTAAAGAACCTTTTAAGGTGCTCTTTCTTTGTTTTGAATACATATAAATTGAGTTACAGTTGTAAAGGCATTGAGACATTTAAAGGTGAGATGGAAATTATGTATTACGTGTATTTTCTGAGTTTTCAGCAATAAATAAGAAATATTAATGATGTTCATTATTTAGGAAGGAAATGTGACAAAAGATTATGATGAAAAGTCAAGCTAAATGAATAAATTATTTTAGATATATGTTAGCTCCAGATAAGCTAGGCTGAGTAATATCCCCTTGGTTAGTGGATAATTTTTTTCCTATGGCCTTACAAATTACTGACTAACTTGCTGAAAATATGCACCTGACTTTAGTTTGCAGGTTTGTTCTTAAATGTCTGCAGAATAATGTTGAATTATGTATAGATGAAAAGTAATTCATCTCACATATACTCTGTGCTGGATATAAAACTAAAAGTTTTGGAAAACAGCTGATATCCTGGCTACAGAAAAGTCAATATGAAAACCATGAAGTTGAATATGGTGAGATTATATATTTCATCTTGAGAGTCATAGAGCTGCAAATGTGTTGGCCAGTGTAATTAAAGAAAATAATAAATTCTGCCAGTGGGAAAAAAGAAAAAGAAAGAAGGAAAGAAGGAAAGAGAGAAAGAGGGAGACAAAGAGAGAAAGAAAGAAAGAAAGAAAGAAAGAAAGAAAGAAAGAAAGAAAGAAAGAAAGAAAGAAAGAAAGAAAGAAAGAAAGAAGAAAGAAAGAAAGAAAGAAAGAAAGAAAGAAAGAAAGAAAGAAAAAGAGAAAGAAAGAAAAAGATAAAAAAAATCCTACTGTTTTCTTCTTATTGGTGTCTTCAGGCTGAAAAGAAAGAAACCATTTGGCTAGTATTTAAAGAATAATAAGAGGAATAAGTAAGAGATGTGTTCTGAGAGACAAAACTAAAATGACAATATTTACAAAGTAGTTATAAGAACCTGTGTAGCATAAATGAGAAACAGTATGTCACTGGTATAATTCAGTATTTCACACTCAGTGTTTTCCTTTACAGCCTGCCTCTTCTCTGAAGTGCAGACCACAGCCTGAGCAGAATCTCTTCTGCTCAGCATGAGCAGAGCCTCGTTTAAAGAATCTTAATAGAAATTAGAAATGATGGTATGAAGAAAAGGAAAGGTAGCTTCAAGCTGAGTATTAAGCCAAACTTTCAGCAAGGGAAATCTATTGAAACATGCAATAGTATTGCTGAAAAAGCACAAGGAATCGTGCTTCTGGGAGCATTTCAGTATTGACAGGTATGTTACTATAAGACTTTCCAGTCTTAGTATTGATGATGTTATCATATCTCTTCAGTTCAGCTTTTTCTCCTTGCTCCTGTTGCAATTTGTGTTGATATGTTGTATTTTTTGGGCACAGGAGGTAGCGGCTTCCTTGGTGATGAGTGGACATGTGCACTTGAAAAGGGATCATCAGTTTAACGGCTGGGATCACTGAAGGATTCGTTCACAGTGATGGCAAAGGCCATGATTTTGCCTAAATATACTATAGTTCTCCTGTGTGACCTTGAGCAAGTTACCTGGGGCCACACCTGCACTGCCATGCATCACCATGGCCATATCACAGCATCGCTGTTCCAGGTTCCCAGAGGGAATCCAGCATCCTGTGTTAGGTTCTTTAGTTCCCTGTACAGCGTAGGTGGAGAGGTGAACATATCAAAGTGGTGTCCTTAAACAAGTTACTACCCGAAGAAATAGTGGTCTGGATAGGTATGAATTTGCTAGATGGATAATTCCTTCTTGAAAAGTGGCATTTTACTCCGCTTCGATTTACAACCCAGTTCCTCTGTTTGGGTGTAGCAGCCCTGATATCAGAGCTCAAGGAAGGATTGTAAACCAGTTTTCTTTACGTACTAGAGTAGCACTAAGAACATCAACCTTACTTATATTCTGCTTTTGTAAATAAGCAGCTGTAAGAAATGACTGGAAGTCCTTTCAATTCTTCCTTCTGCTTCCCTGCACAAATCCACAAAGGCTTTAAAGAAATAAAAACAACTTATTTTTATTTATTCATGATCTAATTTCCCTGTGTATGATGTAAATTTTAAGGGACTGGGGCTGTTCAAACTGAGTGTTTCTCCAATACTTTAACTCAGTGAGGATCCATTTCAGTTAAAACCTGTAAGTGTAACTTTAATGCAGAAAGATCAAAGTAGTTTTCATATTTCTGTGGTGTTCATTACCTTATATAAACAGAAACTACATTTTGTGTTTGTAGTTTTAGTATTTTGGATTCAGGCAGCTAATCCAGAAATAAAGAATCAGTCTATTATTTTCTTAATAGACACATGAGAGGACTTTTACATAGTTTGTTTGGATTTTTTTCTTGGTATTGTACCTGTCTTGAGTGACATTTTCTTAATGTCCTCAAATATTTGAAACACAAAACATCTTAGTTTTTGCAGTATTCTCAGAGCTTCTCAGTCTTCGAAAGTACTCATGGATCAATTGTAATATTATGAAGGGGAAAGAAAATTAATGCACTTCTTTTCCTAGGAATACATTAGGTTTTGAACAGTCTGACTGTTTTCCTGACCAGAACTAGAAAATACTGAATGGACATCATCAGAGACTTAATGAACATCTTTCCTGTTGGAAAAGACTTCTTCCTTCTTTCTCAGTTTTAATTTCTGCCTTCCTGCCTGTGGCAGATGGCATTATGCTGATGAAGAAGAGACATGTCTGGTTCTCAACAGCTTGTGCCAGCAGACCAGCCGTGCCTTTCCTTACAAAACTCATTTTATGTAGAGAAAAGAATAGAAGGCAATTATTATTTTCAAAAAGAAAAGAACTCAAAGTTCATCAGTAAAACATACTTAGGAAAGACATAGGTACTGCCAAAAAACTTCTATGCCTATGTCTTTTTATCTTGCACAGGGTGAACCTTTTATTGATTCTGTAGGGCCCTGAGTGGGAAGTAGGATATACTTCAGCTGTGGTGCATTGTGGCAGAGTTATTCTGATCAGGCAGTCTAGATCAAAGCTTTTAATTTCTCAATGAAATAATTAAATGCTGCAGGGAAGTAAATGCTTATCACAAATGATTAAGCATACTGTTTGGTTTTGCATTAAAAAAAAACCAAAAAACCAACAAAAAAACCCCCGCACTTTACTTCATAGTAAACAACAAACTTCAAGTCAGGGAAACATTTGTGCAGGAGTCTGTTATTGGCCAGCATTATTATCCAGGTGCTGCCAAATGTTAAGTAGCACGACATAACAAACCCAATTTTTCATTAGAAGGCTAGCATTTGTCATATTCTGTTCTAAGCAGCTGACTTTTAAGAATATTATTTCTTGTTCTAAGATTAAATTTTAGAAAAAACACCAAAAATTACGTTAGAGACTGACTGACATTAACTTTGAAGACCTAGGTTTTTTCCTTGTGTGTTGAGCATTTTTCAGGAAAAGAAGAAATCTTATCTCATACTTTTATGGACAAAGTGTTCAGTTTTCAGGACAGTCATTCAATTTGCAGATAAAAGCCATTTAAAAATAATCATATGCAATAAAATATTATCATCCATAAAATGAACTGATAACATATTATATTTAATCTGGACCTTTAATGGGGTTTTGGAAATATAATTTTCAACCTATGGTAATCAAAACACAGAAAAAAATGTCTTATGCTTATACCAAAATGTCATATTTATTTAGCTTATTTTATTACAAATGATTCTCATGTAATTTAAAGCTCAATAACAAGACTAGATTTTCAAGAGAAAAACATGGAGATCCTGACGCTGGAAATACAGCATGAATTTAGGATGAAAACAGGTTTCCAAATTGGACTTGACACAATATAATCTACTAGCTAGTGTTTATGCTCCATTGACTTCTAGAGGATGGAGTGTTGGGCCACCCAAATGCTGTCTGATAACCATCCACTAGATATGACTATAAATTTTTAAAGTGTTGCAGCTGATGAAGACTTTACTCTGTTTCACATGACAGAAAGTTGTGAATTCAAGTAGAAGATCCCCGGGTAACACTATCATGGTATTTTGTTATGGCAGTGGTATTTTATTGTGGTCATGTATTTGTGATGTAACCACAGTACTTTGCCATGCAAAATGTAACCAATGTATCTGCTTTCTTAGCTGATTCTCTTTTATGAACCCTCCCCAAACAAAGGAATAAAAAAACAGAAAGAAAACCTCCCAAATAACAACAACAAAACCCAAACCAACCACAAAAAACCACAATGAACAATGTTCTGAGATTTTAGACCTCTCAGATGGTCAAGATTTAAGTTTTACATCTTTCCCAAAAGATTGATTATGCTCTTGCCACATTCACATGCCAGAAGTATACTGTATTGATTGAATGTCTACTGCTTTTAGCAGTTAATAAATCCCAAGTTAGTGTTTACTGGCTTACAAAAGAGAGAGAGACACAATAACATTGCATATATTAATTGTGCTTTTGAAATTAAATGTCGGTAGAATATCAGAAAGGTGGAACTATTTTCATTAATGCACCAGGTTGACAGCAAGTTGTGTTAACAAAGTTCAGCAAAATGTCTTCAGCGTCCCTGGGACATTCATAAAAATAAATTAGGTTGTGAAGACAGCATGCTTAGGGGAATTCTAACACATGTAATTGTTCTGGAATGCAAAGCAAGTCAACAGGTTTGCTGAGATGATTAACAGTTAACTGAGTTTGGAATATCAAGAACTCTTTTGCATGCTCATAATTTATTGTAATTTCTTTAGGTTGACTACAACCTGAGGCCAATTCAGAGCAGAGTATGCTTATTTACCTTAGTTTTCTTTCGGGTCGTGAATGAGATCACTTTTTTTTTAATGACGTGGTTTCTGACCACAGGCAGCACAACCCGAAGTAAAAGTGCTCACTGATGCTTTATAGATGAGAAGAGACAGGTTAGTACATCTCAATGAACTACTCTGTAGAGTATTTGACTCTGGGCTTGATGTCAGTAGTCAGGATGGGAATGTTAATTGCACTAATTAGCTTAACAGGAAAAATTAGTCCAAAAACTTCTGTTTCTGCTTCAGAATGAGGTAAAATACTTTCAGGAAGGAAATATGTGGATCACTTGATAAGCAGAAGTCTTCGCTGAGGGCTGCAACTATGACTCTCAGTTGGCAAGGCTGCAGTCAGCAATTTAAAAGTTGGGTATCTAGGTTAAGATGATCAGTGAGGCTCTTATTATATACAAGACAGATGTCTTGGACAATTATTCATTCCCTTTCTGAAAGAGGCATGTAAGGAAGGTGATCTGAATTACATCGGCTGATATGCTCTTCTCTTTGTCTTCAAATACTGTGGTGGGAGCATAAATGGCTAAAGGGGAACGTGTCCACCTGCACTTGACTGCTTTTCAGTGGGGTGATTTTCATCACTGATTCATGAATTATTGTAACATTTATTCCACCCTGTTGCAGGACACAACTCCACAGATGTTCCACAAAGGTGGATGAGGATTAAAGTGACTTCCAGTGATCTGAGCAAGTGGATACCTGATACCATTACTTTTGACAACGTTCCAGCTTGAGTGTAGTTTCCACTATCCTTTATCTTCTTTTCATGCCCTCCTCCAGAAAGTAAAATAGAAGCAAAAAAGAAAAAAAAAAATCTTGTGATCAACTCAGAGATCAAATATAAAAATCAAACAGTTAACGCACACACAAATGAGATCAAGTTACTGGGAGTCAAGAACATCTGGGAGCCCAGCAAACAGGTCATCACTGGAACACACCCATCATGGAGAATATCCTAAACATATATTGATAAACCAGAAACTATCCCAGCTGATTTTTCTGTATTATTGTGCAAGAGGATATTGGGTGACATACTCAATATCAAGAAACTTCTATTTTCACAAACTTCAAAGTACTCTTATTTTTAGATACACAAAGTACCTGACCTGACCAAGAGAATAGATCATTATTGTTAGCAATAAAAAAGCTAAGAAAAAAAAATTATTTAGATGTTGATGACACCAGAAAAATCATCTACATTGGAAAAATATTCAATGCTAGGCTCTTCATTAACCAAGGTTGTGTCTAGAATATATATAATTTCATAACTATGTGCAGGAGAAATTATTGCAACAAAACTCAGAAATTTTGTCAGTAATAATGTTCATGTTTTGAACATATTACTAAAATGAAAGAAAAGTCTGAAAAGAACCCCATAAAACATTCAGAAACCAAAGAAATGTTTGGCTTCTGAACCTGCTAAAATGCTCAGGCTATTTAAATTATCCATAAGAATGATGAGAGATGTCTGGATCACAGTGTGCATGTTCTTTCAAAGGGAGAAAATATATTGAAGTTTTTTAGTGTTGGAGTCACAATGGAAGCCAATGGCTTGAAACTGCAACTGAATAACTTTGAATTTAAGCACATTTACAACATGAACATCTGGGAAAAAAAAACAGTACCAAGTAGCATTTTTTAATTTCTGAAGGCCAATTTTGTGTTTGATATGAGCTTAGGTGCTGAGGAATAAAATACAAGATTACCATTCTCTTTAATGAAAAAAAACCTTGCTTCAACAAACTTACATGGAAACAGATCAATAGCCACAGAGGGCTGTCATCCACTTCCTTACTCTCTACACTGTCCCAAAAGAAATGAAAAAAATACTGGTAGTAATGTAAAAGAGTCTGATGCATTTTTTTTTTAATCTATAAGATATTAAATAGCTTAATTTCCCTCCATTCAGCACCTTTGAAAAGATTTTAGCAGTGTAATGGCACAATGCCAATTCATAACAGCCCAAACAGATGAAAAAAATTGCTTGCTGAAAGTACCTCCTCTTCTCTTCAGCTGGCTAAAAGTAGCTGCCCAGTTTCAAAACACTGTAATAAGGTGGGATAAATCCCATCATAAAAAGAATTCAGTGGAAAATAATCTATGAGAAAGAGTATGGTCTGTGAAAAAAAGTACTTACCATCATGCATTTGGAGTAATTATACGTTGCTTTTCAAACTGCAATGAACAGTGGTTCATATAAATGGTAGGTTAAAAACTTGCCTAATTTAGTTATTGTTATTTGTTTCTGTGTTCATTTTGGTATATATGTTGTTAAAATGTTGATATATTATCTGCATTGAATTTGCATCTCTGGTTTGTTGGCTACTTAGCTTCCAGCACTTTGCTGCATTTGAAAACATTCATGCTTGGAGACATCTACTGCAGTAGTACCTCTACTTTTCTGACATTTTTGACCCTCCTCCCACTTACTAGTATCCAAAATTTCAGAAGGAGCTGTATGAGATGTACATGCTTGTGAAAAAAATTCTGTGAGAGAAGATAGCAAATGGGGAAAGGCAGAAGTGAGAAGTGACAGAAACATGCAACTGTTTCGCTTATTTTTCCAAAGCTGCAGACAATATCAAGAAATAAGCCCAGGTGGGCTGCACAGGAAGGGTTGGCTTTAGGAGACAGAGAGCTCTAAGCAGTTCACAGTTGGAGTGTTTGACACAAAAGGGGAGCAGAGTGCTTTAAAACCTGATAGACTTTTTTATTTCTTGCTTGGGATAAACACATTCCTCCCCAGTGGGGCTGGAACTAAGACTACAATAGCGTGTGCTTGTGGGAGAAGTCATAGTGTTGGGCTGCAGGGAGATGCTTGGGAGGCTAAGGGAGGGTGTGCTGAGAGAGGATGGATGAGAAGCAGATGACAGGAACAGTATTGTGAAATCTTCTCTTGGGTGTCATGAAACTTTCATACAATTCTGGTTCTACGTATGAGCATATTTTAGTGAAAAATGAATCAAAGTGTAGAAGATACTGAAGGCTGGAACTCCTGTTAGTATCACGGAGTATAACTGGGAAGGCATTTCTTTTATCTTTTCACTTGCTGAGATTCTAGCCTTAAATTGTTACGAAAAAGCATTTTTTCTTATAAATTATTGTTTTCCTGTCTGAAATTTCCACACCTCCTTTTTTGCTACCCTTTGTAGAGGTTTGTTAGATTATGTTTACACCAAGACTGTCTGTTTAAATGTCGTGTACTGGAGACATCTGCAAGCTGGCTTTGAACTACCCCCTTTCTACAGCTGTTAGGAAGATAGCCATGGTAACACAGAGCATGCTGGAGGCTTTAAAGTGTGCCCTTGAGATAGAAAGGAGGACAACATAATAAACCGTGACTACCTTCCAGATTTGAGTCAGAGTAGAAGTTAATTTGCCTGTTCATATATTCTTCCTTCTGCTAGTCACCTGTAATTGCTATTTACAGACCCAAGTATGAACGAGGTCATCGTTTTGCCCTCAAGCTTTGGAGTACTTGGCAGACTCTCCTAAACTTGGGTTGTCAGGGGTGCTGTCACCAGCTATCTTCTGCCATGTGGTGCACATGTGTTCTCAATCCTATATCTCATGTGTCATCTGCATAAACTAAAAAATACCACAAAAAGGTTATTTTCTTGTTCCTCATTCACCTCAGGGGCACCTCCACCATATTTTGGGAATGTCTTCAGTGAGTACTTGGTACTTTTTTTTGTTTTTCTTCAACATTCTCCTCCCTTTTCTTATTGCTTTAGGCTCCCTCATTCCTTTTCAGGGTAAAGTGGAGTTAAACTAAAATCTCTTTTGTGATAAAGGAAGAAATAATTCTAGATGTTAAAATAGGTTGTCAGAAATGTTGACGAGTGTAGATAGAGTGTGATTTATGGACCTTTAACTTTTTAAATTAAAATCTTATATCCTTAGGTAATACAGTAGTGCTGGTGTGCATTGAATTCTTGCACTGCATTCCAAATTATCCATAGTACATTAATTTACCATAGATCTGTTTCAGTTGTTTGAGTAAAATGGACAAGATAAATTGAATTAGTCTGAAGTATAAGACTGTGAAGAAAGTGAAAGTCCATGAAGACTGTCAGATGTAAGAATTAACTGTTACCACTAGAAATGCTACTTATAAGAAAAGGGAGACATATTTGAATTTGGGTACTCTTTGCTGACTGATACAGTGAATATCTTCTTCATGGACACAGCTTAGGGGGATATGTTGCATTGTTTTCCTTTCAGTCAAGTTAGAAATGGAAACTTCAGAAATTAATAGAAATTGAATAAAATTAGGCTGATAGCCCATTGGACCTGTACCCTGTCAGCCTCATGACAGAATTCAGAGTAGCAGGTCAGAAATTTCAGAAAATTTAAATTATACAACAACCTACCCACAAAGAGTTTTCCTTCTTATCACAATTAATTGTGGTTTTCCTTATATTCCAAAGTATAACAAAGCCAAAAATCTTGATTCTTCTAAATTGTAACTTCCTCAAATTCAAATGATTTTTAAGTTCCAGTTTCAAATATTCTGTGCTGATGCAGTCCAGGCATAGATATTTCAAAATACTTGGAGAGGCTGGTTTTTACTTTTTTTTCTCTGCAATGTGGTCAATAGAAAGCACTTAAAATACTGTGGAAGGCCTTTTTGCAAACTACTTTTAGCTTGGAAGGATCAATAGTTTTGAAAAGGGATGTTGAGGAAAAATAAAGGCCATTCAAAATTATTTCAGGACCTGAAACATTTGCTTAAATTAAAATTTTAAAAGAAAATTACAAACCATACCTGCTACAGTAAGGACAGAAAATATCTCTCTTTCTATGGTTATTTTTCCTCTAAAGTTTGGACCTGATCTACCATGATTTTTGGAGTTTCTCAGAGAAACAAATACAAAACAAAACAGATAAAGGGTTATCTTACAGATTAAGATACATTTGCCGTCATAAGTACTTTATATGTCCTTTTGGGGAGCTCCAGTGTCCCTCCCAAGCTATGGCATTTAGATGCCTAAATAGCTACAGATGAAAGTTAAAATTCTTTTACAGATTAGAAACTGCTAAAGCATTAAAATGTAATAAAGGCAAAAAAAAGGAAAAAAAAAAGTCTCCCCCAAAACCAGGTCACAGCTGGATATCTGAGGGTTTCAGCCAAGACTGCATTATTGATCAGGCATTATTAGTTGCCTGAAAAAGCAAGTTCCCTAGGCTATCTTTACAGGGGGCAATTATAAAGGCATTTCATGTCTCAGATATATGAAAAGGCCGTCCAGAAATACTCACCTGTTAACTTCTACAGAAGGAATTCAGAAAACTAGGTTCCTAGCTTAGACCTCACTCATGCACCCAATTTGAGGAACAAGATGAAGTTAAGGTTACTCATCTGAACTAATCTTCCAGTCTAATTTGTTTGATCTTCCCAATTTCTTTTCTTTAAAACATTTACACTGTATGTTTCATCAGAACCATATTACACCATTATCTCTAAAGACAGGTACAAAACCCACAAAAATAAACATGATTATTTCCATATTTTAGTAGGGAAAAAGGCAGAACAACACACTAAAAGAACCCCAAAGAATTCTGAAAAAGGGGATGTCTAACATCTAACAGGTATGCAGTTGTTTTTGAAGCCAAACAGAAAGCATTTCACTGTGAACCTATCAAACCAAAAAATATTAGAGTCCAGGATGGAGATAGATGATAAATACAATAATTAGTTTAGAAATCAGTTCAGGAGCTACTGATCTATGTAAGATCAAGCAAGATTCTTCTGTGACATCTGAATCCCTAAACACATGTCACTTCAACATCATTCATTAATGTGGTCCTTCATTATGTCAGTGCTTGTCTTCTAGAGATGGAAGTCTGCAGAAGGAATATTGGTAGGTTTGCTGTATAAAATTTTTGTTGAAATTCAAGTTTAAGCAAACAGTCTCCTCTTCTGGAATCCTCAAATACATTTATTTTCCTCTCAGATTTTCTAAACATGTAGGGTTTAGGAATTCACCCGAGGCCTAAAATTTTTTTATAAATCTAAATTAAATGAACTCTGTCGGCCACCAATGATCTGACTACACATATCTTTCTGAAAAATATGGAAGATGAAGAAACTGTACTTCCACAACCACATAAAGTGAGATGTAAGAACTGCCTCTGTTATATATACTTTCCCAGGTTTCCTGTATCTCATTGTATTTGCTTACAATATAAGCAATAAAAGTATCATTGAAAGTATAATCTATTCCAAAATCTCCTCCCAGCCTTATAGTGTTCTGGTTCCTATCACCCACCCCTTCCCACATGAATGAATCTACATTTTCTACACTGTAATAAAGAGAAAACTTCAGCTTGGGAATTGTATTGGGATAGATCTCTTTCTGCAGCAGGTGAGTTCTTTCATTTTGAAAGTTGTTTACACAACCTAAATACATGTGCCATGGTGGCCTCAACTGTGAGAGCAGGAAAGAAGTTCAGGGATAACTCTGCTTTGCTACAGTGCCCTTCCTCTCACAAAATAGCATTTTTTCAGTATGGATGGAGGTATTCATTAGAGCAGAGACCATCATCCCATCCTTTTATCAGCAATGATACTCCTCCATGGCTGTTTAAATTAGAATCTCTCCATTTTACATAACCCGAGTGAAACAAAAGGACCAGAACTCAACAGAGAATTTGGCTGCTTCTCTGCTCAGTTACCTCAAGCCTATGTACATGTTCAGAATCTTAATGTCTATTATCAGCCAGGGTTAGGCACATTTTTCTCTTCATCTAAATCTAAAAATGCTGAAAACATCTTGAAAAATGTTTTGCTATTTTACTTTTGGTTCAGAAATTATGCATTGCTTGGATTTGTGTACCAACAGATAATGAGGGAACATCACACAATATATGATAACAATAACACTGAAGTAATGTGAGAAAGTCATTTATCTTTCTGTTTCCACTCTGCCTGTGAGAATCTGAAAATCACTACCATTCCCATTTGAATAAATATTTTGGTGGGAAACATTCATTTAAATATAAAGGACTGAGGAGTTCAGCTATTGCCGATATGCTCGGAAGCTAGATGGGGAAGGAAGAAAGAGATGGAGTACTGCTACTTATCAGCAATATAAACTGCATCTTTGGAATGATTTGTCACTATTAAAATACCTTATGTTTATTGATAATCTCTTACCAGACATATTTTGTAAGTCTATTGCTCAGAAATGGTATCTATTATTTCCCATGTCTCTCTCTTTCCCCCCCTCTTACTACTTCTAAATTACCTAGAAGCTTGGAGGGATCTGTCAGAAATTTCATTAAATCTTCAATATTTGCATGTGCAGGTAGAACTAATTAATTTTAGAAGAATTATTAGAAAAGTGTATTTTCTTTTTGCCTTTCCTAATGTTGATATAGGAATTAATAGTAATTGATTATGATCTGTGCCCCAATTACATCAAAAATTTATAATTCTAGAAGTGCATCTAACTCGAGCACTTAAGGAACGTGCTATGGGTAAAGGATCTCAGGATTCCTTGTGAGAGATCAGAAGTCATAGAAAAAGTACATCTGTCCCATCCCTGTGTCAGTTAACATGAAATTAACAGGGGTCAAGATCCTGCCAAACACTTCTGTGGATGTTCATGTTGTATGGGAAGGAGGAGAAGTAAGGTGAGGCCTTCCTCTCTCATATCTGGGATTCATCAATAATTTCGAACCTCAGTTTTAGGGTAACACACCTGACTTGCTGAAAAATTCTTCTTAATGGTGTCAAAGAACTGGGGTGATTTCTGAAGCAAACAATTTGCCTTTCTGATGCTATACATGCAGTGCTGACAAGGGGCTTCGTCCCAGGTAAGCAAAACATTTGACCTGACCCTAATCTCAGTTCGGTTCATTGCCAGGTCTGGAAAAAAATAGATGGAAAGAAAAACATGGCCAAGTTCCTTCCCTTTCCCATCATGATAAACTTTATTGTTTTTAGCCTTGGAGGTGAAACATACTAAATTTCAGAAAATGAGAGGGAGCCTAAAAACCCAATAATTACATTGGTTTGGGGACTGAGTAGAGCCAGTGCAGGACTGTATGCAACCTGATGGTTGAAATTTGACAGGCTAGAACACTTGATTATCATACACTTCTTCCTTTCTCAGGAAGGAAGCAATTCATAAGGTAAATGCATTATTTTTAGCTGAGTTCCAATCTGACAAGAAGACAATTTTTTCTGCAGTTATGTGGTTCCAGCCTGCCAGAGCCATGGCACTATCTTGTCTGATCTGACTTCGTACGGGTAGTGCCACTAATTTGCTATGGCAAGAGAGTCCTATAAAACAAAAAATGATGTTTATCAGTTCATTCCAGCAATCTCAGCTCTGATAACACAGTTTTGGCCTGCTGAATTTAAGTGTGCCCTTTGAAGCTTACATTGAATTTACTGTCTCAGAGCAAAAGACCACAAAGAAAAGCACGAGAAACTGGACATTCCCTAGTATTTTGTAGGAACTTCTGGTCTGTTTTAGACTGAACTCCTTCTGAACATGGTTTCTCTGATTTCTAAGGACACCTTGTCTTGGCATTGAGAGACACAATTACTCTGCTTGTACCGTGAGTAATTCATATATCACTTGACAACTGCAGATGCATAAACAAAGTAATATTCTTAGGTAAATATATTTGTAACCCAAGCTGTAGCCCAAATTAACTATAGATAGACATATAAATGAATTCTGAAAAAACCTTCACTTTTCTATTTTAGTGGGGAAGATTTCTTTCATAAATTCTAAGAGACAATGATCCCTCTGTGTGAAAGAATTTCCTGTGAGAAGCAAAATTTTTTTTAAAACAAACATATTTTTCTCACAAGAAAACCCTAAAATCTTACAGTTTTCATGACTGTGCTCATGTTCAGCTACCTTAAAATGTGAAATTTGACCTGGTGCTTTGAAACACCTCTCACAAATCAGTCAAGAAGGTGCTATACTGGGCCAAAAAGCTAAATGAACTGGGGTTGGTAGTCCATTAGTTAACACTTTCTTCACTAAGCCAGTACTTTTGACTAATTATGAAGTACTGTGCTTTAGAACAAAATTAAAACATAGGTCCCTGACCATTTTGTTTCATTAAACATCCAATGACACTTTTACCCAAAGCAGAAGATGTTAGGTTCAATGTTCTTATAAAATTCCTATCTGGGTAATTACATCCTGCTCTACTAAACTCCCCCTCGAGAAAATTTAATTAAAATGATTTGATGTCTCTCTAGCCCAGAGTAGACAGGTGTCTGTAACACAAAAGCCACCAGCACAGTTGATATAAATTGGAGCTCTTCTGTGGCAGGGAAAGCAAGGATAGAAGCATTACTTTCTCCTTACCAGAAATGGACATTCCATTTCAGGCCCTGAGTATATCCACATTATGCTGCTGATAACAAAGTATACTAAATTTTTTTGGTGTCTGCCTGAAACTTCTTTTAAGGAATAGGAACTCAATTTATAGCTCACAGCTCTTTCAGCAATCAGCTAGGTTCTTAGTAGGTTTTATTAATGTTATAAGTAGTGATTAAATAGATATACACACGAGAGAAGGATGGGGAAGGCAGTTTTGCAGTGCAGCTGGGAATCTGCTACGTAGACATTGGAAAGTCTTTTATATTAATAATCAAAGAATCTCAGAACCACTAGGGCTGCAGGACAACTCTGGAGAACACATAATTCAACAACTCTACGCAAAGCAGGATCAGCTAAAGCACATTGGTCAAGTCAGCATCAAGTCATGTTTGAATACCTTAAAGGATAGAGAGCCCACAGCCTCTCTGGGCAATGTGTGCCAGGGTTTGACTCTCACAGTAAAACCAACCAACCAACCAAACAACTCCAAAACAAAAAAAAACCAACCAAACAAAAATCCCCAAACCAAATGAAACAAACAGAAACACCACCCCAAATTTTTCTTCCATTTAAACAGAATTCCTGGTGCTTCCTCTTGTGTTAATTACCTCTTATCCTTTCACTGGGCACCACTGGGCCTGTCTCCAGTTCCTTTACTCTCCCATTAGGTGTTTATACACATTGACAAAGTCTTATCCTGAACCTTCTCTTCTCAAGGATGAGCAGTCCCAGTTCTTTCAGCTTTCCCTTTAATGTCAGGTGTTCCAAGCCTCAAACTAAGTTGTGGACCTTTGCTGGACTATGTCCATGTCTCTCGTGCACTGAGGAGCCCATAACTCGACCAAGAGCTCCAGATGGGTGTCACTGGGGCTGAGTAAAGGCTAAATAAAGAATTTACTTTCTTCTCCATCTTCCAGCTGGACAGATGACCATCCCCTCTGTTCTAAATACCTCTGCACCAGGTGACAGAATACAGCTTGAGGTCTGACAGTGCCTTTTTGGAGGAAAAGGTTGATAAATTCAAGGATCAGATGGGCATATTCTCTGGGTGTCATCTATCTTGCAAATATTGCTTCAGATCCACTTCCATATGACTGTCATTCTTTACTCGTTCTCAGCAACAGCCTAGCCTTTTAAAGCTTTAATTAAACTTTCTCACTAATGGATAGTTAATGATTTAAAAGGAAACAATTCACCAATGTCATGTCCCTCCATTTTACAGTACACATTTTAACAGTTTGTACCGAATCATTTGCTTATCAAGACCTTGAATATCTCAACAATAGTACTACCTTTTATCAAAATAACATAACATGATACAATGTGGTTAAAGTAGAGTGACAGCAAGAGCTGTGTCTTGAATGTAAATGCTGTGTTGTGCCATGGCAAAAAAACCTTCCACAAATCTAATGAGTCAGACATAGCCTTGAGTTTGGATGATATTCAGCATAATGACATGCCTCGAAAGTAATTGCCAAACAGTCCCTCATCACTCACAGAGCCTACTCAGTCATCTAGACCCTGTGCAAGCAAAACTCCCAGTGACTTCAACAATTTTAATGCCTTAAAAATGAACTCAGGATTATGCAGGGGAAAAAAAGAATTGAAAGTCAAACAGAAAAACATTCACTTTAGAATGTATACAGCTTCCATCATCATAATATCTCTGCACTTCACAAGCTTTTCCCAAAATCCTATTAAGTACTCATAAAGTAGTGATTTTATGAATGAGTATCTGATGCATCCAAGGTCATGCAAGATTGCTGGCAAACAGCAATACCACAATCCACCCCAGGAGAAAGACCTTTACCCCAGGATAGAGGGAATTCCAGTAGAGGCTTAGTTGTCTAATAATAATTAGGGTGTGCTAATGGGTCATTTTAGGCATCATATTTTATCATTAAAATGCAGCCATTAAAGTTTGAAGCAATTTTGATAATCAGGCTGATTCAGGCTGATATTGTTATTGACAGTAAACTCCATCCTGAGATAAAAACTTTCCTAATAGCCAACTAAAATATGCCTTGCTGCAGTGTTAGATCACTTGTGATTCTTCTCTCTTCTAGTTAATTATAATAATTGACTCTATTGATCCCATGCTTTTTCTGAAAATGTTTGTGCATGAATGACTCAACAATGAATAACTAGAGCCACTCTTCTACACCAAAGTTATCAGAAGAAGATGACCAAGGATTAAAAATAGATTTATGAATTTAGTGAATAACAAGATGACTCAGGCTACTTTTGTTGGCAAACTAGCTGTATTAGAGCCAGTTCTCCAGACATATGTTGTGGACTAGCCGCAGGCAGCAGCTGAGCACCACACAACCACTTGCTCACTCCCTGTCTCCTGCAGTGGCACAGGGGAAACAATAGGAAAGGAAGTCTAAAAAAGACCTCATTCAATAAGTTAAAGAAGGAGAAAGGTGAAAGAAAAAAAGAAAAAAGGGGGCAAAGGACAAGACAAGGTTTACAAAGGCAATGATTCACCACCTCTTATAGGAAGACTGATGCTCAGCCAGTTTCTGAGCAATGTCTACCTTCCTCCCCAAAACCTGTCCCCTATGTTTTTATTACTGAGCATGATATTATATGGCATGGAATATCCTTTTAGTCAGTTTGACTCAACTCTCCTGGTTGGGTCCTCTCCTAACTTATTTTGTGCCCCTAACATACTGTAGTGGGTTTCTGTCACTGGGTTTTGGTAGTGCGTGGCTTCTGTTAGAAACTCCTGGAAGCTTCCCCTGTCCCATGGAGCCAATGCCAGCTGGCTCCAGAATGGAATTCCTGCCACTGGCCAAGGCTGAGTCAATTAGGAGTGATAGTAATGCCTGTGATAACATATTTAAGAACAGAAGATTGCTGTGCAGAAGAAATTCCAGCCAGGGAAGAGCAGAGTGAGAACGTGGGAACAGCAACATAGACACCAAGGTCAGTGCAGGAGGAGGGGCAGGAGCTGCTCCAGGCGCCGGAGCTGAGGCCCTGCAGCCCGTGGTGCAGACCAGGGTGGGGCAGCTGTGCCCCTGCAGCCCATGGAGGAGCCCATGCTGGAGCAGGTGGATATCCCAAGGAGGCTGTGACCCTGTGGGAAGCCCAAGATGGAGCAGAGTCCTGCTGGAGTCCTGCAGCCCGTGGAGAGGGAAGCCCACGCTGGAGGAGGTTTTTTCCAGGTAGGACTTGTGGCCCCTGTGGGGGACCCACGTTGGTGCAACTCATCTGTGAAGGACTGACCCCATGGAGGAGTGACCCACGGGACAGCAGTTTGGGAAGAGGTGCTGCCTGAGGGATGGACTCACACCGGAGAGGTCCATCAAGGACTGTCTCCCATGGGAGGGACCCCATGGGAGAAGGGGAAGGACTCCTCTCCCTGAGCAGCAGCAGAAACAACAACTGACCATAATCCCCGTTCCCCATCCCCTGCACTGCTTGGGGGGAGGAAGAACATGGAAGGAGGGGTGGGGGGAAGGTGTTTTTAAGACTGCTTTATTTCTCACTGTTTGGCTCTTATCCTGTTAGTAATAAATATAAGTACTATCCCTACTCTGAGTCTGTTTTGCTCATGAAGATAATCAGTAACTGGCCTCTCCCAGCTTGGACCTCAACTCATGAATCCTTAGCTGTTTTTTTTCTTCTGTCTCCTCTGTCCAGTTGCAGAGGGAGAGTGAGAGAGCGGCTTTAGTGGGTACCTGGCATCTGGCCAGGGTCAACCCACTACACATACTTATGGGGGATATTTGGAAAAAAAAAAGAAAAACTTGACACTGTCAAGTGCTGCTCCACCATAGTCAAAACATCAGTGTGTTATCATCACTTTCTTAGTTACAAAAGCAAAGCACAGCACCACATGGAAGAAATTGTGTCCAACACAGCCATACTCAGTACACCATGAGATCTCATTCAAGTCAATAAATTGTCTTAAGATTTAAACAACGATAGCCACATCCATAGATCTATTGGAAATAGGCAGTCAGCTGAGTTCATGGCATTCATTATTTAGCATTCCTCTTTTGACATTTTAGATTATAGGGAGAGGAAATTAGATACTTAGATTTTAACAAAATATAATAATATTTTGCTACAAATTAGTGGGAATTAATTTGTCCTCTTTCTGCTGTAAATGTTTCTAAGTTTTATCACAGGGCTTTATTATAGATTCTAAGTTTTATCACTTTAAGCTATTGCTGGAAGGGGACTTTATTACAGGATGGTCACATCCCTTACTTTGTAAACAAATTGACTTTCTTCCTCGTCTCTCTTTTGTTTGGACAAGTAATTTTCTGGTACTTTTTTTTGCAGCAGTTCTTCTGGTTGCAGAGCCCTGTTGCACTATTTTAAATAAAATTGGTGGATTGAACTTTTTCTCTATGACCATGTCTGTATTTCCTTTTAAATTGAGAGCAAACTCTCACATAGGAAACACTAATAAAAGAGCAGAGTTTTATTTATTAGCATTGATTTTACGAATCACCTGGTGCAGCAAACAAACTCTATGGGCAATAAAATAATTTAGCAATTCTCTTAAATCTCAGTCTGTCTTCTGACTCTTGCCAATGGTACAAGGAAAAGTGAGACAAAACAGTGAGCAGCAATCACTGTTCTTCACCCTTTTGCTCCTTTATGGCTCATCACACAATCATGTAATTTACCACAAGCAGAGAAATCTTCAGGGAACTCTTTATAGAATGGGAACTGGACTTAGCTGTTTATAGATTTTTTTTTTTAAAGGGTACTTTTTTTTTAGGTAGAAAAAAACCAACAGTATTGTTCTGGCTGGCACCAGAATCATAGCATTCAGCCTGACTTTGTAGACTGTGGGACAAATTGTAACACACATTGTATATCTGGTCTTAGCCCAATGCAGTTTAAGATTGATTCAAATTCTTATCTGCTGCTTCCCAGGACAGGGAACTGTTGTTTTTTATGCTGGGCCAGCTTCCACAGAATTAGAAGTTGGTCTCTTTAAATGTCCTCTCCTTGCTCAATGGAGAAAGCTAGAACAGTTCCAGAGGTGTTCAAAGAAGGAAAAGACTGTAATGAGGTGCCTCTTGTAAGGACCAGAAGTACATAAATTCAAACTGATACTGAATCACACCTTAACGGTTTCCTTCAGACAGAGCAAAGTAAAAGTATTTCTAAAACACGATGCCAACAGTGCAAAAATATTTCTCTATCAGTCAGACTGGTGGGATATAAAAATAATCTACTTCACTTAAGCGTGAAACCGTACTGTCAGGAAAAACTGCCCCAAACAGTATTACTAGATGTGGAAAAGGACTTCCAATGCCTACAGCTCTGTACATCACTGAAGAGATGCTGGGACCATACAATGACCAACTGATATCTCTGATAGGAACGAAAAGAAAACTGGAGAGTTTCAGAAAAGCTTTTATTCCTAGGTGGTAGCACAGAAAACTGCATTATGGTGGGATGTTTTTCACCCTTTGACTATGAGGAGAACAATATGTTGGACATCCATTTGCTGTCCTCATTTTTATAAGTTGTATATGAGTCCTTATAGGACTTAGAGGTAAGACATATTCAGGATATTTTATTTCAC
The DNA here is from genome assembly GCA_013399855.1 of Oxyruncus cristatus. Taxonomy (NCBI): domain Eukaryota; kingdom Metazoa; phylum Chordata; class Aves; order Passeriformes; family Cotingidae; genus Oxyruncus; species Oxyruncus cristatus. Next base: position 279,455 of record VXAY01004352.1, read on the forward strand.
ACTGGATCCTGTCAGGTTGGATTGACTAAAATTGGGCATTTCAATATCCCCTTGGGAAAGCAGTACTTTAAGAGAAGTCTTCTAGATGCTTCCTGTGCAAAAGAGATATTCTAGACAACGGGGAGAGAATTGTAGGAATAATATTTGATACCTGGCAGTACCAATGATGGGCATAACTAAAACTTTAGCAGAGGAGTAGGGAACACAACCTAAATCTGAAAAAGAGCCCAATGTAAATTACAGAAGAAGAGGAGATTAAATCTGGTGACAGATCTGATTCAGATAAATAAAAGTGACAATGTTATATATGAACCTGCTGTAAAGAGCTAGGAAATGCATCAGAACTGGTGAACTTTTTGTTTAGCTGTAGACCAGAGTTGTTAGAAGGCTCATTTTTCTGTAAGAGCAACATTATCAAGGGGAAAAAAGTGAGTGTTACATGTAGGTGCCCTTTACCCTGAAAACTGGAGATCAGAAAGCTGGATCAGAAAACAAAACTATTGAAGAAAATGAATCTTATATTGCTTCTGCTGAATGTCAGTGGTATAGTCAGTATATCATGGTTGCACTAACCACAACTGGAAAGAGCCTGAACATTTACAGAGCCTTTCAGACAAGGTTTTGCTTTTGCCACCACTGTAGTGCCTACTCATGTGTTCAAAAGGCCAGTAAAACCCAAAATTTCTTGGATTTCTTTTCCATCTGTGCTACTTTGAGAAGGACAAGATGGGCAAAAAGATTTGAAGGAACAAAGACACTTTTCCCCATATCATTTAACTATCAGTGGGAAGGAACTATGACAACTGGTGAGGGGAAAAGTAAGCTTTAAAGTAATTCACCTTTTGAAAAAAGTTATAACATCAGAAAGATTGTCACAAGACTCTTATCCTTTTCCTATGAGAAATTTTTGAAATGAGAAGAAGATTTGGCTATGAAGAGTTGACTGGTCATGAAAGAGAAGAAAACAACTCATTTTAAAATAAAGAGTCTGAAGATTAGAAAAAGATTAATGACCAAGGCACTAGGGAAAAGACTGAGGAAGTGAAAATTTGCTCACTAAACAGGGATGCATGTGAAAAATAGTTAGATTTGTTTGTGCAAAGTCCCAGATCAAGAAGTGCAAGGAACTTGAGTAATCATTTATGATGTGCCTTGCAAAATCTAATAGCAGATGAAAACTGGGTTACAAGCAAGGTAAGCACACTCATCAGAAGATGTTATGGCTCTATTTGTGAGAGTAAGAAGAAATATTCATCAATGATGGGAGGAGATCCAAAGAAAAGTGCAAAACAATTGCACTTTCCCTGCACAAGGGAAAAACTCCTTGTGCCTATCCATGGTGGAGTCAGAGGGCAGCTCTGGAAAAAAAGCAGGAGATGGAGCTGAGATCTTCACAGTGGGACATAATATGAGAATAGGAGATGATAAACTGAAAGAGGATAAGTCCAAATTTGATATAAAGAATGTTTTTTTAAATATTTTCTGCATTTCTTCCATTTTTTAATGACTGTCTTGCAGTGGGGTAGGCTGGCCAGAGTGGGTGTGCAGAGTTTACCCTCTCTTTATGTTTTCAACATAAATCCCAGAAAAATCTGTTCTGACCTAACAGCTGATCTCAAAAATGTCTCTTCCAAGCTAAATTGTCCTGTGATTCCATGATTTTTTGACTATGCTATACCTTACTGCAGAAGAATTAATGCTGGCTTTCGCACTTTTACTTTCTTTTTTGAGAGAAAGCATTGGATTAATGCAAAGTCAGTTTTTTACAGTTCCTTGCAAGCATGTGCTCAGCTGAGTTACAGAAAGCAGGAAATTTTCTGAGTTTTGCTTAGCAAAAGCCATTTCGTGTAGGTTTCCTTTAGAGGGAACGGTCCAAACTGAGCTGATGGAATAGACTGCTCAGGTAGTTTAACTCCACATGACCTGCTTGAAACAAGCAAAACACTGGATAGCAGTGTTTTGATCCCATTGGACTTGCTGACATTAAATCAGGCAAATCCTCTGCCATGCTCTGCATGCCACGATAAACACGGTAAATGAGAGGAAAATGTAATGAGGGATTGTTTGGCAAAGCTTAGCAAAGATGTTACATCATCATTACACTCACTGTATTCTAAAATCACAGTTGTCTCTCTCCCACAGCAGCAGTATCTTATGGATTAGATGAGGAAATAGCCTGCAGATTTAGTGGCCTAACTAATTCCCTCTCCTGTTTCCTTGGTTAATGGAGGTAACTGGGGGAAGAGGCATTCTGTTGGATAGTTTTTCATTCTGAAAATATTAAGTTTGTATCAACTGCAACACCTGGCCAAAAACAAGGGCAGGAAAGGCAACAGGAAAGCAGAAAGACAAGGCTTAGCAGTGGAGGGAAATAAACGATGGATAAGGAAAAAGGAGAGAGTTGGAAAGAAGGTCCCAAGAATATTGTGGAACATAAGGAAATAGGGAGAATGAGCTGAAAAGAGAGAGGGGAAGATATAGAGTGAGCGACAGTGCTAAGTGCCCACAAATAAATAATAAATAATGAATTAAAAACCCTAAACAGATTCACAGACCTTCCATCACCACACATGTGCAGAAAGTTAGCATGGTAGCTGGTATTTCTGCTCAGTGTAATTACTGCTGTAAGCCTAGAGCAGTCTTACACAAAAGACAGAAGTTAAAATTGCTCAAGCTAGCATTTTAGGCAACTTTCTTAAAGACACATTTCTAAGCAGTGCCACTAACCTAAGGGCAAGCTAAGTTATGCCAGACCAAATTTTGCTTGTGATTCACTGCTGACTTAAATCTAGTAAAGTAGCATGCTGAAGGCAGTCTAAAATATGGCCGGACACAAATATGGGTGAATTAATCTGGTTCAGCTGAAATGTTGTGCGTGAAATAAGAGCCAGTCTAGTCAGTTTATGAAAATACATTATAAACATCTATGACTTAAAATTACTAGACCTGAGCATATCTGAAGTGAGGAACCTCAGAGGTATTTTTCCTGCCCTGAGAAAAGTCACAGGAGTGGGATGCTTGGGCTTAAATTGTATTCTTCTTCCTGATAGTTTTAGAATGCAAATACTCTAATTCTGGACTGTTATTTTCTGGCTGACAGTGAAGAAGGTGAGTGAGGTATCCTTTCTCCTCCCTGGAATCGCTTACATTCACACCTTGAGAGGCTGCTGGAATGCAAATATGCCAGTGGTGTCAGCAAGCATAGCTGGAACATACTGCCATCATGGAGAGGTTTCAAACTGGGACAGAAAGCCTTGGTGACACGAAGTTTGCTTTCTCCTTCATAGCTGACATTCATGGTTTCCACAAGCCCAGAGGGCTGATTTTTGCTTTCCTGACATCTTTCCTACTTTGTTCAAGCTGCAAATCCTACTTCTAGGGCAGCAGGAAACCGCTCCCTAAATTCCAACATTAAGAAACAAGATGGGCAGAGGGAAGAAAAGTAGCTGCTGTTTATTTCTCCAGAAAGAGAAAAAAGGATCAGGGGGTTTAAATCCGCAATTATTAGTGGAGAGATTATGTAACAGTGTGTGCATGGTGTTACAAAAGGCAGAAGTACAATTCCACATAAAGATTGAACTTCAGAACCAAGGAGAAAGTAACAGACTATGAGAAAGGAGGGACTGAAATGAAAACTAGTTGTTCCATGAACTCCAATTTTAAAGTGCTCCAAAATGCACTGAGCTGTCCCAACTGGCATGACATCAAAACCGGGAATAACATAAAACTGCCCACCCTTGAAGCATGACATGAGAAAATTTTGCAATTATGGAATACTGAATATATTCCAACAAACAAAGTGCCAGGCAGCTTGTCTCCACCTACTTCCCATGCTCAGAATATAAATGGAAAAGGGAACATCAGCAAAACCTGTGGTTGGGTCCTTTGTTGCTCAGGGCTTTTAAAGCAACTGAAGATTAATCATCCTTTTAATCAGAAGAAGATTGAGGACTAAAGACTTATCACCAAACAACTTACTTGGGTAAATTACTCAAAGTACCTAATTAAATTGATATACTTTCTTACCAGGATGTAAACTTTAAAAAGTCGGAAGGTCTGTAAACAGTACAAAGGTGCTTACCCATTATCCATGATTCATTTCTCTGTTGGTGAAATGGATAACAGTAACTTTCTGAGAGCACCATAAAAATTAATTTAAAGAGTGTAGTAGCCACATAAAGACCCTTTTCTTTCTCTCTTCACATCATAAATTGCCAGATAAGGCACAGGGATTTTTATTAGATATGAAACAGTAAACTAACAGCAATATTTACAACATCGTACACTATCTAAAAAACATGCCTCGAGCTGTTTGAAACCTTGTTATACAGTTATTGCTGAAAAAATAATTGCATCTGCTCTAAAGTTTGCTCAACTCTATAAAAAAATTAGTAGAACATGATTAAGAACAAGATCTGGGTTCATCTCATGTAACTTTATTCTCTTCTCTGAGTTATCTTTGTAGAAAACTTAATCATATGGTTTTGTTTGCTGCTAAGAGAGAGCAACTGATTCCAGATCGGTGTTGCTCACTAATCAACAGGACTTAGGGACTCAGGATCCTCTCTCAGGTCTTTCAATGAGCAAGTAAATTTTAGTGAGATCCTTTTTGGACATCTCAAGTAGGGAACCTTAGGTCCTATTATAAGATTAATACTTCTTCTCTTCTTTCTTTGGGAAGGGTTCAAACTGCATTACCTCTGCAGGTGTCTTATCAGAATATAATCAATATTAGCTTGCTTTGAACCTGAACATAAGCATATTAAAACACTGTAATGAGAACAAGTATATGATCAACCTGGTCTAGTGAAAGGTGTCTCTACCTAAGGCATGGGGGTTTGGAACTAGATGATCTTTAAGGTCCCTTCCAACCCAAATCATGCTATGATTCTGTGATTCTGTAAGTATTTTGTAGCAGTGTGATGACATGGACAGACAGATACAACACGTAAACATTTTACACGACAATTTAAGTTGAAATAGTCACCACAAGGAAAGATGAATGCAGGAGAAATTCAAGTGCTGACAATTTGCAAGACAAAGAAGAAGGAAAGCTCAAACAATAGCAAACAGATCATCCTGCTGGATATAGGAAGATGTCTGGCAAAACCAAAAACCAAGATAATCAGTTAGGAGCAGATGAGGGAGGAGGGCAATAGCAACACTGTCACATGCTGAAACAGGATAAGTCTGGCTTAATTATGACTTCTCTGATCAACTAGTTCTGGAGTCTGATTTCCTCTACCATGATCATCGGTGGTTGTAGCCATCAGTGTTAACTATCTGACTGTGGTAGTGAGCAATCATCTCTGATTTAGGATATAGGGACTAAAGGCTAATAGCTTTGTATGGCCTTAGTGATTAATAACGTGTAAGGATTAAACATTAGCATGTGTGCTGTTAAGGAATAAATTAATTCAGCAAAGATTTGATTTAAACTGGGCTGATCTTTCAGTCTTCTAAGCACTCCCAACTTAGCCATCTCTAATTCCCCAGTGGATATATATTTACATACATACATTGCCATACTTGCTTTTCTAGACTTTCCCTACTTTATCTCCATCCCTAGCCAATAGCAGGGAATTTCCTAGGGGAAAGACTTGTGCTTCCTGTATGTCAGCATATAATTCAAAGAAAACTGTCACTCCATCACTTTTTGCTGTCACCCTATGTAGCCACAGATATAATGACACTTTTTTTTTAAATCTCTCTCTCATACTGATGGTGTTATACAAATAATAAATATCAACAGCTATTTATAGTTCTAATTGATACTTATCCAGTCAGACATAAATGGAAGAAAGACAACTATGACCAGACAAGCAGAGCTGAATTGTTTGAATTTCAGACAGAATATCTGTGAACAAAAAGACTTGTGCTCATAGGCAGCATATCCGATTTTGTTTTTCATTTTATTGGCTTTTACATTTGAAACAAACAAAAAAAAGAAATAAAAAAAAAGAAAAAACAGACTAAATTAAATAACAAACAAAAAATAAACCCCACAAACCCCCAAAACCAAAACAAAACAAAAACAACAAAAACCCTGCCAAACAAAGCAATATCCACTCTAGCAATGGAAACTTTCTGATGGTCATTATCTTGAAAAATATCCCATTGAAAAAGGGAAAAATAATAAGATTTTCGTGCCTGTGATATATCCTGGGCTAATAATAGATCCCCTTCCAGAAATCACACAGTCAATAGGTTTTTACAACTGGATTGGAAAATACATTAGACAAAATATTCCAGGAAGAGTTCGTCTTGGGAGAATGGTTTAGTAAATTTATTCCACTCCTAACTTGTAAAATACCTATAGTGGAAACTAAGAATGACACGACTTCTTGCTCCCTCCCCTCCCAGCCCCTGGCGGGGAGGAGAACTGGTGGGTTGGTGGATTGAGATGAGAACAGCTTATTAATTGAAAGAAAATAAAATATAATAATAAAAATATTAATAATGTTAATAATGTAAAAAATAATACTAATCGTTGTAAGGAAAAGGAGAAAGGGAGATAAAACCCAAGAGAAAAAAGTGATGCACAACACCATTGCTCCCCAGCTGCTGACCAATGCCCGGCACGTCCCTAAGCAGTGATCGGCAGCTCCTGGTCTGCTTCCCCCAGTTTATGCACTGGGCATGATGTTCTACAGTATGGAATATCCCTTTGGCCAGTTTGGGACAGCTGTCCTGGCCATGCTCCCTCCCTGGTTCTTGTGCACCTCCTCACTGTCAGAACGTGGGAAACTGAAAAGTCCTTGACTTGGGCAAACACCAGTTAGTTACAACTACAACATCAGTGTGCTGTCGACATTATTCTCATGCTAAATCCCCAAAACACAACACTGTACCAGCTACTAAAAAGAAAATTAATTCTATCCCAGCTGAAACCAGGTCAATACTGGACTAACACACAGCTCAGGTTGATTTTTGAGTTTTGCTGGTTTTATAAATGTAAACATTAGCTACAGAGACAGATTCCAATTTTGTTCTGTCATTACATAAACTTTTTGCTGGGTTAAGATAACTTGCAAGAGGGGAGAAGATGCTATACATGCTTCATGATTTGCTGTCCTTACCTGGGAAAGGGAGAGGGCGATATTTATGATGTATTTCTCCATGAGGGAGGAAGAAAAATAGGCCTGTTGACAAATTAGTATTTTTCCATACAGAGCCAAATTATTATTGTAAATGGACTCAGGGTCATTATTTTGACAGCTTGTGAGTATGGTCTATTCCATCTCTACATGATTTTTTTTGTTTTAATATATAAAATACGGTATTATCGAAAGAAAAGTAGATCCAATGAAAGCCAATGAAAGTTTCAAGAGATCTCTAAAAGTACATTTAATTTGGAACAGGAAAGCCAAAAATTAAGTATAACAACTTCAGACTTCAATCCTAATACACCACTACCTGTCCAGACCATTGACTTATTTCATTCAAAAAATGGAGTCTGCAGCAAATTCAAATTGTTTGTGACCTGGCACTCTGTTAAAGCTGATTATCATCATGAGACCAAAATCAAACTCAAAGAATCAATTCATGTCCTGACTGCAGGATAGCTGGCAAAAGAAGATGTGAGTATAGAAAATTTGGAAAAGAGAGGGACAAACTTCTTTCCTGGAGCTTTTTTTGGGGTAGCACTTCAAGAACAGCTGCACTACTTTCAATAGAGGAAAATCAAAGACTGACCTATTTATTTTAGGGTTAGTTTAGAAGGAATGGGAAATTATGTAAGTTGCATAAAAAGTCCATAGAACTATGGTGAAAACTGATCTATTTTTCAAGCTTTCCACTTAATGGAAGGAAATAGCTTTATTTATGCCAGATGATATTATGAAGGAAGACCTGCCAAAGCAAACAAAATCTTCTCTGTTTTAAGAGGTATCTGCATTCTTCAGTTTACACTGTTTTTCATAAATGAACACCAAAAATCAAAATTGGTCTCATCTTCAATTACAAGCATCCAGGATACATGGGAAATACATGAACTGTGTGACTAAAATGGAGACAAGGCTTGGCTTTTAAAAAAACAACTTGTAAATTACCTGCAACAAATCTAAAGTCATAAAATACTTTGAGTAACTTTTCTCACACCTGAAAACATATAATAAAATTAAAGCATATGAGTTTCAATGACAGACTCTTTCCTGGTTTTGCTTGAAAATAGAAACAACTGAATACCTATTTATATGCACCGATGAAAGAAATGATAAAGCAAGAGGCCATTTTATAATTTATTATTTTTTCAACATAATGACTATGGATTCCCTCCTCACTGAAAAAAAAAACCCAAAACAACCAACAAACAACAAAACCAAACCAACAACCCAGCCTGTTTAGTTTTTTAATGATGAGCTGCTACCCAAAGAAACAAAGTGGCATTCTGTTGACACCATATGGTGGCTGAAAAATGGGTTCCATAGTATTCTATTTGTTAGAATGTCTTCTGAGTTTCTGTATCCATAATTTATGTTGGCGCCTTCTCTGATTGCCAAAATATTCAAACGGCTTTATCTTCACAGGGTAGCCTGCGTGGGGGAAAGAAGGTTTTCAAAACAGCAGGACCCGAACAATCTCCTACTGCTCAGAGGAGAAATCATTTCCAAGCTTCTGTCCTTCTGGCTGCTTTCATTGTAATAATAATTTACATCCTGTGCAAGGAGACTGTTTGCATTCAGAAGAAATCTAAAATAATAAATAAAAAGAAGGGATAAAAACCCCAAAACAACTGCTTATGTTCTTGCATGCTAATACAAGATTTTGTGAATATTAAGCATCAGTTTAAGGTTGCATTGACTCCTAGGCTCTGACGTAAGCAGATAGCTTAGGCTTTCATATCTTAATGGAAAGCGATATGCAGAGGTTATTGAACAGTGCAGTTTCCAAATGAGTGCCCCTGCAGCTGGAGTAGAGAGATCCAGAGTGGTTATGGATGAGCTAAAATAATTAAGATGTATTTCTCCTGGTGTCTACTCTGTTATTACTCACTTTTTAAGAGCCCATAATTTAGTCAAAGATTTAAGTATTACTGTGATTTACAAACAGATATTTCCTATGGTCTTGATATGGTGTACGAGGCTACTTGCGTTATGCAGCAGGATATGTCTGTTGCAAGCAGCAGGGACCCTGGATTCACATTAAAAGACCAAGCCAGTCCCTCCTTTCTCGCCCTCCTCTTCTCCTCCGATCTATCACAGCTTAAGGCTTGCTGCTGTTTGACCAGTCCTGTTTCCCTCTTGCCTCTGGGATGTTGGCAGGAGCACACAGGATGATGAATGGCCACCTGAGTGTGGGGGGAGCTAAGAAGACCAGCTGCAGCTGGGTTATTAATGCTTGGCAGAAAAGGATTATAGGAGAAGGAGCCCACCTGTTGTGGGGATAGTCTTAAGAATTAGATTAGACCTATTTGACCCTGAGGTAGCCTGTTCTCAGAAGATTATTTATCCTCAGGAGTAAAATGGAGTTATATGAAGAGGTTCTATTTCATTCCTTGGCCTTGGGAAACATTCCTTCATTCTTGACCCTCTGGCCATCCTGGGCACACAGCTGAGATACTCCAGCTGCGGTCTGTAAAAGTAATTTAGCCAGTAGCAAACTTGGATCCCATGAAATTGTAGTTTTTATAAAGAAATAGAATGGTAGCTGGATATTCTTCCAGAGCATCTGGCAAAATGCTGCTGACAGCTTTGCTTATTCTGAAGATGTACTGGTTTAAAAAATGGCTTCACTGTAATAGAGATTTACTGATGTGAATATATATTTCTTGTATTAGTCTGTTTAATGACACAGCCTTGGAAGTCAGTCAATATTTAAATTTGACATATTCTCTTCCAAATGAAAAGAGAAAATTGTTAGTCTTCCATAGGAAATGAAAATAGAAAACCTGTGACCAAATTAACTTCTTACATTTTTAGAAAAGCATTATATGTGTGGGAAATCTTGAAACACTAAAAGTAACTCTATTTAATCTGAGAGAAAAAAAGAGAAAATTTCATTCAAGAATTGTTTTTATTTTGGATATTCTAGATATGTACTACAAATAGTTGGGGGAGAGGAAATAAAAATAAAAAAGATGGGCCAAAAGTTCTAGCAACAGCAACAAAAGATCTAAGCATCTACAATTTACTTTGTAACTTATTTGAGATACCCCTCTAGAAAGATTTACTGTACCCTAAAAAACAAGTCTTCAGACAATCTGAATTTAGGGTATCAGGTAAATTTTACCCATGGGAGCGGTTCTGTTCAAGTTATTTGTGCTATGAAAAAGACTAAGTCCCCAGTATTTTGTTTATTTAAGGTGCAATTTGCCTTTCAGGCATATTGCCATTTATGTTTGGTCACAATTACTAGTCTTCATGTCTATTTTTGTATATAACTGCAACTGAGGTTAAGCCAAGTTGATTCTCAGTGTGAAGACAGAATCATTACTGGAGAGAAGGGTGAGAAGACACTGGGAAACTGTTTTTATCCCAAGAGAAAATCTGCCATAGAACTCTCTAAAAGTTTTAAGATTCAGCTTCAGGTTTAATTTAGGTGTTCACAATGTTGCTGTCAGGATGCAATCTCTTGTCTAAGGTTCCAGTGCAGTTATTTGCGTTCTCAGGTGGGTTTTTGTTACCTGATATGGGTCCCTGCTTTTGATTGGGCTCAGGGGGTTTGAGGCACCTACACAGGGCTTATAGTATGGCATGGAAAGTAGGAGAGATCTTTATCCTTCTGGAGAAACAGTTGTAGGTCAGGCAAAATCTAAGCAGTATCTCTCTCCTGGCAAGTAACATCAGTGGAGACTAAAGAGCTGGTTATCACTGCTTTGTAGCAGAGACACAAGTTTTACTAGCTGAACTACTCTGTGGAATCCATGGACTGTGCTGATGAGCTCTCCATTCAGTAAAATGGGGGCTGAGACAGGCAACTCATAGTAAATATCTTAGGACTTATTCAGCTGCCTAAAAATGGTCACCTACTGGCATTTGAGATCCAGAAAGGTTCCTATAGAGTGTGGAAGTGTCTCAGTGGAAGTATCTCGTTGTATAATGTCTGAAATAGCATTAGGTGCCTATGTTTATATAATCAGTTTGAATTTATGGGGTCCAATACGAGAGTTTAGATGTAAACACAGTTTGGAATTTGAAGCTCAATTCCTACCACCCCCATGACTGCAGATGTTCTTTCAGCACATGGTAAATTGAAGTTCTGATCGTATACCTCTTTTTCTCATTGATGCGGCCATTTTCTGTCCATGATGTGGCAGTCATCTAGGACTGCACCTGTTTACAGATATTTGCCCTGACAACAAAGAGCACAGCTTGGTGCAGGTAATTGCAATTGTGCTTTGCTCTCAACCTGTAGATAGATTCATTGCTGAAAAGAAGATTCAAGGCAAACAAAATGAGGTGATAAGTTTTATCACTAAGTACTATCTGTGTCTCCTCAATCTAACTTCCAGAACTTTTCTCATATACAATATTGATGCTTTTGTTCCCTAGAAAAGCTGCAATAATTTGTTATTAAGAGTACTTCTAATTCTGTTTCTTCATTTTCTGTTCTCCTCTTCTTTAATTCCTTTTGCATGCTGCACTGAGAATAGATGATGAGATAAGCTGTAACTCCCTTGCAAAATCTTCTTCTTTTTCAGGGCAGGACCATGTGCTCTAGCTCTAAGTCTCTTCCTCCTTCTCATTCATAGCCTTCAAGGTTATGTCGGTAGGTATTTCAGTATCAAAAGTGCTACTTGTTTGAGACAGAATTTTTCCTCTCTCTTCTCTTGAAAAAACCCACTGTGATTTCAGGTATTAATGGATTAAGAAATTTCAGTGTTCTTGATTAGGGATTAGAGAGATGAGAATGGCAATACTCATGCAGCCTAACAACACATTCTGATCTCAGTATATTGATAAGAGAAGACTTTTAGGACTGAATTTACAAGCTTCATGTGAGAATGCTGATGTTATAATTTAGAAATAGCTTAGGATTGGAGCAATGAAGGGATGAGATGTCTATTCCTATCTACTAGGTTTACTACCAGTCTGTGAACAGAGAGAGGACCAAGAAAAGACTGATATGTTCTTTTATTAAAAGATTGATCCGTGCTTGTAAGGTTTTCTGAAAATGAAGTGTTGCAATTAGACCAACGGATACTGGTGTGGGGGGAAGATATGTCTTTCTGGCTATAAAGTCTTCTGTCAATTTGGCTCAGGGAATTTCGTAGGATGCACCTGCCTTGGTTTGCAGATAGATTGAACACCAGGGTCCTGATTTTCTCATCCTTTTTTTCATCCACATCTGTCAGCTGGATTGAGCTAATATGGCATCTGCCTCTCTAGTGCACCTCCACAAAAATGGATGTGGGAGGTTCACATGGGAGATACACATATTTGCCTCTAAATGTAATGATTTTAATAACACCTAGACCTGAATAGTTCCTGAGCTAAGATATTGTACAGGGAAGTCCAACCCACAACATCCATATTATTTGTCCTGTCATAACAGCTTTATATCAGCCTGCAAAACTTTGACTGTCTACAGACCATAATATCCACAACAGCATTATGCTAGACAATGTGAAGCACCCAGTAAGTGCTACATTTTGTTCTTGCTAGCATATGACAACCAGCAGGTTTTTTCAGGGCAAATGGCACTGCTTAAAAGAAAAGTCACTGAGAGGATTATGTGGGTATTCAATAACGAAATCCTGAGCAAAACTAAGGAGGATGTCTATTGTCAGGAGGGTCACTGGTAAACCTGCAATATAATTAAAGTTCCGGGATTTATTTTTTTTCAAAGGACTTGATTCTGCATTTCTCAACACTATTTTAATGCCAAGGTACCTGTCTTTAATCCAATGGAGATGCAGCGATGTAACGAAGGATGATTTCTAAAATTATTAATTTGTTTTACCTATTCCTTTTTTTTATTTGGAAAGATTAGGAAACAAAATGATAATTAATTTATAATAAACTTGATTCAGTATACAAAGATATGCCTGCAATATAGTTATGTATTTTGGAAATAATAATTTTAAGCCATTATTAAGAACTCTATTTTGTATGTAAGAAAGACCATTACTTGTGAAATCCTGCCCCCTGACAGCAAAATTGTCATCTGCTTCAGCAGAGGCATACTTTGCTGTCATTATCTTAACTTCAAAATAGCTATTCTTCATTATTCAAACAGAAGCAAAGTCTTGAACCATAAAAGGCTTACAATAACCCTTTACCTATAGAAAACACAAGTTAAGGCCACGTTCTCCTTTTCTAGGAACACAATAAATCATATGCACTTCGAGGACGCCTGAAGTTGGTTTAAATTTCTGTGCTTAAACTCCAGGGTAATGCTGGAAGCAGGATGACGCACTGATCCACAGCATGGTCTTCTCCAGACTGGAGTGACGCTATAGACCTTGCACCGAAGACCTCAGCAAGTGACAAGTGGAGCTTTCTCTGTTCTCTACATCTTTCAAACCAGATTGAGTGCTACAAATACTCGATGCAGTGCAAGAGGACCTGTTTATTAAACATTTCTAGCCAAATGTTTCCATCTTAAGAAGTTAATTTGTTGGGTGAAATTCAGATATCTGTCCAAGTTTTTAGGTGAGTATCCAAACCACCAAACTCATCTGTCACTCTGGCAAGCAATGATGGCTTGAAGCATAATCTACATTTTCAGTATTAGTTTTAGCACAGGATGCTATAATTATTAGACTTGACCACATGTTTAATATGTTTTGCTTTGTAAAAAAGGTAAATATTATTATCTGCCATTACACAGAGACCAGAAGAGTTCCAATGATTTGCTCATAGAAATATAATTTTTCATTTTCATTTCACAAACTGATGTGTTAATGAGCGAAACATATAAACTGGGTTCATCTGCTTTGGAGATGGAAGGGCAAGGATTACCTGTGTAATTTGACACTTGATTTTCTTCACCGTTGTAAGAATTACCCTATTCTTTTTCAAACCCAATGACACAGTACTTCATTTTGTAAATGTAAAATCAATGTGTTCTGTGGACAACATGCCAAAAGCCAGCTCATAAAAATTTAGGACTTTTATTCAGGTGCTTAACTTTAAAGTCTAAATACAGTAATCATTTCCAGTAATCAATAGAGAGGTATACGTAGGAGTCAATTTTGGAGACAGGATGTGATGCAAAAAGAAAAGGGAAATAGGTCACGTTGATCTATTAGGAGTAATTTTAGCAGCTTTCTGAATTTATGTGTGAAGCAGGACTAGAATAGGAGTGTCAGTCCTTATTTGATCTCAAACTAGAGGATAGATTCATTCTGTTTATGATCTGAACTGTTTCATTTCAGTGATTTATTTATGATTTGCAAGACTTCTACCTTCAGTGTCTCAACCAAATGGTTACACTTTGCAGGAGGGAGCAATGAGGGTGCTGAATATAACCTTTGTTAATGATTTAGTTTATTGCCAATAATTTTGTGTTGATGTTGCCTTTCCCTTATCTGTTTTTCACACATTTCCTTCATTGATATTCCTGTATCATTCTCAGCTGTTTTCCTTTTATTTATTTTTTAAGAAGCTCTCCAGAAGTCTCTGATTTTCTTAATCATGGCTGCAGTATTTACTGAAACCACGGGGGTCAGAAGCCTTGTATTTTTTCATTTGTTTGGATTCTTATTCCATGTTTTTTATGTTGTGCATATACAGATTGGTACATTAGAACGTTTTCCCCCTTAATATTTAGCTCCTTTGTATTATTGTCAAGTACTCCATGCCCCTGACACTAACTATCAATGGTGTAGAACTGAATGGCAGTATCATTAAAGAAATGAAGGACAGGATTTTCCACAGAAAATAACACTCTTACATTAAGAACAAAAGAAATAGAAGGTGTGTGGGCGTACATCCTCAGCTGGTTAACATAAAACCCTTGAAGGTAACAGAATCAAATTTGTTGTTTACACTTGCTGAATATATGGTTTGAGATCTGGATATGCTGTACCAGGGATGGAGGCTACTGAGATGCTAAAGGCAGTGTGATTTCCCCAAAGGTTCCAAAATGGGGTGTGCTGGAGAAGAGACACATGGGTTGTGAGACTGCTGCACCTTATTGATTTGGAATTCCAGTTTCTGTCAGTGGGGGACTGTTGATATTATTTTTCTAGAAACAGGAAGAATGGAAAAGTCAGAAAAACCTACCCTAAGTTTCAGACCAGTGACCCGAGGGTGGGATTTAAAGTGGATCACTCGGGCTTTAATTACAATTTCCATGACTACTATGAGTAGAATCATAGCAATACATACCATGGTTTTTTTTGTGTGTGTGTGGGTGTGAATTTTTTTTTTTTTTCGAATGGGAATAGATTTTCATTTTCCTCATGAGTTGTTTCAAGCCAAACCCTTACAGCTACATAACACAGGCTGTCATCTTTGTTTTACTTTCCTTTAGAGTCTGCTGGTCATGATGAATTTGTTTTCTACCTCATCATTCTGGTTTGAGAGAAACACCATATATTTTCAAGACAAAACCAGTCTACTTAAAAAGAGGCAAACTACTACACAAGTATGAAAACACCATGCAACTTGGGAATAGACATTCTCCTAAAAATAATTTGCAAATTTTGACCTTAATCATCAGCCTGATGATGATAGCTTGATGATAGCCATCATAGCCTGATGTTTCGGTCAGGCTAATCAAATTGTTTCCTCTAAATCAAAACCAAAAATAATGACTATACTTCTTAAAATAGTTTTGTGAGATGCCAGCTATTTTGGCCATGCGATAATGAACAGTAAAACTGAGGAATAACCCATAACTTATTAGATGGCCAAATCTTCATGTTAATGAGCAGCTTTAGAAGCCTACTTCTTAATGATGTATTTAAGGTCTAGAATAAACAGTTTTATTCCTTTTAATCACCATGCAATGCATGGCATTGATTGTCAGTATAAAGATATGTCAGGCCTCAGGCCATCCTTGTGTATCAGTTGCCATGAATTGTGCTGAAAACATCAGTCATGAAACATTAACTTCTTAAGAAAAAAATCAAACTTCACAGGCATCACAGCAGATGTGTGAACAAAGGAAAGCAACAGTTTGGTTCATAAAGGGAAACCCATATGAATACATACAGAGCATTGACTCGTTCTCTTTTTTCTTTTATTTTCTTATCACTCTCCATCCTATACTCAAAATTCCATTCTTCCCCATGTTAGCTTTGGGTGTGATCCTTAGCAATGCTACACGCTCAAAACACTTTGAGGTAAAAGGAAAAAACCTCCATTTTTCACAGGAAGGAGTTCTGTAATTTCCGATTCTCATAAAACGAGATACATTGTATGCCATTAAGCCATAAACAAAGGAGACTGCTGAGTCCTCTCTCCTTTGCCTGTGCCTCCAGTGAGACCCTCTTAGGTGCACACGGTGAATTTCTCCTGCCTGAAGATCCTTCCTTCTCAGGCTACCCACTGGAAGTTATATGAATTACCCTTCAGATCCACATGGAAACTAAAGTCACTGTTCTTTACTAGAGACACTCTGCTCACACACAAGCTCTTCAAGGCTTTCCAGCTTCCAGACACTAATAATACCTCTTAGTATGCAGTGTCACCATATGTAATCTGTCTAAATCTTGGCCTGGATTAAGCAAGTAAGGAGCAGATTGATGACTATTCTACTACCATATTGATTTGAGCTGAAGTTTGCTGAATTTGTTGCAATTCAGTATCTGCCATAAAGAGTGCCTTTCAGAGATACCTTCGGTTATCTTATTCCAGGAGCAGTATAATAAAAATAAATCTCAAACATTCTTCAGTTTGTATATGTGTCAGCTTTATACATAATGGTCTGGATGTTCACCTGAAGTTTACCAGCATTAAATTGCTTTGGGAGTCTTGTACTGCCTGGGGGTGTTAAAAGATTCCCAGCAGAGCTGTTACCAATGTTGGGAGGAAGACTATTTCTGCCATTATCAGTGGCATGCCTTTAATAAAAAAGACCAATGTTTTTAAGAAAAAAATAGGTGTCATGGATATTTTGACATCTCTAACAAACCTCCATTTGAATTCAATTCTAACACTGAACAGAAATTCCTGTTTTTTTCAATGTGCTGAGAAGAAATATCATGGGCAGTATAGAAAGAAGGGGTTAACGGAGCAATATTTGGACATTTGGAAGGGAATACTTGACTTTTTTATTTGCAGGTCAAACTATGTGCCTTTTGGCACAGACTTTGAAAGTATTGATGTTGATTAAGTATAAATGTTGTCTGTCTGTTTTGTGAAGGGTTCATGTTTACAAACAAATAGAGCCAGAAAAGTAAATTTAAAGTCAGATCTGATGAACAACTAGAATAGATGACAATCAGAAGTGGCTGGAACAGTGGAATGTCCCAAATCTAGAAGCTTTTCCTCCACTTTTGTGTTTCCATTCCACGTGTAGCTACTTGTCTTACTCTATAGTTCTCGCATATACTATGGAGGATGTTTGAATTGCAAAACTCTGAAGAAAAAAATCTGGAACAATCTTAAGAAAATAATGATAACAATGTAGTCTGAATTTGTGGGGTTTGTTCTTTCGTTTTCTGTATACAAAGTGAAATCAGATATGCAACAGTTTAGAGAATTTTACATTCAAGAACTGAAGCATCTTCAAATTATCGTCTTCTTTAGACTTCTGCAGTTGCATCGCACACACACAAAAAATTAATAGTGTCTTCTCACTCCACTTGCTGGCACATCATTCATGTTTTATAGACTTTCCAATGACAGGTACACATCCAGTCAGCGTGTCTCATGTTGTTGGACTATTATGGTCACTATGTATTTATATAGTTTCAGCAGAATTGGATCAAGAAAAAGCCCAACTAAGACCAGAAACCTTTAGCAGGAATGTATTGTACCCTGTCAGTCCTTGTCCTAAGAAGACCACAACTTGACCTGTAACATTTAGCCAGCGTCTGGAGCAAACACAGGAGTTAGCAGGGGATGGAGGAGGCAGCATAAAAACACTTGTAGATGGTAGATTGATAAATTTAGCTATACCACAATAACGTTGAGAACATCTGAATTTTAAAAAGAGTATGATATCTCTGTAAAGAAGGATTAGGACAGAGAACATTTTATCTGGTCATAAATAATAATGTGGGACCTGATGGGATGGCCACGTGAGTGCTGAGGAAGCTGGCCAAGGTCATTGTGAGGCTGCTCTTGCTAATTTTCAAAAGATCATGCAATCAGGAGAGATTCATGAGGACTGGAAGAAGGCAAATGTCATGAAGACTCCTATCTTCATGAATGTCAAGAAGGTGGACCCAGGAAACTACCGACTTGTCATCGTAGCCTCAATCCCTCAGAAGTTGATGGAGCAGTTAATCCCAGAAACAATTTTCAAAATCACGTTGGATTTATGAAAGGAAAATGATGTTTGACCCACCTGATGGCTTTCTAAAATGAAATTGCTAGCTCAGTGGATGAGCGGTGTTCAGTGTTTTGGTTTATTTCTATCTTAGCAGGGCTTTAAATATCATCTCCCACAATATTCTCATGTGTAAACTCAAGAACTAGAGGTTAGTTAATGGACAGTGATGTGGATTGGAAATTGACTGAACTTCCAGGCCAAAGGGTTGTTATCAGCAGCATGGGGTGAGGTGGAAGATGGTCACTATTGATCTACTCAGGGATGGATAATGTGACCAGTCCTGTGCAACCTTTTCATTAAAGCCCTGGGTGGTGGCACACAGTGCACTCTCAGCAAGTTTGCAATGAACCATCTGACTTACAAGGAGGGGCTGAGAGATCTGGGACTGTTCAGTCTGGAGAAAAGAAGGCTCAGGGTGTCTCATCCATGAATAAATCTGATCTGGGAGTGCAAAGAAGACAGACAGTCTCATTGGTGTCTAATAAAATGGGCACAAATTTAAATATAGAAATCCAATTTAAGCATAATATACCCTTTTCTTTATTGGGAGGTCAGTCAGACACTGGAAATGGGTATCCACAGAGGTTGTTGAGTCTCCACCTCTGGTAATCGAAACCTGACTGGACATTTTCCTGAGTAACCTGCCCTGATTTAACCTGCTATGAATCCAAGAGCTTTGGACTAATTGATCTCCAAAGGGACTTTACAACCTCAGTTGTTCTGTGATTTTGTGATACAATACATCTATAAACTACAGCTTTTTCCAATTCAACCACAAGTGATTCTGGGTTCATTAACTGAATGGAACACCAAACAACAACCTACTCAAAGGCTCAAGAAGCTCCCATGGAATAAAAATATTGCAACTGATATTTCAAATTCAGAAATTCTAAATAGCTGGTGATTATATTTTTGAGATCGTGATTTTAATTGTCTTACATGTTTATGAAAAATTGTCTTTGTTGATCTAAATCTGATGATTATTTTATAGTGAATAGTATTTTGGGGAATAATTATGCATTAGTTTTTGTATCATCTATACAACTGAGGAAAATTGCTATTTGACCATGTGAGAATGTAGTTACTTTATCAAAAATATTGTTGCTTTTCTGTTTGTTTACATGGTTTTCCTTTTTACTCTCAAATTTAACCTTGTTTACTGATACTATTTTGTACAGTTGTCTGTAATCACTGCAGAATTAAGTAGTCACTAAGCATCTCTTGAAATTCTAAAAATAACAGAAAAGTCACAGGAATGTGAAAAGTAATAAACTTGAATGCACAGCTGAAGCTGTGGGAGAAGGATACAGATATTTGACATGGAACTTCCTTTTTTCTCCTATTTTTTTCACATTTTATGAATCATTATTACTTTTCAGTGAACTTTCTATGTAAACAGAATGTGGAGTCCTAGGGAACTTTGATTTCAAAACTGTCTTTGCAGGACTAAGTTGATTCAAACTATCCCTACATATTAATACTGTTTGAGTTCTATATACACCTCTTTAAAGAGAATCATTGAAATGTTTCCCGCTACAGCTGTAGTTAAGGGATTGAAGACATCCAAACAACAACAGATTTTGTGGTTTTTAGAATTATCTAGGCAGTATAGAGCAAACCAAAACAGAAGCAACATTTGGACCATGATTAAATTCCTTGTTCTTCTTTTTAAGGAAAAAAATTACAAAATAGTTGAATTAATAGCAATCTTGTTGTGGATGATTGGCACCCACATCTCATATTCATCACTCTTCAAAGTTTATGTAGGCTGTCATCTGGGGAGTCAAATCTCAGACTCAGTTCTCCTTCTTTTACTAGAAAGATACAAGCTTTCCAACATGCGCAGCATTAGCCAGAGACTATTGAGATAGTGTTTTTTTTTTAATTTCTTGATATTTGTGTGGTATCTATAGTAAATTAGGTTAATTTTCCTGTTCTCTAGAAGTCAGGGGCTGCTGCTCGTCCCAGTTCCACAGGTCCACTTGCATTTTCCATGGCAACTTTTGCTGTACTTCTGTGGTGGATCTATTTGCCCTCAACGTGCTAAGTGTAACTGTATGAGTTTTGTTGCACAAATGTGCCCTTTTTAATCTCTAGTGTCTTCCATGACAGAATAGAAGCTCAAATTCTACAACAACGGGCAGATGGAAAATGGAAGTGAACTTAGATTAAACTCTGTATTGAAGGCTGAACATTTAGTATTTGTATTCTGAGCAGAACATTTTCCCTTCCGTGTTAAATGATTAAAAACTGGGAAAAAAAAGGAAGATTATCTCCTCAGCACCAATGCTGAGGAATTTTTCCATTACTGTTATTAGTTCAGTAATGTTTTCATCACCGCTGATGCCAAGGTTTCATCTTAAAGATCTTTAACATGCTTCACACATAACTTTAGGGATTAACCAAGAATTTTTAATTGATTCTGTCTTTCTGGGAATACAGTGCAGAAGAAAACTCCTGACTTAACACCAAAGTTTTCAGCACGTACGTCTTTTCAGAAAGCTTTGTATCCACACTTGGGTGGGAACATTTAGATTTTAATGATTTTGGTATGGGGAACACTTTTTGTTTCACTCTCCTTGAACAATGCTTGACACAGTATGGGGCTGCATTAATAATAAACAATAAAAATAAAAAAGTTGCAGTAGGTTATCAGTGACTGAATCTTTCTTGTCTTTTTGTTTTAATAAAGATATTGCCTCATACTTTAAATCAAATCTGATTTGGATTTTTTTTTTTGGTGGGGGAGCTGTTGTTTGGTGTTTTTTTGGTTTGCTGTTGGGTTTTTTGTTTGTTTTTGTTGATTCTGTTTGTTTCTTTGGTTTTTAAATCTAGGAAAATTGCCTTGATTCTCATCTGGAAATGAATAGGAAAAGATAAGAATGCAAAGAGATCACCTGAATTTAAGGAAGAAAATTATCAAAGAAGAAAATTTCATTACAAGATGGAATTACAGGTCATATTGTCCAAACAATAATCTGTTTTTTCCCAGCTGATCTAAGAAAAGATATCATATGTCTTACATCTAAAGAGGTAAGGATCTTACTAATGATGTAACTTTAAATAGCATCATTAAATAAGATACTTTAAAGAACTTTAGTAAGATCTGTAGTAAGAAAACTATAGGAAAAAATTATACTAACTTAGCAGAAAGAGTCATGGAGTATTAGATCAGTGACAGGAAATCAGAGTACCAAAATCCTTGGTTAACATCTTGACAGTGAGGCAATTAATCAAACAAGATGGGCAAGGATATGTGACAATGCCCTTTTCAAACAGGATTGTAAATGCAAATACAATTACCATGTGTAATGGTGACAAAAGGTAATTAAAAGTAGCTTTCTGTACACTGCTAGTAAATTTTGGTCTAAGTGGTTTATGTCTTCCTCCTCAGCCATTTTTATTATTATTAAAAGATTCATTCTTTTTTTAAAAAATAATATCCAAATATTCATATACGTAAAAAGAGAGGACAGCTCTTAAAATAAAAGGTTTTTTTTATTTTACAAAACTATTGAGAATTAGATTCTTATCTGGCCCTGAGGTCACATACATAATCCTACAATCTCTTTCTCTCTAAAACAGAGTGACTGCATCCACACTGCCCACTGAGACTGGTCCCTGGGTTGTGCTCATTTCTGAGCTACAGCCAAGCACTGTTTGAGAAGTACTTTTGGCTGAAAAAACCTGAAACTACCTGAATAATTTATCAACACACATAATCAAGCTCCTGTATGCAAGGCTGATAATTAGCATTTTTAATTTGCTAACTCTTTTGTAAACTTTTGAGCTGGATCTGACTAGGAAGGAATCAACTTTGTTTATGGCATCCTGAATGGTGCTGTCCTGAGTTCAAGGCTAAAACAGTGTCAGCAGCACACCGTGTTTTGACCATTCTGGAGCAGTGCTTTCACAGTGTCACGGTTTTCTTTCTTTCCCTCGTTGAGTGGGTGCATATCAAGCTGTGAGGGGACACTGATGGGACAGCTGACCAAAACTGACCAATAGGATATTCCATGTCTTATGCACCGATAAAATCGGAGGAAAAGGATTATGAAAAGGGAACTTTGGGGTTTTGGTGCGTGTCTTTCCCAAGAAGCATTACCTATGTTGAGGCTCTGCTTTCCAGGGAGTGACTGTCATCTGATGCTGATGGGAAGAAGTGGCAGAACTACTTATTTTGTTTTCCTTGCAAGCTCAGCTTGACTTTGCTTATTAAAGTGTCTTTATCTTGACCCAGCAGTTTGCTCACATTTGCTCTTCCCATTTTCTTCCTCATGGAGATTTTTAGTTAGCAAATGAGAGACTGAGTGGAGGCTTGGCTGCTGGCCAATGTCAATCCAACACACTAATATTCTCATGAACAGACCTGCTTTCCTTTCCTGATGCCTTTCCTTCAGATGTGTTCTCCCTTAAGACAGTAAAATTCTCATGTCTTCCTCTTATTTCTAGGAAAACAGAGAAAGGCATAAACAATGTTGTATGACCTGGAGAACCCAGTCACAGGACTTGGTAATTCAGTTACTAAAGGAATTGCAATGATATGACTATCGCCGTGGTGATTGTGATGAGAAGAAAATATTATGGAAGGGAGATCTCCAGGAGGGGAATGAGGCATATAGAGAAATATAGATGGAGATCTCTCTTTCTTTTTGTCTCTGCAGGTTGCTGTAATACCAGTTTTGGTCTGTTAATTGTTTGTGTATAATTCACACAGCCAAATTTCAGAATAAAACAAAAATCAAACAATC
Organism: Oxyruncus cristatus; assembly: GCA_013399855.1. Classification (NCBI taxonomy): domain Eukaryota; kingdom Metazoa; phylum Chordata; class Aves; order Passeriformes; family Cotingidae; genus Oxyruncus; species Oxyruncus cristatus. The sequence continues at coordinate 302,596 of VXAY01004352.1, forward strand.
CAAGCCCACTGACTATTTCAAATATGTGAATAAAAAGAATATAATTATGAATAACAAAGATGAAAGGAAGTGTATCATCTCCAGTGTGTGTGCGCATGAACCCCCATATCCCACCATATCCCTGTGTCAAATTCAGAACTTTGTCTAACTCATGAATGACCCCTTAGCCAATAAATGTATTATCTTGAGCCTTTCCTTAATTTTTTTTTTTTAAATCTCTTTCCAAAAGTATTTTTGGTGAGCCCAAAAAAGAGATATTCAGGTGCTAATTTGAAACTATCACCCAGCCTTTCAATCCTCTACCTAGTGACTTTAGACACACTCCTATGCACAATCCCAAATCTAGTTGTGTGAGCAGAGACATGGAGTCTTTGAGGAGGGTCTGATCAAAAACCTATAGATATTGATGTATTTTGGTTGAAGTATTTTAGTTGTCCCCAGCAAGGCTGTATTAAGGCACCTCTACTACGAGGCTTCCTGGAGTATGTATGTGAGCTATAAAAAGTAGGACTTAACTGTTGGGAAAGGGAAATGTTGACGGTCATTTATAATGTGAATTTTCATTAAAAACTATATGTGAATCTGAAGTCTACTTCAGGATTTTTAGGGGCAGAAAATCGGTCAGGCTGAAAGATTTTTATTTAAGTTTATTTCCCTCTAACTGACTTTTGGACCTTTGCAGTGTTGCTAAATAAGTGAAGCTATTCACAAAGTGAACCTTGGCACCTGCAGCAAAGTTGCAAATAGAAGAGATACTTCAGAATTCAATTTACTTTGTATTAGCTTGAGATCTGATACTCATCATCTGCTTTAACTGCTTGTTTTATCTAAACTGCTAGAGTCACATGAACGGGAAAGAAAATTAAGAGACTTCAAAATTGTTGCTCTAAGCAAAATGACTTCCTTATCTAATCTAATAAGAGGCTGGATGAGTTTCCCTGTTTTAATAATCACTGTGATCCAAACTTCCGTTCCATTAAAAAAATTAACATAAATTGTCTGGAGAATTTATCTTACTATAATCAAGAAAGTTTTCTTCAATACCACACTAAATCATAAATGTGACAGTAGGATGACAAATTTTTCTTGCAGACTTTTCCTAGCATAGCAGAATGGTAACTATGTATTTAAGATTTTGGAATAAGAAAATATATATTTGTTAGAAACAAGAAGGATCTAGACATCTCAGTGGCAGTAGCTGAAGTGAATCTGGGTGTGACTGGACTAGTACAAAGTCAGGAGTCTTTTAAAGAAAGTCTATAGGAAGTATTGTTGCTTTAGAAGGTGGAATTTTACTACAGAGTAGGCATAGTATGAAGTACTGTGACATAAACCCAAGGTGTTTAATGTTTTGGTGCTCCATGTTATGATCTCACATTTACTAGTTGGAGCCCAAAGCAATGCTATTAGACTTTGGTGCTTATTCTAGAGTCCCTGAGATTTAAAACTTGGTTATTGCTCCTGCTGAGATTTAATCAGCTGCAGTTTTTAATGTTAACAGCAGTCTATCATTCATGGAAGAGAACTCGTAAGTAAGATGATTAAGGATAGGGAGGTCACATCCTGAGGAGGAGGGGGAAATCATATATCTCATAAACTTTGGAGCTGATTTTTTTGATGGTACTGTATTCCTTTTGGCTTGGGTGTGTGACTGAGGATGATAGAGAAACTTCATGAAGGATTGAAAGACAGGTCACAGCTTTATTTATCACACATATAAATTTCCTTAAATCATCACCAAGGATAAGCAATATTCCCTCTTAATGTAGGATTTCCTCCTATTGGAAGGTGCTAAATTCTGTAGGCCTATTTAAGCAGTGTTTTTGGTCAAGCAGTTATGATAACACACAGTGCTGTGCCTTTCACTGTAGTTCATACCCTTGATAAAGTGCCGCAATGTTTTATCTCTGAGAGGTGGTCTTGTCTCTCTGAAAGTGTGGACTTCCACTGACCCTGCTGCAGGGAATGCCAGGGAAGCTGTGATGGTAGAAATGTCTTTTTTGTCAATGTGGCTATGTAAAGAAGGTGGAGAACCAGCTTTAGCCCTGAACAATCTCTCTGAAAGGAAATCTCTCTTTCGACCTCTGCTGCTTTAGTCAATGCCTTAGAACAATTGCTGCTTTCAGTTCAGCCTGATCAAAAATATGGGTGGCACTTTACCAGGTTCTCAGCTGCCTTCAGAACCCATGTGAAACTAGATTTTTTTTCCTATTGCCTTAGTGACTGTAGCAGTCAGTGACTCAGTAAGGATCCTGTTTTGTTGTCCCTCTCAGCAGCCATTTGGGAAATACATATAATTCCTTCAGCCTTACTTATGTGTCATTTTAGACGAAAAACTTTCAGAGTCATTTGATGTTCCTTAGTGACTACATGTACATTTTCCTTCCCTTAAGCCATCCAATATTGTTGAGTGATTTAGTAATACCTAATAAAAATAAATACAACTCAAAAAAAAAGCACCAATCAATCCTAAAAATAGAAATTACATTTCATAAAGATTTCTCCACACCTTTCATATCTCATATCCCTTTCTTTGCTGTCCTAAGAGTCATGTAACATTTCTGAGTCACAGACAGTAATCAGCAGAATGATTCTTATAATGACAGTCCTGGCTGTGATTTCTGGTCACACAAAGGCTAGATTATACATCTGTGGCAGTTTAAAGGGGTCTGAAAATGAGAATAAAGTGAAGTTGTGTCTACCAAATGGTTTATTATATTGCCATGAAACATAAAATAGCTTCTGTGAAACTTAGAAATAGGCCTCTGTTGATTTCTAGGGGTAAAGAATACTTCATAATTGTAAGATAATGTATTATTTTAGGAAAGCATATACTGTGGTCACAGCATGGCAAATCAAAAGGTTCAAAACTCACGAGTGAATTTTAACAATTTTATGCAGAGATATATAATCACAGAATCACAGGATCATTTAGGTTGAAAAAGACATCTGGGAGCATTGAGCTGAACTTTTGACTGATCAAAACCTTGTCAACTAGACCAGGGCACCGAGTGCCATGTCCAGTCATTTCTTGAACACCTCCAGGGCTGGTGACGGTACAAGATCCCTGGGCAGCCTATTCCAATGTCTAATCACCCTTTCTGGGAAGAAATTCCTCCTGATGTCCAACCTGAACCTCCACTGGTGCAACGCGAGGCCATTTCCTCTTGCGCTGTCACTAGTTGCCTGGGAGAAGGGGCCAGCTCCCACCCAAACACTGATAAAAAGTGTGCTTTTTGTTGTTTTGTTTTGTTTTTTAAATACACACATCTATATATTGATACAGTTTCACACAAATATATTCTTTCCAAATCTTTTGTATGTCTTTCACCTACGAAGGTTTCAAGGTAAACCATGATGAATTTAGTGGCTCCAAAATTCACTCACAAAAAATATAGAAGTTTGTATCATAGAGTTTGCTTCCAGAATAATATCTTTAAAGTCATTAGCAACTACTCTAAGACTTGTGAGAAAACTGCCATAATTAGGAGCATTGATTCATGGATATGAAATCTACTCACCAGAGTCTTTTGCATATAGAGCAATCATGTAAAGATGAATCTTGATACACTTTAAAGGAAAATACCTTCATGAATTGAATATCTCTGGTCAATAACTATCTGAAATAGATCCAAATTTGCTTTGAAAGCTAAATAAATACATCAGAAGTAATTTTGAAGCAGTGACTGCAAAGTAATTTGAGTGTCTGCTGGAGACACTTTCAGGTAAGAGAAAGAGTTAAAAGTGTTAAAAATGAGGCAAAATACAAAGAATATTAGGCCTTGAACCTATGCTATCACTTCTGAGGTAATATGCAGAATAAGAAGGTGGGTTTGGTTTTTTGTGGTTTCTTTTTTGGGTTTTGTTTGGTTCATTTTTGTGTGTTTTTTTCTTTTTCTTTTTTTTTTTTTTTGTTTGGTTTGTTTTGGTTTTGTTTCTTTGTGGGGTTTTTTTTGCCTTTTTTTTTTGGGGGGGGGGCAGGGGGAGAGGGCAGGTTCTTGTTTGGTTTGGGTTTTTTTCTCCTAGAAGCCTTAATACAAAAATTCTGCCTCTTTATGTGCTCGAATCCCAGCTCACTAATGCAGATCTTTGGATCCAAAATTCAAATACAGTTTTCTACTATGTTTTGATCATGTTGTAGTTTAGATCCAAAATACCCCTAGGGAAATGTTAAAATTTTCAAACTGGCTCACAAAACAAACAGTGTCCAAAGCCAGCTCCTGGTGGGATCCACATTGTATACGTGTCCACATATGCCAATAAATTTTCCACTAATGGACTTTTATCCTGATCAGGCAGAGAAGAGAACAGCATGAGGCTGCTGGTACTTTTTGTGTTTGCATGGATATTGAATATGGTTTGTGTTTCTGTCTGTGTTGATCTGTGTGGCTGGCTATGTGTATATTTACACGTGTGTTGTTTACCTCTGTCTGTGTGTCTATTGGGAGTTCATGCTGAGCCTTGATAGACTGAATGTGGGGAGATGGAGCTCTTGGACTGTTGGGCTCACCTCTGTAGAGCGGCAAGATTCAGCCACCTCTACAAAACCACAGGACAGTTCAGCATGGAAAGGACTGCAGTTGTTCTCTAGCCCAACCTCCTGCTCAAAGCAAGGTCAGCTGTGACATCAGACCAGGCTGCTCAGGGCTTTCTACTCTGAGAACTTCGAAATGTCTCTGGACAACTTGTTCTAAAACTACACTAAGCTTGCAGTGAAAAAGTTTTTAACTATAACAGGTCAGAACTGTGTTCCTTCCTTTCTCTCTCTACTGGTTTTGGCTAAGACAGAGTTCATGTTCTTCACAGTAGCTGGTGTGGGGCTGTGCTTTGGCTTAGTGCTGGACACAGTGTTGATAACATAGGATTGTTTTGGCTATTGCTGAGCAGTTCTTACACAGGAGCAAGACTTCTCACACTGCCTGGCCAGTCAGTAGGCTGGGAATGCACAAGAATCTGGGAGGGGACACAGCTGGGAAAGCTGACCCCAACTGACCCAAGAGGTGTCCCCTACCACATGACATCATTCTCAGCAATAAAAGCTCAGGGAAAGAAGGAGGAAGGGAGCAGGGGGGCATTTGCCATACGTAGTCTTTTTCTTCCCAAGTAAATGTTAAGTATGATGAAGCCCTGCTTTCCTAGAGATAGCTGAACACCTGCCTGCCAATGGGAAGTGGTGAATGGATTCCTTATTTTGCTGTGCTTATGCATGCTGCTTCTGCTTTTACGGTTGAATTTTCCTTACCTCAATCCATGAGTTTTCACACTTTTATGCTTCTGATTCTCTCCCCATTCCACCTGGGGGAGGTGAGCAAACTGACAGGCAGGGTTAAACCACAACAGTTTCCCGTACAAAACAGAATGTTCTTCACAGAAGATGCCTTTTCGAATTTGTTTTTTTTTTCCAATGTTAGAATAGCTTGAAGTACTTTCCAACAGCTGATCACTTGGACACAGTGTCTGCCTACCACTTGGGTATGCTAAAAATAACTTGGTAGTAAATGTTACACCAGAGTTAAATATATGTTTTGGGGTTTACTGGATTAAGCCACAACAGCCAAAAATTCAGGATTGCGCTGGACATCCAGAACTCTTCCATATAAATGGAATATCAGCAAAGCAGCAGCTTCTCTCCTGCTTTACAGCATACACAGACGCCTACGAAATTGTCAGGTTTAACACAAATTTTTGCTGGTAATACTGGGACTTCTTCCATTTGCCTTTGAGGTTTGAGGCACAAAAAACACGAGGATCATAAACTCGTATTTACTAACTGATGGAAAAAGAACACAGCAAAGAACCCCTTTAAATGTTTTCAGTTAGAGTCCTGGACATGTTATACCTATTATTTTGCAGTTATTCACTTTAGTAAGCAAAAATAATCGAGGCCATTAATACTGCTTGAAAGTAAACTCTCCATCAACAATTCCTGAAATCCCTGGTCTAAAGAAATTATATTTGTAAGATGAATGATGCACTATTGCTAGAAATTGTTATTTCAGGTTTCCAAGTGAGCACACAACTACCTGTATAGAAAGAAAAAAAGAAAATAAAGTTTATTTCCAGGTCATTTTTCCCAGAGATTTTTTTCAGTGACCTAAAGTGTTACTTTGGTGTTGATCCAACCATACATGTGTTACTCTATTCTTCATTACTGACAAATGGAATTCTAAAATTCTAAAACTCCCCTGTGAAAGGGGGAGATTTTCCTCGATCCTTAGGGTTTTATTTGTCTGTCAGCTTCCCAGGAAAGCCAAGACCCTTGTGCCTGACAGTCTCTCAGCACCTTGTTATGGGAACCCTTCACTGAAACAGTCCTACTGGATTGGAGGGTGGTTCTGCTGACTTGTTTAGGGACACACACCAACAGCATAGGGGAGACCCCTCAGTGAGTCTTCCACTTTATTCAAGTGTGTTCCTCGCAACTGGTTCCTCGCACTGCCAGTGCCTGTGAAGGACTCACACTAACAGTTTATGGAAGAAACTCCTTATTAATAGAAAATTCTGACAGGTTAAGGTACGAGGATTGTTGGTGACAGGACAGCAGGCTGTCCCCATGTGCCAAGAGACAAACTGGCAGGGAAGAAGACAGACTGGTGGAACTTTGGGCTTGGCTGGTACTCAGAGAAAAAAGGAGAGTTTATGACCTCTGGAAGAAGGGGTAGGAAACTTCAGGAGCACTCCAAGGATGTCATGAGGTTATGCGAGGAGAAAATTAGAAGGGCCAAAACCCAAGTGGACTTTAATGTGGCTACTGCCCAAAAAGAAAATAAAAAATGTTTCTATAAATACATTTTTAACAAAAAGCAGGCCAAGGAGAATTCCCATCCTATATTGGTTGTGTGGAGAAACAGTGACAAAGGCTGAGAAAAAGGCTGAGGTATTTAATTCCTTCTTTGCCTCAGTCTTTAACAGTAAGACCAGCTGTTCTATGTCGTTATTAGAAACCATTTCTTTACTGAGAAGGTTTTCAAGTCTCTGAACAGGCTGCCCAGAGAAGTGGTTGAGTTACCATCCCTGGAGGTATGCAAAAGATGTGTAGATGTAGTGCTTGGGGACATAGTTTAGTGGTGGACTTGGCAGTGTTGGGTTGCTGCTGGACTCAATTATCTTAAACGTCTTTTCCAATCTAACCAAATAAATGATTATATGACAAGTTTTTTTGATTCACAAAGAGATTAGTAGTTTAAAGGATTTAAGAGGTTTTTCCAGGAAAGAGTAGAGGAAACAGGAAAACAAGTGCTTCAAAGTCGGATGTTGTAAGGCTATTTTGGCATTCTATCTCTGTGCTTTATTTTGTGAGCTTTTTGATCACTGTCTGAGTGTGAAGCCTTTGTTTTCCTGAAAAAATTGCCACATAAATATAGGTATTACAGATGAAATAAGCCTATTAGATCATTTCATCCCTTTCCTTGTCAGTGCAAAAACATTTCCTATGGTAAATTATCTAGTGCAGGCCTAGACAGAAAACAACTCAATTTTGTAAGAAAAGCAAAACAAAACAAAACAAAACAACACCACTCCCTCCCTACAGAGGTTTCAACATTTATTTTCATTCTGAATCAAAAGACTATTCAAAATTCATAGGAGAACTAAAAAGATAGAGAGAGACCAATACAAAGCAAGTTCTACCAGTGTGAAAACTGACTGGGAATTTGGAAAATTTGAATTCTTATTTCTGACAACAGAGGGATTTGAATGTACCTTTCTCACACTCTGGCCAAATAGATATACTACTGACAACGCTGAAGAAACACGTCTCCCTTCTGCATTATAAAAGAACACATGGTTTATATTTTTTTTTTTTTTTTCACTTCTGGTTTAATTTTACCAACATTAATTCCTAGTGCATCTTATTTAAACTGAGTTATGCACCAGGACCACCTAAATAATTTCCCTCTATCCTTGGTGTTTATAGCCTTCAAATGTACATAAACAGTTAACATGTACCTTCCCCCTTTCCCCCTCCAGTCATTGCTTAGCAAGTTATACATATTTATTTCTTTTAATCTTTCACCGTAAGTCAATCCTTTCAGCCCCTTAATAATTTATGTTGCTTTTCCTTGAATTTCCTCCTAAGTGTCAAGACTTTTTCTAATACTGTGAGGCCCTGCATACTTTATTCTAGACATATACTCAACTGTTGACATGGGGAGAGATAGAATATCAGTAGCTTATGTTTGCTTCTTTCTTTATTTTGCATGCTTGGTGTCTGCTTTTTTTTTTCAGACTACCATAAACAAATCTTATTTCTCTACTTATAGTGAGTGTACATACCAGACATAACTGTGCAGGTGTATAATGGTCATATGCAAATAATTTCATGTCATGTCCTCCTGAAAGATCACCTGACATGAAAAATCTGCTGAACACATCAAAGCTACAAGCACAGCTCAGATATCTGACAGCTGTAGCATCTCCAAATGCAGAACTCACCTCTCCATGTTGGTGATCTCACAAGCATTCAAAGAGGTCCTCAAGTGAGTATGGCTTGACAGTTTCCAGTCTTGGAAGGTGGAATGTATACATGGCAACCTGAGATCTGCCAAACATAACAAAATATTCTCTACAGTAAATGGGTTATGCAAGGGATTTAAGATGGTGTTTGATTTCACAAGGCGGTTTTGCAAGTTGATGTAGATGCCAGTTCTGATGGAACTCCTTCACAGCTAGAAGACTTGCCAGTCTTTAGGGAGATTTACCAGCTGAGTTTGGGATCAACACAAGATCTATCTCTTCATCAAACTGTGTGGGATTTGGCCCTTGGAAGTGACTGAGCCATCAGCTGGGGAGCTCTCTGGAGAAACCTGAGTTCATTCTCAGGGGACAAGACACTTAAGGAACATTGCAGTTCAATGGGTACTGAGACTAACGAGATAATTATTTGGGTCTAGATGAGCGTGCTGGTTGTGCTCAGATTGCCGGTGCAAACATTAATTCAATGGTTAATGACAATTAGAAATCAAAGTTGTGCGGGGTGAAGGATGTACCAGAATGAACAGCAGGAAATGACAATTTGTTCCCACTTTCAGTGTCTTCATAGATCTCATTGTTCATAAGAGTCATTTAGTGGTATTCATTATTATATTAAGTAAATTGTATGATTAAAAAGAGACTCAACATGTATAAATTCATCATCTAATCAGCTACTCAGCATCTCTGTTACCTCCTAAACAGTATTATCATTCTCATCTGCACGAAGCTCACAACAACAAAGTGCTTATTGTTTCTTTGTTAAATTGACATTAAAATACGTGTATCTCGTGTGCTTTGGGGAAAGCAGGAAGTAATCCAACATAAAGCTTTATTTCAGTTATTTAGAAAAATTTTGTTTTGAGTTTTAGCTTCCAATGTCAAACTATTTATTGGCATAAATCATGTGACATTTCAAACCATAATGGATGTTTATAACTTTAGATTTCTAAATTATTGAAAGTAAATTATTCATTTGTAGAAAAAGAAAAGAGATTTTTTTACAATCATTCTTTCCACCCAAACTATTACAATTACAAACATTTTTTTTCCAAATACTTTAAAATTATTTTTTGTCCATTGTATTGGGCAATAGTGCAAGGATATCTAGCAAATTTTTTTTACTCAGTTGAATGCACAAAGAAAATAATCTACTGCATGAGGGAGCCTCTTCTTTTGGAATAATCCATTGATCCTCTGAATTTTTTTTTCTACCACATGAAATCTTTTATGTGCTCTAAACACATATAAGTTTCCTTTGTCAAAATGCTTATTATTTTGATTTTTTTCGGTCTCGAGATTTCTATTCTTTGCTGTTTGATTTGTGTTTGTATATTTATCCAATGATTAGATTTTAATGGTTTATTTTGCAGCTTTCAATGACTAGTTTTCAGCAGTTTGTATCATATGACCATAGAATAGTGGGTATGATGGGACCTTTAAAGGCCATCTAGTCCAACCCCTTAAATGGACAGGGACACCTGCAACTGGATCAGGTTGCTCAGAGCCCCATCCAACCTGACCATGAACATTTCCAGGGATGGGGTTTTATCCCTGCCCTGGACAATCTATTCCAGTGTTTCACCCCCTTCGTTGTAAAACATTTCTTTTTTATTTCTAGTCTAATTTTACCCTCTCTTAGTTTAAAAACATTGCCTACATCCTAGTGTAGCAGGCCCTACTAACAAATCTGACTTTCATAATTTTCAATTTTGACGGTGAGTGGCTTGGCAGGAGGTGCTATTTTCTTAATTTGCTCTCTGGCACTTTATTCATCATGTTTGTATTATAGCAGGCTGTTGTATTCCAATGCTTTACATTTCTGATTTTTTAATAGATTCAAAATATGCTTCCACAATGCAACTGTACTTCTTTTTGTATAGTGACACCACTCTGAATTTGGTCCAATCACATTTTATTGTTTTCCTGCCACATCATTCTCCTAAGGAACCTCAATAGATCTGCAGCATTCACGATATATAAGGGACATAAAAATGCCTGATATTCATAGCTGTGATGCTCTACCATCCGTTTCATCTATACTCCAGTTTCCTCCTTGAAGTTATATCTAACCTTGTTCTTTTTTACCCTCTGATCTGATCATTTGTGCATTTAATCTATTCCTCCAGGAAATTTACAGACTCAAGAAGTTTGTCATTTATGCATGAAAATATCTTCTTAAACAATGTATCATACTTATAGAGCACTTTGCATTTCAGAGGATTTCACAGATTGTAACTAATTAATCAAAGATGTCCACATAGAATAGAAAACAAAATTTGAGTATCTTAGTTTTAAAAAGACAAAATTGAACTGAGAGATTTAGGTGAGTTGCTCAAGGCAACATTGAAAATTAGTGGCAGATTCCGAATGATGACTCAATATTTCATGGACAACCCTTTATTCAAGCATTTGGGAAGGATTTCCTCACTGTGCTTTGATTTTAATACTTACAAGAATCTTCTTACAACTTATCGCATGGCCCTGAAACAAATTCAATGATTTTGTTATTTGTCAAATTATTTTAGAATTTCCAATCTGCAGAAATCAAAGCTTTATGTTGTTGGAAAAAGAGAATATGCAGATCTCCCTTTGAGAAGCAGAAAATTTACATGCAGGTGTGGAAGACCTCAATAAACTGGATTTGAAATCTTTGGCGCACATGAGCTACTTATATTTTCTCTTTCAGAATTCATAGGTTTTGTGCGCAGGAATTTTGAAGGCTGGAAAAATTTAACTAATGCTTTTTTCCACAAAAAGCTCTTCCTCAAAAAAGTGGGATAAGCGGGATGCCCTTCACAACACAGTGATGAGTTCAAGATTTGCAAGGGAGGAAAATATATCAGCATGTCCATAACATCAACCCATAAGAAAGATAGTAAGTCCCTTCTTCCAAGAACTGTAGCCCCCTTGCTGATAACTCTTCTGACCTGTTAGTGAAGCACAAAAACATAGGAATACCTTGACTAATCCAATATTCTGTCTCTAGCAATAGCCAGTTGAGAAACAAGAAAATGCGTTGGAGTCTGTCCCCAGGAAGACTTCATTCCATTAAGATTTCATTGATCTCTCAAGACTGAGGATTATAACTGCTCTCAAAGCACTTTTTGAGCATTAAATATAATAGTTCCAGCTCCTCTTCTTATCAATAAAAGTAAGCAATTCTTTTTCTAAGCCCAAGTTTACACTTAAAACTGTTTTCAGTGATGAGTGTGACCATCTTAAATCAAAGGGGAGAAAAACCCCTATATCCTAAGAAAAATAAATCCCATTTGAACGTCTTTAAATGAGTAAGGAAATACTTGGATAAAAGTGCTTTTCTGCTGGTTCACGTTGCTTATCTACTGCTGGGTTCAAATACCGAATTGACATGGAAGTGCAGAAGTGTAATGGTAGACTGAACCTGAATATGTATCACGGAAAACTTTTTTGAGGCAGAGCAGTGTACCTGAGAGTTTCCACTGGAATAAACTTTAGCCCCTCCTTTGTTGATTTCCGTCCTAAAGAAAGGAGGACACGAGGTGGAACAGTGAACACACTTTTTGCTCTGATGAAGTATTTGCCCAAGGCACAAAGCATTTACCCTCCCTGCCAGTACAAACACAGGGTTTGGCATTCTGGGACAATGTTTTACTCCACCTAAATAGGGTACACATGGAAAATATGGCATATTTAAATCTGTTGCCTATTTCGTGAGAAGACAAACCCTTGAGATGGTTTCTTTACAGTGTTTGATTTTGTGTAGGGCTCATGGAAGCAATTTTCAGGTATGTGGAAGTCATGAAGGTGCCTGGGAACACTTAGCATGGATTTTGACACAGCATGCCATAATAATTGTGTGATGAGTAATGTATGGTTTAGGTAAGAAGACCATAAGTTGGGTTGAAAACTGACAGGACAATTTTGCTCAAAGTTTTGTGGTTCGAGGCAACCAGCAACAAACCTTTGCACTCAGCAATAAAAAGTCCAACTGCTACAAAGTTAATAGTTTCAAAGTTAATAGGAGCAAGATGAGTACATATTTCCTACAACTTCTTCATTTAAGTGTCTGATTTCTAATGCTAACAATCCCAGTCTTACATTTTTTGTCTTCTGTCTTGTGATGCATCCCCAAGTAAGAAATATTGCTTACTTTTATTGTTTGTCAGATATCTCTCTCTACTTGAGAAGAGTGTGTGCACTCCACAGAAGTAGGCACTTATTCCATCTTCTAATTTTTAGCCCTCATCTGTATTGGGGAGATACTAATGTTTTCTGAAATCAGTTCAGTTCTCTGTTTCCAACCCAACATTCTGAGCCTCAAACTTCTGTGGTACCACATCAGCCAATCTCCTCTGCTCCATGTAGTCTGTAGAGACTTTTCACTCTATCCTCTAGACTACTGACCTTGCAATCTCCTTTCCTGAACATTTGCATTATTTAGAAAATTTGAACATATTGGGCACGAAGTGAGAATATACTTCCTCCTGTGTTCTGTATTGACTAAATATACTTGGGGTACCTTGATGGGAAATTAACCAAGAGTTAACATCTCTACCACAGGAGAATCACAGCCATTCTGTAATTAGGTGCTGAGGTGGGCACCAAGCAACAAATTTGTTCTGTAGAAAAGCCATGAAGCGACAAAGGGCAATTCAGTCTCCAGAGTTCTCTCTGAGGCACAGTGTCCCCTGGGGCACCCTAATCAAACCTGTAGAAAAAAATAAAGGCCTCTGTATGGCTTCATAACTGTGAAGGGGATCACTATGTGATCAGATACCTCATAATCTCATTGTGGAGAGAGAGATTTATTAGTGAATGCATTATGTGTTAGTCACACACTGAATTTTTTAGGCAATTAACCACTGGGAAAAAAAAAAAAAGGAAATTAAAAGCAATTGCCTTATTTTTGTTTGAATGTGATTAACTGAAAAGATGATATAGTATACAGTATATTAACAAAAATATCCTATGAATATTTACCAGGCATACTTAATCAACTGAGAATACATGGCAGTCAATGAATCAGTCATTTTTTTGAGACCTTAGGTACTCCTAAAATAATGCACTGAAGCAGACTGAACTATTGAAATGTTCTGTTGGGTCAATTAGCAATTTATCATAAAAATACTAGAGTCTTCACGTGCACAATAGAAAGCAAACTTGAAACAAAATTTTACAGTCTATTGACTATATAAACAAATCTGGAAATGTTCTGAACATCATAGCTTTATAGACATGATGGGCAATAAAGATTTCTTTACAACCTGGAATATAACACACACACACACATACACGCACAGAATCATAGAGTATTCTGAGTTGCATGGGACCCTCAGGATCATCAAGTCCAACTTCTGGCCCCACACAAGACCAACCCTACAACTGAATCCTATACTGATTCAGGCACTAGAACATCATGTTTTCCAAACAGTCTCTGTGATCTCCTGGATGTTTACCACTACCCAATTACCCATCTACATCTAACATAGAAAATTTTGGTAGATGTTACATGATCTGCTAACTCTAAATCTTTCTACTAAGATAAAATCACAGTCCTCATCAAGTCACTTGAACTTAATAGTTGGTAAAAGCACAGTTTAACAAGAGGAATGTAAATATAAGCAAGACTGGAGAACTTATCACTTTACAACAGGATGCTTTCTAAACAGCTGAGGCCTTAGAGTTTGTCTAACTTGCCAAGTTAGAGTAATCCTTGGGTGTTCAAATGTTCCAGCTTTTAACAACAGTTATAGGTCATTATGTCATGACAACATGATGGATCTTCATACTGCATTTTGCTTAATCTTTGACTTTGCATTTGCTATCAGCTGGAGTGACTAGGGTAAGTAAAGGTACAGCAGTGATAGCTTTCACTGAACTGTGGTTCTCCCATCTTAACAAATGTTTGACAGTTTACAGATCCCTTCTCATTGCTGAATCCTCTATTAATGTGAGAGAAGTTCTTGTCAGAGCTTTGTCTTGTGTGCCTTGGTTTCCTCCCTTATACTATCAGCAATACCTATATCTTTATAACACTGCTACATAATATGACCAATGGATAGAGAATAAGTGTATTAAACTGAGAGATAAGAGTTGTGCCAGTGAGTACATGCCTGGAGCAACAATAGAAATTGATGCCTTTCAGTCATAATGTTGATACATACGTATGCACACTTAAAGGTTTTCATCATAAATACCCTTCAGTCCTGCTTTATGACAATAAATTTCAAAACTGTGTCTGTTTTCCTCTAGAGCTAGCATTCTAAACTGGAGGTGAAGTAAAAAGTTGAGGAGGAGAGGGACAAAAAAAAAAGAATTATCTCTTTTGATGAAGTAGCTAAGAAGCAAAGAGCTTCATAAATTATCAGATTGTATCATCACAGTTGCATAATAATTTCCATTGACTTCAGCTTCAAGAACTGAGAAGGTATTCAGTTCCTATATGAGCTCAAAAGTGTACTTTTTATAAGATTGCAGTAGTATTCTCCCATGCTGAGATACACAATGAAATATGCAGTCAATCAAAAACCACACAGACACAAAAAAATTAAATAAAGGCCTACTTAGAAACACATTATCATTTACACTACCTGCAGTCAGGTGCACTTTTTACAATTACTACAGATAATGAAATCAGTACAGTATCAGCACCTGAATTCTGACTTCCAGAAAGACCTTTCCTAATTCTCATTTGCCTCAGAATATTTTGTTTCTACAACATTACCAGTTACAGATGTCTCATGAGAAAATTGGATGTATTGGTGGGAATCCTTTGATAAAAGGATATTTGCAGAAAAAAAGATTAGGAGATAGTAAAATTCCCATGGGAACTTCAGAATTTGCTTTATGAATTCAGAAAGAGAATTAAATTTAATGAGACTTAGCTGCTGAAAAGCCAGGTAGCAATAAAATGCCATTATCTTTGTGAAAGCTTTTTCAAGTCATAGAATCACTAAAAAATATGGCTGAGAAAGAATTCAAGGCTCATCCAGGGAACAGAGACCCAAGGCAAGATAAACTATTGCTGCTTCTTTTTGAAAAGTACTTTTAAGCTTCCTGTAAAAGAGACCTAATGATGGAAACAGCACAGACTCCTAAGATAATAAATACTAGCATTAAAATGTTTTTTACTGATGTCCAGTCTAAATTTTTCTCCACACTCCTTGTCTTAGCCTCCATAGATTTTAAGCACAGGTTATTTCTTCCTTTATTTCAACATCTTGCTACCAATATATATCAGTCGCATTTTTTGTAGACTCAACAAAAACAGGGGGGTTTATCTGTTTTGTCTGCTCATGGGTTTTCTAGATCTTTCTTTTGCTTTACTTTTCAATTAGGTCTTACTGAGGTGCAATGCTGGTAACCAGCTAGTGCTCAGACTGGAGTGTTCTCATCTGTCCTGCATGGTCTCTGAGAAAGAGCAAGACCCTGGAATCTGGCAGGCTTGCTCAGGACTATGCTCCTGCTGGAACTGACTTTACAAATTTCCTTCACAGCACGGCGATGTGGATGGATGCACTCACCAGCTGCTTTCATTTGT
This sequence comes from Oxyruncus cristatus, assembly GCA_013399855.1. Lineage (NCBI taxonomy): Eukaryota > Metazoa > Chordata > Aves > Passeriformes > Cotingidae > Oxyruncus > Oxyruncus cristatus. Next base: position 318,587 of record VXAY01004352.1, read on the forward strand.
TGATCAAACTTCTCTATTCTGCCACAGACCTCTCCTATTTAATCAAATCCACATTCCCCAGGGGTAATGAACATGAAGTACATGTATCTTTTTTAAAAAAAATGGATAGACTATCATCACTTTTTTTCACATGGATGATTTTTCCACCAAGGTGTTGGATGGTCTGTGGAGAACCCAGATGCTTCCTTTGGACTGTTTTTTTTTCTGAAGAAAATAACCTGTCTCTTTTTTTTTTTTTTTTTTTTTTTTTCCTGGTGAGGGAACAAGACATATTTACTTGGTAACTGCACATAATTTGTTTAAACAGAGGACACAACTGTCTTTCAAATTAATCCCCTTAACAGAAGAGCTTTTCTTAAAAAAAAATTAATATCTGCTCTTTACCTCTGAGCACTATCCTGTACCTGTAGTCATCATTACTGTCATGGTCTGGTGAAAGGAAGACAATCAATTAGTTATTACCTTCATCATTGTAAAATTCATATACAGGGTGACAGGAAAAAAAAAGGATCATCTAGTTCCAATCCCCCTGCACTGGGGAAGAAATTTTCATAGTATTTACTTCAATGACAACATTGAGTTTTATGTCTCAAATTTTGCAATTTTGGAATAGTGATACCTGCTAGTAACAGTGTTCAACCCCTCTAAAAATATGTGTGGGTTTTTGTCTTTGAATATGATCTTTTGCTAGAAAAGGAAGGAAGAATGACACTGTCATGTTATACCAGTTTGGGCATTTTTTAAATTGTGATCATTATTAAGCTTTTAAAGTTATTATTTTATGGAAAACAAAAAAACAAAACAACAACAACCAAACAACAGCTATTTTCCTATGCTGACAAAAGCACAAGAAAATAGCCCCCAAACCATTAGAATCATCAAAATGTTCTTACAGTTTCAATAGGTAACAATCATCTCACCAGACATCTTATTTTGAGTGACTGATAAAGTTCTAGTTTAATTTTGTTGGGTCAAGGGCTCTGAGGAAATATTAGTCAGAAAGCAGGTTTACCTTCATTGTTTTGACACACTTCCAGTTCCTGACATTCACCCAAACAAAAATAACCCTGGAAAGTACATTTTTGAGTGACATGGTCGTGTATGTGTATATTAAAACACTGTTCATGGAACACCATTTGCTTCAGGTTGACAGATGAAAGGGCAAATATGCAGTTCTTATTGTTGTGCAGCTAATGGCATCATTTCAAGAAGGATTTCTTATAGAGTTGGTAATGAAAGCAAACTACCTCAAATACTAAAGGTGATTCTCGTGTCTTTCAAGGGAAGTCATTAGCAAGTCAACAGAATAAGGTATTTTGTAGAAAAATGTTTCCTTATTTTTTGTATTTTTTTTTTTCACCTTAAGGTCAAGAATCCTGAAGATAGTGATTGGCTATTTACTCAAGAATAACCCTCCAAATAGCATAAAATGTGATGTTTACAAGAAAATAGAGTATGGTCTCCCTGCCTTTTTAAATACATGATGACCACTTCGGGGGGGCTTGTTGTTGTGGTGGTTTACATGTTTGTTTGTTTGTTTGTTTAAATAGGAGCTGCAGCCTTTACTGTAAAAAAAATTAATTCCATCTTTCATTAAAATGTCGTCATTTTTTTCTCTCCTTTAGAGACATATTGGTAATTAATTCAACTGCTTCTACCACCAATTAAGACTGGTGATTCACGTGGCAACTTTGTATTAAACAATTCACAACTTTAGACCAGATAACCACAGAAAATTAATCATCCACAAAGTGCTGAACGGAACAACCCTTTGAATCTCTAAAGAAGATCACCAGTCTATTAGACTTATATACTGTAATTATGTTATATATAACTGTATCATCTATAAGCTTTAAATTAGAACAAGTATCTATTAGGCTTTTTGAAAATGAAAATTTATTAATCAGATTAAAAAGTAATAAAAAATAAATTAAACGTATTTGGAATTTACCTCCTTACTAAAGAGAGCAATTAGGATTTTAGACTTTTAACAATTGGTTTGGCTGGTATAGTCTCCTTGGTTTTTTACAGTAAGTTGGATGGGGATGTCCTATTTTAGTTCTTAGATCAAATTCTGATCTCATTCACAGAGATAATAAATCATGTATAAATGTGGTTCATTTGAGTTGCTCCTGTTTTGCTCACATAAAAGTGGCAGCTGAACCAATTCTGACAATATTTTTAGACAAAATTAGAATAAGAATTCCGGCCCATACCTTATACCATAAGGTAGATAAATCCACACGTAAAAGCTGTCAATCCAACTTTTTACTCAATCCAACTTTTGACTTTTAGGAAGAAAAACCTTTTTATTTTGGTTAAATTAAAATCCAATTTTTCTGGCTTATTTTATCTTTACCTTTTGAAACACAAAGTTGAGATACCAAAACCTCAAATACAAAAGGGGATCTAAAGGTGAATGCAAAGCAGGAACTATCCCTCTCAGAAAATGACTGAAAATCTTGATTAATATATTCTGGATAATTTTATTTCTTTTTTCCTGTAGCTATTATTTGAAAATCATGTTGTGGCTAGGTACTTGCTATTTTTAGGTTAGTTGCTGGTTTTATTTCTGGATTTGTGGAATTGCCCTTAGTTATTGGAATGGGGAATTTTTCTCTTTTACACAACACAACTGAACTCCATTTTCTCATGACTGTATCTTATGCTAATTCTTCTCCATGAGAAGAGCTTCTTTTGATACCTCAACTATAAAAAATGGAAAGAATAGGAGAAACTGAAGCTCTATGAATACAATATTTATGAGAGAGCCAATAAACCACTTGTTGGCCTCAACCTGTGACACTGCACCTGAGAAAGGGCATTATCCTGTGTCCCGGTCAGTCTTGAGGAGAGTTCAGCGATACTGAGATCAGCAAATACTCCATGAGCATTAAACATCTAATATTTGACAGATGTTCAAAACTAAACCTCCCTGTGCCAGAGAATCCACCTCTTGTACATAAAAACCAGTGAAACCAGAGTGTAATCTTATTAATAGCTCCTTGTCATAACAACCATACTGGTGAATACTGTTTCTGCCTTGTTTCCCCTCTTACTTATCAGGGTAAGAATTCAAGCAGCATTTTTGCCTTAATTCAACAAGTGATTGGTGATAGGTGTATGCATGGGAATGTTTATTTCTTACAGCATTTATCTGAAAACAGTGCTGACAGGATAGTTCCTCATATACTTAAAACAGCCCCCGGGTAAACAACTTTGCTGTCTAAAAGATCACACATGCATATATTTCATGGGTTAGAAGTTGTACACTTAATCTCGAGAGCTCATGTTGTTTTCACCTAAATTTGTCATGTGAATTTGAAAAGCGGCAATCTGTGTCACCTTGGGATGTTTGTATTGGGATGTTTTATTGAAACTCTACTCTGACAGGGAAGAGATGAAGTATAATCTTAGATTCATAGATTTTGAAGTCAGGTAGAATTCTACAATCAGCTAATGTGTCTTCCTATGTATAACACAGGACCTGCATAGCATGAGGAGCTATAATTTGGGCAGGATGCCTAATTTGGCATTGGTTTAAACTTGGCAGTGCTATGACACTTATACAGCCAGACTTTTTGCTGGGAATGCTATAAATATATATTGTTCAGAATTGAGACTGACAACATTCAATCACTGTTATAGCTGATAGAGAAATAAGGTTGCTGTCTGCTCAATGAGAGCATAGCACTTGAATGACCTAATAATTCAAATATATGGGACTTGATCTGGAATGTAGGTTACTTTGAGAATTTGATATTAACCATTATCATTTTGATTTTTTTTATTCATCCTTTATGATTTTTCTAGTAATATAGATTGGTTAAAATATGCTGTGGTGGTGCATTCCCACCCCCACCACCTCCCACCCACCCCGCCACAGGCTGCACTATGATCTGCCTTGGCCTTGACAACATTTGGGCTGGGGGAGTTCAGTCTGGAGGAAAGGAGGCCCAGGGGAGATCTTATCACTGTCCAAGTACCTGAGAGAAAGTTGTAGCAAAATGGGTGTTGGTCTCTTCTCCCAGGCAGCCAGTGACACAACAAGAGGAATGGTCTCAAACTGGAACAAGGGAGGTTTAGACTGGGTATTATGAAAAATTTCTTCACCAAAAGGGTTATCAAGCATTTGAACGGGCTGACTGGGGAAGTTGTGTTACAATCCCGGGAGGCATTTCACAGATGTGTAGATGTGGCACTCAGGGACACGGTTTAAGGCTGGATTAGGTAGTATTAGGTTAACAGTTGGACTCAATGGTACTAAGGGTCTTTTCCAACTTAAATGATTCTATTATATAATATTATACATTTTAAATCGATAGCTAATATTTGTACTGTGTACTGCAGTAAATTATTTTCTAGATGATGTTAAACATTCAAACCTGTTTCCTTTTTGTTGCTCGTCTCTTTATTTTTTTCCTCTATGTTTGCTTTTATGTTTCTTCTACCAGATACCAATTGCGAATCAGCTGTTGTTTATCATTCTGCTTTTTCAAGCCTTTTATGTTTTCTTAGTGATTCAATGTTATATATTATGATGGGATTATTATGATAATGTTATGGTACTTACACTTTGTCTTTCTATTTGTTCCCTGTTTGCACATATTTTGCCTTTCTGTGTATCTTCTCTGTATGGTCTTCAAATATTATTACAGTCTTATTTTTTGCCATTATTAAAGATGATTTTTTAAAATTATAGTCTCTTTGTAATATGACCATGATATATCAAATATCCCAAGAGAATATAATTATTGTAATTATTAGATTTGTGTATGTTTAAATGTTGTTAGAACTAACACCTCAGTGAATTCAGATTTCCTTTTAGAGTTTTCATGATACTCCTTTGTCTTAACTTTTAATCTTCCATTCAAACTCATCTTCCTGTTTTATTTTGGTTTTGATAGGTCAATCCCTATAGACCAAAAATGCTCATGAACACACTTTATAGCTTTCCCACATAGTTTGAACCCTGTTCTTTTATCTCTGTTAGCAAAATTTTGGTAGTTTGCATATTATTTGCAGATTCTGATACCACTTGCTGTATACTTTCTGTTCACTCCACTGCTCATAATTCCAATAGGCCTATGAAGATAACAATAGTAAACGTGGCAAGAAAAATAAAAGCACGTTATATTCACAGATTGCTAATACTCAGAAAACTGTAGTAAAGCTTTGTCAGATCCGGCAAACCCTTTTCACTTTCTTCTTCCCTTAAGAAGATAATTCCCTTCAGTCTTTGAAGAGAACATCGATGACTGCAGTGTAGACATCTATGTTTGAACCAGCCAGGTCAGACTCATTTTAAAATAAACAGAGAGAAATAGATATTTCAAGGTATTAATTTGTGTTGACCTAGTTTCGGTATATGAAGGAAGAGGATACAAATTACAATCCAGTAGTGCCCATTTCTCTCCTCAGAGTACAGGGACAGTCTGCAAAACTAATTGAGTGTACAGAGTTCTGTACTAGGCAACTAACATTAGGTGAGATGAATCCCACTTCCAGTAGTAAACGGCAAAAACCCAACACAGAAACATACGCGCATGCAAGACATTTGAGAAAAATGTCTTGGATATGCAGAACTTCATACTTCTAAAGAATATATTTTACAAGAATAAAGGAGCGTTTCTTCTGCTTTTTTGTAAACTTCCTGAGCTTTTGTTCTAGTTAGACAGGTGCATTCTATTATCTCACAAATTTTACAGGTAAAATGTAGTAATCTAGGAGAGAACGGACTCTTGGATGTTTCCTTGTTATAGTTAAATGAATTCAAGGTGACTTCTGGAGTGGTATGATCTAGCAATAATATGAGCTATCTACAAAATGCTGTGCCCCTTCTCATAAGCAAAGCTGAAGCAGGAAGGAGATTTTCATACACAGGGTGGTGTCTTTAAAGGGATGTTCCTAGGACACTTCATTTTTTTCATTGCCCTTTGCTGTGGTCAGTGCTTAAAAATGTAATTTATGCTCTTGTATCTTCTGAGCCATGGGAGAACTCTCAAAGCTGCATAATTGTTTTAGCTCATACTAGCAGTAGGTAATGTCTGGGGAGGCTTTGTTATTTGATCTCACCAATAATCAGAGATATATACAAATAAAACCTTGAAACTTAGAGTGCATACATATGTACATTAACATTCCTCTTCATGTACATTGTATTGATGTATATGCTATACATTTATACTGCAAAATGTGAGAATTAAGCCCCATGCATCACTTATTTGCATTTGCTTGTTGTAAACTAGAGTATTGGGCTCATTTTGTAAATGGAATATATATTCATATGCTTCAGGATTTAATAACTTTAGTACCAGGAGGGATAATTCTGATCATTCAGCCTGACCTAGTGCCTCATTCATGCAGACAATTTTGCTGAGTTTCGATATTTTATGAAATAAACAACACAAATGAGGATACCCAGAAATAAACTGGACGAGGAGCTGACTAGTAGATACATCATTTTGTATATCTTTATGCTAATGCAGATATCCCCAAACAAAACATAACAACCACATACAGTCGCATCATTTTTTCATGCAACCTCCTTGAACAGCCTTTCCCTCACCCTAGGGAGTAAAATTTCACCCTACTTACAGATTGCTCTGCTACAAAAGCATTTCCCAATCATATGGGAGAGCTCATGCTGAAGCTTTCCCTCTAACTCGTCACTAACTTCCCATTCTCAGATATATTAGAAACAATCCAGTGGTGTTTGCTTCCAAGAGTCTTGTATTTTCAGTCTATCTATCATTTCTGTCAAACAACCCCCAGACTTCAAGTCCTGAGATTGGGTCTAGCCTGTTTAAAAGACCTCCAGAGTGCAAGCACTAAGAGCCTACCCAGAAAATTGTCTTCATCCTTTAATATCTTCATCCTTTAATATCTTCATATCAGGAAACTGATTTTTATTTGCTGTAATTTAACCCACTTGTTGTCTTTTCTGGCATGATTATGGAGTGGAAAGTAAAGATTGCTCTAGATCTCTGGAGATCTGGGGACTATTACTGCATATCCTTAACAGTTGCTTCTTCAGAGGCAACATCTGGGCCATGTATTTATAGACCAAACTCCAGATTTACTTTGAAAACCTAAATCATCTCCTTCTTATTGCCTCCAAAAGTTGGAAGAACTCCACAAACAATTTGTTCCATTAACAACTTTTCTTTCCACTCACCTTGCTATCTACAAATATATTTAACTGTCCATTGTTTTACATATATATCATGACTTCTCTGTGCAAAGAAACACGTTTTCTGTTTGGGTTTCCCAAGCTTTACAAAGGAGATACTTTTTTCCAACTGGAGGCCTGAAGCACGATCATAGTTCATTTCTTATAACTTTTATACATTGTTCTTCTTTATGACTGGTGTTTCCATATAAGCAAATAATCCGAAATGTAATTGGTAATATCTATGTCTATGAGGAAGTTTGAAGAAGCTATTAAGACATTCCTAGTGGAATGGCATTAATACCACACAACAAATTCACTGATAGATATTATAAATGTGCATATATATATATATGTGTATATAAATACACATATGCATATACATACATACATACATATACCCATAGACACATATATATATTCAGTCTACATATTTTTGAACAGGATTGTAAATTTGTTCAGTGTGTGCTGTGGCTAAGTTTTGGTCCATTAACAGCTCTGCTAGTATAAACAAATGATAACGATAATCCACTTTTTGCTGCCGGTCTTGAACTGTTGCACAGCAATAAAAATATTAAAAAATAGGCTGCTATGAATTTGGACTTTCGTTTTATTTATCACTATATGTATTAAAAAAGAGGGGAGTTGATATTCTTACAGATATAATGAGGATTATACCTGTCATCTGAAAGCTATTTAAAATATATCCTGACTCATTTAGTTGTACGAATAGGAAAATATTCCTGACTACTAGTTTTTCATGCAAAACTAATTGAATTAAAACTATTTCTAAAAAAAAAGGGTGCGAGAGGGAGGTGTCAGCATTTTGTGAAATGTGAATGCTCCCTTGAAATAACAGGCATGTCAAACTGCTGTTTCCAGTAAGACAAGTTATAGATAAAAAGTCATCCTGTTATATGTCACTAATAGGCAGATTGTGCTGGAACCTTGATTCATTATGTATATGTGTATGTATATATATATACATTCATGTATGTTAAAAACCAAGGGCTTAGTTCTGACTGTAATTATCTGCTTTCTATGATGTTACCTTGAATTTTCACTGCTTTAAAGGAGAACTGGTTGACCTTCATCATATTGCTAAAAATGTTTGGAGTAGTTTCCTGTATGAATCATGCGATGTGAAGATTTTGCTACATCTTTGGTCTACACACACTATTAGGTTTTGTTTCTTGCATTTTGGCACTATCAGTGAGTCCATACAGATTGTGATTTTCTCAACTATGTCCATTACATAAAACTATTTGAGAAATACTTCTGCAAAACATGTTGATCTAAAAAAAATTGCTACAGCTGTTTTGTTGTAAATATCCTGTCTATGAGGTATGGTTGTAATTACACTGGTTTTGATTTTTTTTTTACAAATCATGTGATTTTTATTTTATTTTCTGATGTCTTACTGTAGTACACATAATTTGGTCTCTAATTAGAAACCTTCATATGCCAGGAAATAAGTTTAGCTTATTCTAATTCTCTTTCCATCAAGGTGTTTTCTGGTAGCACACTTACTAGGTTCTTCTATCTTTATCAACTGTGAATAGACCTTTCTACCACACCAGCCTTACTTGCCTCTGTGAGAAGGCACAGGGAATGAGAAGTTAGGCAGAACAAGTGAGCGCATTCCAGCTCTTAACAACTGAAACCTGTAATCATGGCATTTTATGGTCATTCAGACCAGAAACTCTGGGAGCTCAGAGCTCTGAGGTCATATAATAAGAGAGCTGGAAAGAGGGGATTTGTGTGATGAAGTGGTCAGTATCCAAGTGATGCTGATTGTGGATTCTGTGGTCCGATGCTGAGGACACAACCCATGAAAAATCTACTGTTTCAAAATAAGGAAGGTGCAAACTTCCTAAGCATTTAAGAAATACTTGTCTGGTGGATGCATATTTTCATATACACTTGCATTATTGTTATACTAAATGAAATTTTGTCTTACTTACTCTGCTTATTAAGTCTTTAGGTATTGAAATGAGATTTAGAGTTCAAATTAGATTCACAATAGTTTTATTTTATCTTTACTGACCTATAATTGAAAGGCAGAAGGGAAAAATATCATAATATGTAAAAATGTTTCTGGACTCAGTAGCAACCCCATTGATTTAATTCACCTCATTGAGGTACTACTATAGCAGCACAGAAAGTGGTGGAAAGTTCAGAGACACTAATTTTCTTATCTGTGCACTGAAACTCACTCTGAAAAGATACATGAAGGAGGACTGATGAATGCCGCTTCATTAGGAGAATTTTAAAATGCAATTTGTCTTCATGAAAACAAGGGACTGTGCATTTCCAGCTTTCTCCTGAGCCTGTTAGAAATATTTTTAAGCAGTAACCTTTGATGCAGAATAGTCTTTATGGTAGGGCAGTAATTATTATAGAAGAGAGGTACTTCCTGGTCAATCTGTTTGTGAATCACAGCAGTGGAAAACCTTAGAACTGCACATTCAGATTTCCTAAATATGATTATGTGATATCAGAAATTAAAATTCCTTTTAACTAACTTGGGTCTATGTTCAGTAGACTGCACAGAAGATTTTCATAGTGCTTAAGGCTAATGGTGCAGGTGATGAGCTAAAACTTGATTAATCCGTGAAATTTGCAAGAATCAAAAAGCCTTTTCCTAATGGAATATTGGATGTTAAAATAACTTTCTAATAGAATAATGGATATTCTTGCTGTTACTCCTTAATTCCAGACTTCCTAAGAGCTTTATGACAGGACTGTGAAAAATGTGGAATTAAAAAAAAAATAATTGCAAAGGTGTAGGTATGACATCTGGAAACAGAGATCAAATCCTATCTGGGCAACCACATCTTGCTGGGATAATGAGGTTTCAAAAAACTGCATTGCCTGATTGCTCATTTCCTGCCTTATCATGTATAACCCTTACACATACAGGGATCTGAAACCAAAACCAGTGAAGCCAATGGACAGATTCTCATTAATGCAAATATGTAACAGACTAGAACTTATAGCAAAGTTTAAGAGGAGGAGTGGTGGACTTGGCAGTGCTGGGTTAATAGTTGGACTCAATGATCTTAGAGGTCTTTTCCAATCTAAGTGATTTTATGAGTTTAAGAGTATGCCCTTGTCTGGCATGATAAAAGCTCCCTGTTTTCCCCCTTTCCTAGACTTGGATTTTCAGCCTTCTGCTCAGAGGCACCCTTTCCACATTACTCTGCCTGATCCCACTTACAATACTCTCTAATACAGTTGTAGTGGAAGAAAGGGCTAAGAGAGAGGGTACAAATCTAACTCCTCTACTGGGGTGGGTTTTTATGTCCCTTTCCTGCTGCCTATTCTTTTTATTTTCTTTTTTTTAATATATATTTTATGTGATCCTTTTCTGTGTATTAGTTCACACAAAAAATTTTTTTCGGTCTTCTGCTAAATTTCTCATAACAGAATGATTCTGCATAACAGAACAATTCATTCTGAAATAACCACACAAGCTCTGTTTGGTACCTTCCCTACTCATGGTGCTTTTCCAGGGCATTCTGCACAGCAATTCCCTACACAAACTGAAGTCTCTTCTTCCAACGGCCAAATTCCTATTGCTGCTTTCCAGCCTCCCACCTTCATCTTGGTTTCAACCCAGTTTGTAGCTGTTGTCTGTGACCACTGTGACCTCAGACGTCCAAATTTGTGAGCAGTGGGTCAAGTTCAGAATTACACCTGATTGGTCCTTCAAGCGTTTACGTAAAGAAACTATCACCAGCGTGGTCTAAGAGCCTCCTGAACCATCTAAGCTATTCTATGTTGTCTCCTCAGATTCTTCCCTTGTAATGGAAGGCCTGAGAGTGAGAGACTGCAGTTAATTGTTAGGGAAAGTCCCCTACATCCTCATTGTGAGGCCACCTGCACTACATCCCCAACTCGATATCGTCTCCATGACACTTAATTACTTTTAGCTCTGGAAATCTGGTCTCAAAGGGTCTAACATTTCAAAAGGGTAACTGCATTTTGGAAATTATTTCAGTGGGCTTTGCATTGGGCTGCTCCAGACACCATTAACTATACCAGAGAAATGAACCTGCTACACACTGTGTATGTTTAACATGTCTGTGTCACTTATCTCACCTTCACTAAATTTTTCATCTCCACCTCCATTCCTAGTACTGCTTTCCCAATGTTTAAGCCTAGGCAGTGTTGTAAAGTAGGTGGGAAGTTGCTACAAAAATGAATTTAAACTTTTGGATATGGGAAATGGAGTGTAGCAGTGAATAGACAAAAATTATTCCAGACCTCGGCAGAAAGAATCTGAAAACAAGACATAAGCAGCCATGCATAAAATGTCTGAAACCACAGAGGAAACAGCCGACAAGATGAGTGGTAACAAGGTGAGCAACATATCAAAGTGAAAAAAATTCCCTCTAGAGAAGACAAGATGGATAAAGGAAGCAAGTTACTGTATGAGTGAGAGTGTGTTTAATACACTCAGCCGTGTGAGACGTTCAGGGAAAAGATCACCGAAGCTATCAGAAAATTGACTGTTATTATGGACTAATGCCTCTATCAGATAAAGAACACTGATGAAATTACAGGTGTATCTTCTCCCTTTCTGCACAGTCCATAAAGTCTCCCCAGGATGTAGATTAGTAAAATCCCTCATGTCTGGAATAATTCAGGGAGTTCAAGAAAATGTAGCGCGTACACGATTTGTCGATCCACCTGTGAAAGCGCTATAATGCGTGCGGGAGATGGTGGAGGCCACAGGTGTGTATCTTTGCAAAGAGAAAGGCAGGAAATAGATCAGTGTACTAAGACTTACACAGCAAAAGCAGGAAGCCAGGTGAAGGACATATCACTTTTCTTCTTTGCCTCGTATCCTGCATTTTTATTTAAAACCCTCTTCAGTGGATTGTCTAAAGCTTAAGACTTTTTTTGGACAGGTATACTCAACATACACTGCATTCTGTCTTCCACTAGTGCAATCACCTTGCTGTCTTGATTTCAGCTTCAGAAACTGTGAAGGTTCTGGCAACAGCCCAAAGTCAGTGTGAGCACTATGATGTTTACATCACATTGTGTATGTCTCATTTGCTTTGATTAGGGGCTGTTTCAAAGCTCCTGAAGTTTGAATGTTTGTAACACCACATCTCTGAAATGAGACAACAATAGTGACAATCGTGACCCCTTAGTAATTAAAAAAAATGAAATTTGGAACCATATTCACTGTAAACTTTTTTTTTCTTGTAATTTAAAAGGGGTAATTTAGAAGTAATGCAGGGAAGGAAACACCTCACCTTAATCTTAGCTCCTTTGAAGACTTGCTTCTAAGCTGGTCAGTAAATACTCAATGAGGATATTCCACTCTAAAAATAGGCTGTTATACGTACGGTGTCTGCCTACAATGGAGTTAATTTTCCCCATAGCAGCCCTCTTAGTGCTATGCTTTGCAGTGGTAGCTAGAAAGGTGTTGATAACACACCAGTGTTTCAGCTACTGAGGAGCAGTGCTGGTACAGCATCAAAGCATGGCATCAAGGCTGTCCCTTCTCACCAGTAGGCTGGGGGTGGACAAGGTCTTGGGAGGAGACACAGCCAAGACAGCTGACCCAAAATGACCAAAGTGATATTCCATACTATATGATGTCTGCTCAGCAATGAAAGGAGGAGGAAGGACATTATGCTATTACAACATTTGTCTTTTGGAGCAACTGCTACACGTACTGAAGTCCAATTTCCCAGGAAGTGGTTGGACATCACCTGTTGATGGGAAATAGAGAATAAATCTTTTGTTTTCCTTTGCTTCCACTCTGGTCCTTTGTTTATGATTTATTAAGATGCCTTTATCTTGATCCACAAGTTTTTTTCCATCTTATTTTCTCCCCCACCCTTATTCTGCTGAGAAGGGGAGTGACAGAGCAGCTCGGTGGGCACCCAGCCAAGGCCAACCCACCACACTAAGTTAATGAATTACCCCATAGAAATGATGATTCCCCTCTGCTTTAGAAGTGGCTCTAGATATTTGGTCCCAATACAAGGATGTCATATTAAAGCAACGGTGAATCCTTAGAGTAGGATTTCATTTGAGGTTGCCCACCACAATTAAGCATCAACCAGTGGTATAAGTTTGAACTCTGATAAATCATAGAATTAAAGAGTATCCTGAGTTTGGAAGGAATCCACAAGGACCATCGAGTCCAACTCCTGACCCTGCACAAGTGAACCTCAAGAATCACGCCATGTGCTCATGTGTGACTTCATGCCATGAAATCAGTGAAGTCTGAAGAGTGATTCATCTTAGACCAAGGAGATAAGTAGGAGGTTATTTATTTGTTGAGATGCCCTGAGGTGACTGAGCACCATGTGGGGCTGGCAGCTTTGACACATGATTTACAGAACTCCCCCAACATTCTGGTTTGAGGCCTTGTAGTAAGTCCCATGGTGGTGCATAAAAATGGACACATGTTCAGGAAACTGAATCCTGCTCCTAATTTTCCCCTAGAAATCTATATACAGACATTTTAAAATAACCATTTTAATATCTGAGTAAATCCTCCCTCCCTTAAATTGAAAAAGATAAATCTTGCTTTAAACCACCAAAATTAAGTTTAAGAACGTAACCTTGATTTTAAGTTCCAGCATATATTTTGCTTACATTGCAGCATATTCCCTATAACTTTAGCATAGGGTATAAATTGAAAGCCAAAATAATACCTGTATACTTCAAATTAAATTATATGTAAATCAGACAGCTAAATATAAAGGGATGATCTCAAAAATCTCCTTAAACTCTTTAGACTCCAGAAATCTAAGCCCACATTCCCCCCCAAAATATACTGCTAATGACCATCTGTCCCGATATCACAAGACCAAGGAACAGAACAAGGTTAATTTAAAATTAAAATGGCAGTGGTGTGCTTCCAATCTTCAGTGTGGTAACCTACCTCTACAAAGCACATCGTAGTCAGAACACTCTCGTAAGTAAACACTGACAGAAGGACAGTGAACAAGCTGGAAATCCATCTGCCTAAAAATGTTTTTAGATTTTGTCAATGGTTTTTTCTTCCTCTGCTCTAGATTGGCTGCAGGCACTCCATGATCTACATATTGCTTACCTTCTGTCCATATGTCTGCCCTGTGGACAGGCTGAAGACTGACTGTAGAGAACTTTTCTAAACAGTTCTGCTGGCGTGTTAGTGCAGCAATGGGGTTTTGCTGCATGTGTGCCCTGGTGCTCTGGAAACACCCTGAGGCTTGCTTCAGGTTTGCTGCAGGCTTGCTCCATGGAGACATGAATCTACTCATGAAAGGTAGCCCCCAGGATATTGATAAGTAGCAGCACAGACAAATTGACTCTCTACTGTCTTTTAGGATGCCCTAAAGATCCCAGGCAGCTACACAAGTCTGGAACATCCAGTACAAGATTGTATCGTTCTCGACCAATATCTGGAGAACAACTGGAAAAGTTCATGACACTTGAGTAAGAACATTAAATACCTTTGTTCAGGCAACTATATCTCAAGTGACCACAGCTCTTAGAAGAGGTGGCATGTATCAAATTAACACATTTATTTGTAGTCGTTATGGTGAGATGTCAACAACATGCTGTGACACAAATTCTCTGTCTCTCTTGCCTCGTGCTTAAAATGGGGGATCTTAATTTATTTGCTACCATCACTCCTGAGACAACAAAGCAAGGTCTACCAAGTTTTTTGGGGAGAGAGTGATAAAATAAAACAGAAACTTTAAAGCTTATGTCATGACCAGACTTAAACATGCTATAAAACTCCTACACTTGGGTACTTATAAGGCAAAATGAGAAATATGGGCAGATCCCAGTATATTTGAAGTGTGTAAATATAACCACAGCTTAATATAGAAAATATATGAACATTGGAATAATTTAATTGAAAAGTAATGTAGCTATCATAAACTAAGAAATAGCACAGCTGGAGGACTTTAAAAGTGATTTGGAAGCAAAATCCTCTCATTGAATTAGAGAATAAAAATTCAGTTAGAGACCTTGTAGAATAGCAAAGCTGGTAGAGCTTCTATAGCTAAGGTCCTGTCAGCATTTCTATTACAAGCCAGTACTTTCTGGGGATTATACTTCATCCAGAAGAGTTTGATGTAGAATGAACTTGGGATAAAATGTCTCAGCCTTTGAGTAATATAATGGTAACTCTATTAGAATAAAAATCTGTATTCACTTCATAACTGTTGAGTCTACTGCATTGTTATATTACACATTTTGATTTAAAGATATCTGAGTTAATGCTGACCTAAGGAAATATGCCCACATAATACAGTTCAGGTAAAGCTTTTAAGACAAAATAGCTCCATTGGGGTGATGTTATGCACAAGTAGTTCAGCCAAAATTCTCATCCTTGTTGATATTCTCAGGTGAGTTTGTTTTTTCAACAGGGATATTTCCATTTTGCTCAGCTTGCTCCTAACTCTTCCCTGCAGCTTGTTTCTGTTGCTCCTGTTTGTGATCAGATAAATAGGGGAGAAAAAAGAAAGTTAACAGTTAAACAGTTAAAGGTTAATAGTCAAAACCAGGTCCTGGTCTATTCTAGATCTGACTTGGGCATTACGATGGGAAATTTAACACAAAACAACAAGAACAGTGGATAATTCCAAGCCCATATTGATATTATTTAGTGTTAGAAGGAATTAAGAAATGTAAAAACTGGTGTGTTCTTCTCTTTCAAATTATAGAATCATAGAATGGTTTGAACTGGAAGGGGACCTTGAAGCTCATCTAGTTCTGATCCCTCTGCCCTAGAGGCAATACCCAACTAGATTGTATTGCCCCATCCAGCCTGGTCTTGAACACCTCCAGGGATGGGACATCCAAAACTTTCCTGCGCACCCTGTTCCAGTGCTCACAGCAAAGAACTTTCTCCTAATGTTTAATCTAAACCTACTCTCTTTCAATTTGAATCCATTATGTTGCCATCACTTTTATGGTGCAAACTAATTGTCAATGGTTCATCATTACATATGACCAAGCAAAGAGCTTGGTTGGCTTGGGAACAAGCTTCCAGATTCCCTGGCTTTGGGACAGCTCTGTCATGAAGCTTCAACACTGGGAAGTCATGGTTGCAGAAATCATTATTAATGACAAGATTATACAATGCTTTTGAGTCTTTGTCTCAAAGATAGGATATTGGAACAGAAGGTGAGTTTGTGCTCTAGCTAAAGGCTGTAAGAGTTTAAGGTCTATTCTCTCACTTCTTTCCTGATCCCGTTTTATTCTAAAGGTTGCAAATCTAAAATTTTAAAAGCTATTTAGAAATTTGCTGAGGATGAAAGATTAAAGGAGAACAAGGTGGATGGACTAAAAAGATTAGAAAGACCGAAATAGTGTAAGCAAAGAATTTCTACTAATGAGGAAAGTAGATTGATGGGAAGATGAATGTGATAACTTCATACACTTCTCTTTGGGGAACAAAGTAGTTTTCTGCAGATGCATGTCACAATGATCAGAGAGGAAAATGTTTCTTTTCTTTTGGTTTTTCTTACTAGCATGTAACAGACTAATCAGAAGTAAACTGCTCTAACTATGAATTCCGTTTATTTACTGGAGATGGAATACCACATCTGATCTCATGGTAACCCATTCATTCTCGTTTGCTTTGTCCACACAAATTTTTCACATCTTTTCTTTTTCAGCAGGTATCTTCACCTCATCAGCATATATGAAATATTGCTGGGTAATTGTTACCAGTTTTCCCTGGTAGAAAAAGAACTGCCAATCAAGGTTGTCACAGCAAACAATATTTAAAAATAATAAACATAGTTCAACTGCAGACAAAATATCTGGAACTACAATTTTCTGATGACCTTTCTGAGGTTGACAAAATAACAATAATCTGGACTATATCACCCATGAATTAGTCTCGTCTCTGACCTTAATTCTTATCAGCCTGACATCTCTGAATCCCAACACGTAGTTCATCCATAACTAATATTATCAAGTTCTTCACTTGTTAAAGGTATCTATAAATACACAGTCTTCCCTGGAAATAAATGTAGGGTTTTTCCTAGACTGATAGACAGCACTGCAAGTAAGGCAGTTTTATTGGGGGGGGGGGCGAGTTTTAAGGAGGGCTTGCATAAGTTTTTTCCTGTCAGAGTGATTGTTAAAGGCCTACATGTGGCTTCAGAGAATGGCATGAATTTAAAAAAAAATGAAGAAAAAAATAAATAAAAAAAAAAAATCAATGTTCTTCCTGCTGTAAGGAAGAACTAACCTTTTCTTGCTAACCTTTCTCTATTTTGAAGGTTAGTGACCAAATAAAGTAGCTTGGGAGGGAGTGAAGCTGGATTCCTCAATGACCCCTCGGAAAGAACATGCACCACACCTGAAATAATTACTTAGGTTTAAAGGTAGATTTCAGAACAGCCAAGTATCTAAGTCATGGATCAGTTTTGGAATTGGACACTTTCTGCCCTTCTCATTTAATTCCTAAAATGGAAAATAAAAGCATTATTGGATTCAGCAAAACAAATATGTTACTCTATGAACCGGCAGTTCAGCTAAGATGGGACAGATATGCTCTCTGGCCTCACTATGCAATAAGTAATGACACCATAATATGGCTCTCCTTCAACTCTTGCATTTATCCCTAAAAAGTGGAGCAATTTCCACAGGAGAAAGGAAGTCTACCATCTACTGAAGCACATTCTCATTGCTGTGCAGTCCGCCCAGCCGGAAAAGACGTAAAATGAGAATACTCAAACACCTTTATGAAGAAAAAGACTGAAAGACTGTACTTAGCACATTCTGAATGACGTTGTAAATATTAAAACATTTTGTAAAGAGAGGGTTGGAAGCTCCTCATGTTTGATTCACGTCAGTCAGCCCTGGGAAGTCACTTGCTTAGGACATTGGTGTCTCCCTTCAGAAACACAGAATTCCTTCTATTTGCTGTGGAGAGAGTGGAAACACTTAACGTGCTTCCCAGACTGTGCCCCTGAGAAAAGGTGCCCTGGCTCCAGTACACAATGAACACATACACTAAGTTACAGTGCCTAGAAGGCCAAACACAAATTTCAGAAATAAAGTCTGTGTATTTAACAAACAGAGCAATTGAACATGGGAAGAACTTATCAAGGACTACTGTAGATTTTCCATCACTAGAAATTTTAAAATCAATAGTAACTGTGTTCCTAAGACATATGCTCTACTACAAAACAACACTAATTCACAGTCTTTATAATGGTTTGCATCATGCTAAAGCATAGACTATTCAATCCCTTCTAGTTTTATACTCTGAATCTTTGAAGACAGATGTTTCCATTAACTGGAAAAGTAGAAAAGAAGCTTTTGTCAATAATAGCAGTGATACATGAAAGCAGAGGTTAAAATAAGCATTTTAGAAAGAAAGGGACCTGGGAGTTTGGGTTGACAGGAAGCTGAACATGAGCCAGCAGTGTGCCCAGGNCCTGGAGTGCTGTGTCCAGTTCTGGGCCCCTCAGTTCAGGAAGGACATTGAGGTGCTGGAGCAGGTCCAGAGAAGAACAACCACACTGGTGAAGGGACTCAAGCACAAGTCCTATGAGGAAAGGCTGAGGGAGCTGGGGTTGTTTAGCCTGGAGAAGAGAAGGCTCAGGGGAGACCTCATCGCTCTCTACAACTATCTGAAAGGAGGTTGTAGCCAGGTGGGGGTTGGTCTCTTCTCCCAGGCAACCAGCAGTAGGAGAAGAGGACGTGGTCTTAAGCTCTGCCAGGAGAGGTTTAGGTTAGATATTAGGAAGAAATTCTTTACAGAGAGGTTAATCAGCCATTGGAATGGGCTGCCCAGGGAAGTGGTGGATTCTCCATCCCTGGAGGTTCTTAAGATGAGGCTGGATGTGGCACTTAGTGCCATAGACTGGTAACCGCGGTGGTGTTGGATCAAGGGTTGGACTTGATGATCTCAGAGGTTGTTTCCAACCCGTCTGATTCTGTGATTCTATGATTCTATGAAATGGGATAGTTTGTCTGCTGCTTCTTCTGTACTAAACATAGCAGAGAAGATGCTCGTGTCCCCTCCCTCTGTTCTTCCCTCACCCTGAGAAATTGTTGATAAAGTGACACATGTTCATCACCCCTGTCTGGGGGTAGGAGAAAGCTTATAGCTCTTTTCTAAACCTTAGAAAAAAACCCCTTCTCCACCCATTTCTCTCCTAAAGAAATTTATTTGAAACATAGGATGAAGAAGAGAGGAGAAAATTATTAAAAAGTGGGAGGAAAAGGTGACCAAAAAATTACTTCAATATGGTATATTGAATATGCACAAACATACTAGTGTAATGCAATAATGCAGTATGTAAGGTTGCCTTGGAATAGGGTAGGGAGAGAGAAAATAAAAGAGGGGAAAAAAGAGGAAAATAGTGAAGGAAAACAACTTTGAATTCACAATAAACTAACATGAGGTTTTGCTAATTTGCAGAGGCCCTCAGAAGACTGCCTGTTGATGAAATAAATAAGTAATTTACATCCATCCATCAACAACTCTATGAGCACCGTGATGAGATCACCAGACTTTTTGCCTCCAAATTATAGAAGAGACAAGAATCCAGAAAACTAGTTAAATTAAAACACCCCTTGACACAACAGATACTTGATCTTGCAGGCTTCACAGAGGTGTTTGCTTTCCCTTATCAAACTCTGTATGGAGATAAACTAGATTACAATGACCTGGAGAGAAATTAATAATTTTATAGATGATAAAGCCAATATAGTTTTATTCATCACACAGCGGAAACAAATATTTAAAGAACCTATTTACAGAAAAAAGTAGAAGCTATGATTATAACTCCTAAAAAGTAATAAAGTGCCAGGCCCAATTCAGTATTGCATGTACATGAGGGCATTAGTGAAGAATTATTAGTCCTTTTGGAAAGCGTTGTTTGGTATATATCAAGTTCAAGATCCTGTCTAAAGACAAGTTCTTTTGCTCCAATTTAAAATTTATCTGTATATTGGATTCCTAAACATGTTTGTGAAGAAATTTTCCTATGAAATTGTTTTTGATGGAAAACCATGCCTTTGAAGAAACAAAATATTACAAAATTTGAATTGCGTTCAGTTCAAAGAGTAGTGAATTCAGAAAATTCAATTATATATTATATGATGTATATGATATGAATGCCAATGACTAGATAACAGATAATTATTGTAAATAACATCTATATTGATAATCTGTGACTCCTGCAAAGAGGATATTAATTTTATCTTCAGAAAATCACTGCTTTAAACCTGTACTATTTCAGACAAAATTAAAAATAACTTTATAGAAAATCAAAATACTTTGGTTTCTTGACAAAACCATACCCAAATAGTCTCTTTTCTCGCCCTGTCCACTACACTTCAACATAGAGCTTTTCGTACTTAATTTCAGAGGAAACAGCTTTCTTGGATCTTTTCCCTTGTATTTCCTTACAAGAAAAGAAAATGCCTAGTTCTAGTGCATGGTTTGAATACTGCTGTAGTCCACACTTTGAAAACCTCTTTCCTCTATTTCCACTTTATTCTGCTGGGTTTATGCACAAAGCAGAAGCTGCACTAGTGGTTGATTCAGGTTAAGAAAAAAAAATCCAGGTTAGCTGACATAGGGGAAGAAGAATGTTACTTGTCAGATTGTCTGAACAGCACAATAGGTGCACTCTCCCCCTCTGTGTCTGTGTGTGTGGCTCTTCAGCTCCTCAAAGAGCACATTTCTTCTTCACAGAGAAAACAACTATTTTCTTCTCTGCAAGAAGAAAAGGTGGGGTAGAGGGAAGGTTACACTTCAGGGAAGAAAAGTCTCTTCTCACACTTGAATTAGTTTTGCAAAACCAGTTGAAAATAGTTCATAATGTTTCAGTTCATTTCTGAATGCAGCTCCTTAATCTCTTGGAGAGCAGCACGTTGTTATTACAAAAGGCAGACAGGACCCACTCTCTGTGGGGCATACTAAACATTATCTTTATTAAATATTGATTTTAAAATCTTTAAGTCACTAAGAGCTTGGAGACACTGATTAAATTACTTGCTAATCTAGAACAAACTGGTTCTGTTGCAAACAAAATCAACTGAAATAATCTCAGGAGGTTATTTTATGTTATGGGTAAACAAAAAAAAATCAACCTACATTAAACTAAGTTTTGGAACTGGTGAACACACAACATATAAATAAATTCTCACCTCACATAAAGAGACATCTGAATTTAACTCATAAATTTATGCTGGCTTTATCTCTCTGGGTAAAGTAGATTAGTTTGATTAAAGACAGATTCTATAATTGAAAATTAAACACAACTGCCACTGCCTTCAATAAAAATCTGAAATAAGGCAAGTTCTATCTTTTTTAGCTCATGGTATGTTCTGGAGCAATCTTTGGGTTATGTTATTCATAATGTTTCTGCAGAGGCTTGCAAACCGGGACAAAGGCTAGCACCGCCCGGTATTGTTTTTGAGGAGTACCAGAATTTTGTTTTCTAGTACTTCAAATAAAAAAAAAAAAATAATAATGATACAGAATTGCAGACAGACCTCTCTAAAAATAGTTGTTTTTTGACTTATGTGCTCCATTTTTCACCGGGGTTAACTTGTTATCTGATTCAGACTTATGTTAGCCGTTCCAATCAGCACTTTCCCTCAGATGCATTTTCACAGTGGCTAAATATGTTTCCTAGTTCATTCTTCATCTGTATAAAACAACAATAGTTGTACAGTTTTCAATCTTTAGTATAGACATAAAAAAAACATTTTAAGCAAGGATAAGTACAGATGGGATTCTGAATTTTTATTTAGACTCCTTAACAATAGAAAAATGCTCAGTATTTGCAGGTCCAATTTATATTAGAAGCTCAGGTTCCTCAGAGTTTTTGAATTTAAGAATATATATGACCTCTATACAGGGTCAATTAAAAAAAAAAAAGAGTAGATAATTTAAGATCCAAAACCTGGATTTTTGACATGTGTTGGTGTCATGGTTTCAGCTCTTGTGCTTTCTGCACAGTATTATCAACTTATAAATTTTGCTACTAATTAGGAAGAGTTTGCACAGACAAAACAGATCACCTTGAAATGGGGTAATACTAAGATTTATTGCTACACTACAGAAACTAAGGGAAAATACTTATATATATATATATGTACAACTCTAACTAGTTTTCTTATAATAACACACTTATATATATACAAATGCCCCCCTCTTCTCTCCTCTTCCTCAAAAACAGTCCAGAGGAAGAAAGAGAAGGGAGGAATAAAAAGTCTTAAGGTAACAGTTCCAAACTCCTGCAGCTTGAAGATACTTCTCTCTTTCTCTCCATCGGAGTGCAGGACAGTGTACTCCCACCTTTAGCTGCGTGCTTACAGCCGCTGGTCTACGGCTGCTGGGGTTTTATCATGTCGTCACTACAGAATCCAAGGCTCTGTGGAGGTTTCTTCTATGAGGAGGTTCAGGAGGGTTTTCTTCAGATTCACCACCCCTCGCCGGGATCACAGGGGTTCTGGGTCTCTTTGGCTCAGTCCACACCCAAGAACACTTCCTGATGCTGTGCTTTGCTGCTTGTAGCTTCTTCTCTTTTGCCCTCTGGAATTCTCCTGACTTTCTGCTTCTGGCCAGACGCCCAATCTTGGCTCTCGGCCGCGGCTGGTTACTCCAACTTCACCACCGCTCCCCACTCGCCATTACACCTGGTCCAAGCTCGCACCAGGCCCCTCCTACGGGGGGGCTTCGTGTAAGGCTTATCTTTTGGACAAAGTCCCAAAGTCATCAGAGGCACACAGCCTCTCAAAGGAGAATTCATCAACTTCTTTCTCATTCTGTGGCTACAATTCCTCTGCAGCTTGCTGCAAACAGTTCAAGTGATCCAGTCTTGGCCTCCAGCCATCGCTGCCCTCCCCGGACTATCCAGGCCTCCGGGGGAAGAACTCACACGAAAGTCCCTTCTCTCCACATCATTTCCACAGGTGGCAGGGGTTTAGTTTTAAAGTCTTTTCCCCTGCTGGAGGGAGAGAGGCGAGGGAAGGACTCCCCCATACCTCTGCACTTTCTCCACCGACCTTGGCAGCTGCATTGTTATCTCTTGCTTTCTGCCGCTCCTCTCAGAGCTGGAACTCCTTCTGTCTCAGCCGAGCAGTTTTTCTCTGGAGTTTCTTCTCCACTCTGCTACATGCTTTCGGCCAGAGGCTTCGGTGCCATGCCTGCCCCTGGCCCAAGGCCAGGGGCGGAGAGCCTTGGCCCCCCACTCAGGGAGGCCTCGCCACCTCACTTACATCATGGCTCCGAATTTCTCTCTGCGCCACACACAACTACAACAACGACAACAACCCTTCTTTTCCGGTTTGTGTTAAATTATGTAATTCGTAGAGACGTCAGAGAAGTTTCTAATTGGCTACCTAGCCGGAATTTCACCTGGAACTAACCATCTTCTACCCTAAAACTGAGGGGGATGGGCTAAACCATGACAGTTGGTCTGTCAATGAAGACTTTAATCTACTGTCTTACTGCAGGTACTGTATATTTTTAGACAAGTGCTGACCAATCTCTTTTCCCCCTTTTTTTCTTTTTTTAACAACAGTGTAAATCTAAATTTATCAGTCTTTTTTCCTGACTAGATCAAATTCATGGAGGATATATAAATGCAAAAATTACTTAAAACTAATAAATTGTGTTTGGTGATATTCTAAAGAATACAGTCTAGTTCAGTGAAAAGTCATAACCCATATACACGGATTACTTGTGAAATCCATAGCTTATTTTATCTAGAAGGTGAGATTCATCTCTATTGAGATATCTGTGAAGTCATTGACTTCAAAGCTAAAAACATATTGACTGCTTAGCTCTAGTGAAGTCAAAGGCATTTGGATCATCCCACATAAAAACTGTATATTATTGTTATTTCTTCCCATTACCTGAGATCTCAATGGAAACATAACTACTAATGGATCTCTAACTTAGAGTGTTGTAAGTGAATTCAGAATTTTATCACCTTCTTCAGTACTGCAAGTGTTCCCATCAAGGTTGCTTTCTGTCATGTCTGCATTCGGTGTGACTATGTTAAGTGTGCACAGTACTGCTGTGATAATGTATCATGAGATTCTAGTGCACAGCAAATAATTGGTTTTATGCTTATATTTTTCATGCCCCACAGTTTCTTTAGTTCCTGCCAGATCCTGTTTGCCATTTTTTAAATTTTATTTTTAATTAAACAAATTATAAAACAGCAAAGTCTTTTTCCTACCCTTATAGAAGCCCCATATTGGTTGTTCCTCAATGCACTTCATGAACATTAACGATTTCCAGAAGTCTAATAACATTATTGTATCTTTCTTATCTACCATTTTCTCGCATTTCTGACAGCATGGTGTCTCTTGTATTTTGAGTCCATAATTCCAACAAAGCTCTTAGCACTTAAGACTGTCAGTTCTGTATTTTATATTCATCTCTAGTGAATCTCATTCATCCTCTTACTTATGATTAATAGTTTCTAGGTTCTGGCCACGTGTGATACATTATAGATTTACATTTTTTCTACAATGTCTCTTTCCTTAATCTCTTGTGAGTGTTGCCCAGAGTCATAATTAAACTTTCTGGGTAAAAACTAGTTCCAACTTGAAACGCATATGTTTACGCATTTTCATGTATATATTTATAGGCTTCTTTGGGGCTTAATTTAAGTGCATACAAACAAACATCTACAGTCTTTAGGGGTGCCTTAGGTTGTACAAGGTGACTATGCAAGGCAGTTTGCTGTCCTGCAGAGCTGTGCAACCCTCCTGGCCTTTCTGGAGTAGCAGCTGAAGGCCAGATAGAATTCCTTAAAGCACCATAATTGATGTTAGATGACCACATTCAGGCAATGGTGCCCAGGTGCCACTAAAATCTCTCACAGAGCACCTTAAATGGCAGGATACATGTACATAGGGGTAAATCCCTACTCATTGCACACAGTGAAACCTGAGCTTATCTTGAGGTAGACATCCAGGTTTTGTCTGCTCTGTAAATTCTATACTTACCAATGAGTATAAAAGGGTGTTAGACATCTAATCCACTGGCTCACACCTAAATCTGTTCTTAATTTCTTTTCTCAGGTTTGCATTCCATTCAAAACTTGTCACCTCTTTTTGTAAATCTGTACATATCTCTTCTAACTCTGTTAATCTTCCATTTATTTCTAACTAGAAATCTCATGCTGGTGTCTTTACAGTGACTTCCTCTCAGTGGCATTTCATTCCTCTTTCAGCGTTAGAACTTTAGACAGGGTACATTCGGTCCATTTTCTGTCACTTCAAGAGTAGTCAGTTACAAGAAAAATCTGTTCCCGGATATTCTAGTTCACTTTCAGCCTGTTCTGCGTATTCTATGATCATTAAACCTGTTCACCTTAAACTCATGTTCTGTGCCTTGCAAAAAATGATAAATTTAGCCTGGTGCCTCTGCTCAACTCTCTAATATCAAGCTTTGTTCCATGCAATACTGCCACAAAATTTTATATATTTGTGATGGAATATTTTTTTGCTGTCTTGACCACATTTTTTACTATTGGTTTCTCATTCCCCAAGAACTTGCTGTTTATCTGAACCAGAATAGCCTTGATATACCCTTATTACTTCATCAGAAGTTAAGTATTCTTAAATATTTATAGTATTACCTTGTAATGTTTCTACAGTTTTGCTAGTCAACTATTTCAGGTAGTGTAACTTCCATGTAAATTTGACATGCAAAAATAGTCCTTCTGTTTCTTGTAAAGAAGCCAAGGGTGCAAGTTTGCCAAACTCTGTACTTAAGTGTGGATTTCATTTTCTTTCCTGTCATTCCTGTTCAAATATGGATTGTTGTGATATATTTTTCATCTTTTTACTTCAAATCTATGATGTATTTTTCTAATTTTAAAACAATTTTATGCTGATATTGTTGTTTTAATCTGCAATTGTATTAATAACATTATGGAACATTTCTGCATTTTATGTTCTGATCCCTCCTTGCCCCTCACAAATCGAAGTATAATATTCATACTCTTCCAAACAACTCCATTGTCCAGACCTATTTTTTCAGTTTCAGTTGACTCAGTTATTGACTTACTTTCCAGTTGTCTACTGACTGATCTTGGATGCGTAATAATGACCTTTTTTTGATAGTTCCTTTTATTCTCTCTTACGATTTTCAGATCTCTCCTCTGCAAAATTCAATATAGATTTTGCAGACTCCTCATGTCCTTAATAGTTATAGCTCTGTTATAGTTTTAGTTAAATGGAGAAGACTTTCTGTTGAATTTTTTCATCACACTGATTCTTATCTATAGTCTTTTGACCTGCTCTGGGCTGTTTGAGACAACTCTAATGTTATTTCTGATTACTCACTGTATTACTAATAATGTTATACACAAGTACATCATAGCTTGGTGCTGGGTTCCTAAACTGCTGAATTCTACTTTAATTGCAGAGAGTAGAGAGAGAGCCTCAAAGAATTAAAAAATTAGTTAATTTTACGTGACATTTGAAGCTGCAAAAGCTGTTTTCCATGTTCTTACTGCAACAATCTAACCTGCGATACTAGTCACTACAGAAACTCAAGAGAAATATCCGTTTTAAAACTCTCATTCCTTACCTGCCGTGATACTTAGTGCAGACAGAGCAAAAAGTTCTAAATCCGACTACAAATTATTTGGAGTAGAAACCATGGACAAGATTCTCAGCTCATACAAAATCATTATAACTCCATTGACTTCAACAGGACAATATCTTATAGTATTGCCAATGGTCATGCCTTTTGTTATGTTTTTCTTAGAATTTCAGCTTCAGGAGCTGTGTTTACCTGAGAATCTCAAACAATTTTTAAAATATGTATCTTGTCAAAGCCGAGCTTGAAAACACACCTTAAGTACATTATCAAGCCTTCATAAACACAAGATGAATGGAACTCCATACATATCTTGCATATGTCTTAAATCCTCAAATATTTATGGCACTTTCATAATTTCATTGCGTGAAACCAGAAAGAGCTGCCGCAAGTAGGCCCAGTTTACTGATTTTAAATACTTGGATTTGGCAAAGAGAATTTGGCTTGGGATTGGCTTTGACATATTCTGTTGGGTGTCTTACGGACTGTGGGCAACTGTGCGGTTACTAACACTAGCAGCACTCCTACTACTCTGATTCCTCTTCTTGTGGTTAGTGGTATTATTACCACTACCACCACTGACAGGTTGTGAAAGCGGAAAACACCTTTTATCTTTCTGAATAGGGACCGTGCAGCTAAACAGGAGAGCTGGTGCATCTTTGCTCACAAACCGTCAGAGATCTAGAGATGGAAGATTCAATGCCTTCCCCTTGGCTCCCCACCTTGAGCATGGAGCTTTAGGGACACATGTTGTAATGTGTTCTTTGAGGAGGAGGACTTGAGGGTGGCATATTTGCATGAATGAATATTTGAACCAAGTCCTCTTTGTGAAGTGAGATGTGTTGAATAAGCAATGGAATTAAGATAATGACTTGTTTGTTGTCATGAAACCCAAATTTTTCTTTCTGTTACCCATGACAGAGCTTTATCTGACTCACTGGAGAGGACAGGTGTCTCTTCTGTGTCTTCTTTAATACGTATGAGTGTGAGAATGAGTTTGTTTTCGCTGCATTTTTATCAAGGGAGGAAGAAATTGCTGGCTGCTACACTTTATCTGAAAAGTGTATTTAAAAAGCAAAAACAACAAACTCATTAAAATTGTTGTTTTCTTAAGTGAAGAGGTAAGGGACTGGAACATGGCAATTATATTAAATCAGGTTGCATTTTAAACTGCTTTGTGCTCTCACAGGAGAGACAGGGTTTTATATTGAGTTCTGTAAATGGGCATTTTGAAACAGAAGACTTTTAAAAACTGTCATGCTTAATGATACCTACAACAAAATGCCAAGAAGAAGATAAAAGATCCACTCTGTTATTCCCGCTTTGGCTCTCAGGAACTGTTCTGCAAAGTATCCTTCAATTTTTTAGAAATCTCTGAAAACTAGCACTAGCTGAAAAGTTTTTCCACATTTAATAATATGAAATAGGTTTCAGTCAAACCAAAGTGTTCCTGAAAAAAATAGCCACTTTCATGAAGAACATCTGGTTGAGCTTTCATGAGGAACATCTGATTGGGTTTCATGAAAATACATGAAACTGTAAATGGAACTTATTGTTAGTGGAAAAAGAATGCACAATAGATATTAAAAGGGAATAAAAAAAGAAAAATTCCAATCCACAGAATGTCTCTCTGTGTACTGCGCACACAATAGGAAATTTTCCGATCAATATGTTCTAGAAAGTTGTAGAAATTCTATACATAGTTAGAACTGGATTTTGCTAGTTTAGCAGTGAACTATTCCAGAATAATGCCAGAATATAATTGGAGTAATGCTAAGATAACCCAAATATTCATGGATCCTATTGAAATCTCATGAAAGGCTATAGAAATATTTCTGCTGAATTCTGATGCTCTTTGAGGACTTGCAGTTTATCTTTATAATAGTCTACTAGACAAAAGCCTTCATATGACTGGAGAAACAGAATATTAGCTATGAGACCATTCTTATTGCAGGAGCATATTAGCATAAATAGATAAATATTTTGATCTCATTTAAAATAATGATTTTATTTATTCTTAATTCTAAAGACAATGACCATGAACCTCTGGCACCTTACTCTTTTTGTTTTTACCAGGAGGAGGAACTGAAGTCCATCCAGATATGCAGACTTTACAACAATACAGAGACTACATTTAGTGACTGTGTTACTAAATGCTAATTTTCCACTCACTTCTAGCCAGAGTATAAGAGAAAAGTTGGGATTAGTAGAGGCATATTATTTTGATTTATTGGCTCACTGAGTTAATTCGTTATGTGTGAATGATTATTTTTTTTTTTTGCTGCTACATAGGTCCAATTAATTGTTGTGGTACTAAGAAGGTTTTCACATGAACATTTTTATCATCTTATGTCACAAGAAATGAATTAGAAAATAAAATATTAAAAAATGGTTTTTATCATGGTTAACCTTGATGAAGGCAGCATCCTTGCCATTTCCTTGTCCTTCTGTTTCTAGCATGACAATACATCTGTTGTCAGCAAAAGCTTTACTTTTGTCATTCTGTTGTATATCCTGACTGATAAGGATTTTAGGGTGTCATTAGGGATCTTCCTTCTGGAACACAAACACTCTTCCATTTGAACGAGTGAATCACAGCTAGCTGTTAATTGTGTCAGGACTATGACACTGTGCTGAAAATTTCTGTCTCATGGTACATGCAGAACAGTATGTACCGTAGTAAATAAGAATAGCATATTATTCTTTTCTAACAATGACAACCAGATATGAACAAGAGAGCTTGGAAACTACAGCACAAGACAGAAGTACCCTGCCCTAAACATACGCACATATAAAAGGAAGGCCTGAGAATTCCTAGGAACTAGAAGCAAACAAATGTCATTCTGACCTTCCAGGAGGGCAAGAAGTATCCAGAGAACTACAGGCTGGTCATACTCAACCTCATTTCTGGGAAGGTGATGAAGCAAATCATCCTAGATACCATTTCCAAACCCATGGAAGTTTACAAGGTCAGTAGTAGCAGTCAGCATGAATTTGTGATGGGTAAATTACGATGGAAAACTTGATAGCCTTCTAGGGTGACATAACTGGTTTGGTGGATGAGGAAAGAGTAGACAACGTTGCTTACTGTGAACTAAACTAGGCTGTTGACACACCCTGTTGACACTTTACAGGCCCTGATGTCCTTGACCAGCCCCTGATGTCCTTGACCAGCCCCACCTGAAGCCCACACCCACATCCACTTTTCCATCTCAGCCCAGGGACTTCAGGTCACTGCGAGCGTGGTATGGTGCAGAGATGTGTCTGACAATAAATTACAAGACAAACTTTATAAAGGCATTAAGAAAGATCAGCAACAATGTGCCCATACAGCAACTCATCCAATCACTGATATCAAACAGTGGATCAAAAGCACTGCCATGGCTCTGGGAGGCTGCTGCAGACACTTGGTGTCCTGGTCATTTCACAGCAACAGTCAATCATCCTTTTAAAAAGCCTTTTAAGCCCAAGTAAGAATCATATCACCCCTTGGCTCCATCAATGCTACTGTGATTTGAGACATCACACCTTACATTAAATAGGCTAAACCTATGACATCAAGGTGCCAAGAGGCATGACGTCAGCAGTGTGTTCAGTCTGACAGTGTTGATCAGGGGGGAAGGTGTCTGCAGGAATGGTGCCAGGTGGTCAGACACTGGAACAGGTTGCCCAGAGACTAAGTGGAGTCGCCATTCTTGGAGATATTTAATATCTGACTGGACACAGTCCTGGGTAACCTGCCCTAGATGACTCTGCTTTTACCAGAGGCATTTGACTAAGTGATCTCCAGAGGCCACTGTCAGCCTCAACTGATTCTATATTATCTCAAAATAAATTAGTAGACATGAGCCATGTCTATGAAAATAAGAAACAAGAAAAACAGGGAGGAGAAATGTAGCAAAATATGAACAATGCCATACTCCCAGGGTTATTTAAGGTATCTGAAGCCATATGCAGAGGGACCTGGACAGACTGGAGAGCTGGGCTGATTCCAACGGGATGAGGGTCAACAAGGCCAAGTGCCGGGTCCTGCACTTTGGCCACAACAACCCCCTGCAGCGCTACAGGCTGGGCACAGAGTGGCTGGAGAGCAGCCAGGCAGAAAGGGACCTGGGAGTTTGGATTGACAGGAAGCTGAACATGAGCCAGCAGTGTGCCCAGGTGGCCAAGAAGGCCAATGGCATCCTGGCCTGGATCAGGAACAGTGTGGCCAGCAGGACCAGGGAGGTGATTCTGTCTCTGTACTCAGCGCTGGTGAGGCCACACCTGGAGTGCTGTGTCCAGTTCTGGGCCCCTCAGTTCAGGAAGGATATTGAGGTGCTGGAGCAGGTGCAGAGGAGAGCAACCAGACTGGTGAAGGGACTTGAGCACAAGTCCTATGAGGAGAGGCTGAAGGAGCTGGGGTTGTTTAGTCTGGAGAAGAGAAGGCTCAGGGGAGACCTCATCGCTCTCTACAACTCCCTGACAGGAGGTTGTAGCCAGGTGGGGGTTGGTCTCTTCTCCCAGGCAACCAGCAGTAAGACAAGAGGGCATGGCCTTAAGCTGTGCCAGGGGAGGTTTAGGTTAGATATCAGAAAGAAATTCTTTACAGAGAGGTTAATCAGCCATTGGAATGGGCTGCCCAGGGAAGTGGTGGATTCTCCATCCCTGGAGGTTTTCAAGATGAGGCTGGACATGGCACTTAATGCCATAGTCTAGTAACCGCGGTGGTGTTGGATCAAAGGTTGGACTTGATCTCAGAGGTTGTTTCCAACCCGTCTGATTCTATGATTCTATAATATCTTCATGGACTTTCAACTTCTCTGATTGAGACTAGTGTTAATTAGATGCCTTAACACTATTAAGGCTCTGAGCAAAGTCATTGCAGCAAGATTAGTCGATGTCACTTCCTTTAGTTTTACGGCATAATTTCCATTCCTTATTAAGACACCTGTCTCTTTGTTATTGGTAAAGGCAGTGCACCTCACCTTCCACATTTCTTCCTCCAATGTAGACATCCAAGTGCCGTCATTTACTGAGCCATAAGTAAGACATACTAGCATACCACAAGACTCTCTTATTCTGCAACAAGAAATTTTTATGCTCGTGGAAAGAAGATGTAGATGAGTTCAGAAGTGCCAGTTACGTGAGAGGTGTTTACCCCTAGCATGCCTCTGTAAGGGGATGCTACTAATTCAGTCCTGTATGATGGTGTAGGATCAAGTCTAATACAAGGGAATTAGAGATTCTGTTTCACTTCTGTAGCTAAACTGTGAAAATACAGTCACTTCATCCCACACATTTCAGAATTTAGAGATTTGTTAACCCAGAAAAGAATATTGTGAAGATACTTCAAATTGGTCCTTAGGAGAGTTACCAGACATTCAACAAACTAGAAGAAAACCAAATTTGCTTTCAGAGGATATGGGTCATGCTTGTCTTTGGTATGAATGGAACCTGATTCTTTCTGTCACATTTCTTTCAAACAATCTTATGGGTGCTTTCTGTGAGACTAGAAGGAAAACCTTGGTCTGCTCATAAGTGAACATTTATTCATAAAGTTCATTTCCTCAGCACTACATATGCTCTACTTCAATATAATATACTGCTATGACTGTACAGCACATACACGGCTCCTGCAAACAACAAAACATGCCACTCAGTTAAAGGTACCAAACACTTTATAATTCGCTTTTCTAAATCAGTAGATAGCACAGTGGAAGTACAGCACATTGCCTTGTGACTGTGCACTGAATAGCAGTGCTGCAATGTTTTTGAAAAACTAATTTACCCAGACACAGAATGCTACAAACCAATGGAATGATATTAAATATAAAAGGGTAATTTCTATGTGGATTCAAGGCAAGAAATCAGCTTCATGATGCCATTCTGCACATCTCAGCTGATTAAATATCAAGGCTTTTCCATTCACCTTTTATCAAATCCTAGTTTTCCCTCATGTGAAGGGCCAGTATTTTATGCTTCTACATTTTTCCTTAATGTTAAACATAATTTCTTATTAATGCCCCCCCCCAGTTTTTATCAACTTGCTCTTTGTCTATTATAAAATACACTTCTCTTTCATATAATAAGATGGTGAGCTTCTATAACCTCCAATCTTGTAGGTTACAACACTGACTCTGTAATGGAAGTGCTGTAATTCACATATGAATGCAAATTCTTTCACAATATTTCTGCTATTTAAGATAGTACCATTACATTCTTTAATTCTCTCTTTTTAAACATGATTTCCTTGAGTTCCTGGTTGGACTGCCGAAGGGGATCCACCACATTTTAGGGAAACAAGTTTCCCTTTCATCTATTCCTTCTGGTTTTCACAGTTCTTTCATCAGACACTATTTAGGTTTGGACAGTTGCCTTGCCAATTCTCACCAGTTGCCTTTATGGCAAAACGTGTGTCCACAGCCCCCTCTGGCCATCTGAGCATGTATTTCTTGGTAGAAATGTGATGGAAGATGTCTGTGGCTGATTTTTTTCAGACACTATCATCAGAGTACTATAGAACATTGTTGCAGATGGAACAGAAGATGCAGTCCTGGTAAGGGAAACACTGAAAGCCACAGGAAGGTTTCGATTACTTCTGAATTGCATGTGATCCAGAAGAACTGTGTGATCAAAAAAACCCTGGGACTGAAAAAGGATAAAGAACTCATCTCATCTATTCTGCAGCCCCAATACAAGATCAGCTGTCCTCAACTGTTCCTCACAGCTGTACTCTTTAAAACAGAGCCTTCCTAAACTTAGTGACAGGACTCATAGATTTTCTTTCCTTACAGTTGAAGCTGAATGTCTATTGAACCAACTTAAACCCATTACCCTTGCTGTAACCACAGGGGACCTGAACAGTCTAGTCCTTTACTCTCTACAGCTACTTTTTATGTTATTATGTGTGCTCTCAGTCTTCTCTTCTATAAACTAAACTACTCCAATTGTTTCAAACTCTCCTCATCAGTTTTGCTTTCTAGATCACTGATAATTCCCGGTTGGTCTCCTTTAGCTTCTTTTGAAACTTCTTCACGCTTTTTCTGAAATGCAGTTCAGAAAATGAAGCACAGTGTGCTTGCTGAGACTGAGCACAGTATGCAGCACCGAGGAAAATGAAAGAACTATTTCATATTGTACAAATTATATTGCTCTTTACACACCTTAGTAAGTTGTGCACCATTTTTTCCAACTTATTTTTTTAGACCATTCCTCCAACTTCTCAAGAAAATTCTGATCTGGTTCGCCAGTAAATAAAATAGGGAAGAAAGTTACTGAGTCAGGACCCACTCAGTATTAAAGGATCTTGGCCACTTAGTAGATTGCAAGCTGAACACCAGACAGCAGTGTTAGATGGGAAAAAATATTCTAGGTTTCCTCTTGACTGTGAGACAGATCAGACATTCTCTTTGATTCTTTCATTTTACTTTGCATTGGTATCCACATAATAGAAAGCTTCCACCTTTTTTTTTTTTTTTTTTTTAATCTGGCAAACATAAAGCAAATGTGGTCTTGCTTTGCTGGCATTTTGAACAGGTTTAGGTTTGTTCTGGCTGAGCTCTGAGATCATGCCAGACCTGTGAAGATGTTTTTGCAGAGTTTTGAGGCCAAACTGATAAACCATGTCCAAAGTATCAGTCTGGACTGGGCACCCCTCTAGCTCTTTTCACAGTTTTTAATTGGTTCAGTGTGAAAACCAATTCAGTTTTGCCTCTGATAGAAAAAAAGCCAACAAAAATCCCCACAAGCAAAAAAACCCCAACTCTGTGATGCCTGTCACAAGGAAAAACTCCTCAGTTCATGTAGTTAAAACAAGAATAGGACTGAAGCAGTTTATTGATTTATTAACAGCATGTAATTAACTTGCAACCAGTGAACTATGTATTCAGGGTCCGCATCAGCAAGACAATCGACAAACCACAATACCAGATACAGAATGTTAATAGACACCTACAAATTTCTAGAGCAACCTTATAAAACATGTCCTGAGAAGTTCTAACCCCACCTACATGCACACAAGCACATGCACATCCACATGGCTACATGCATCCCCTCCAGACACTCCTGACAGGCTGTGTGGGCATCCAACATCCCTCCCTCTGTGGTGTGTAGTCCCTATGTGCACCCCACTTCCATGGGAGATGCAGACACTCCAGCATTACGTGGTCCCTGCCTGCCAGCATCCAGGCCATTCTGCCAAGGAGGATGTTGGGGACAGTCCTGTAGTGGTTGGTTGGGGTGCTGCTGGTGCTGGAAGAACTTCAGCACCTCTGCTCAAAGTGCCTGTGTTTGCACTGGGAAGGGCTGCAATGACACCAGATTTTTGATTTCACTAATTTCCTCAAGTGGTCACACTTCTGTACTGTGATCATCTGTCATTTTTGCATCTGAACAGATTACTCAGTGACTGCATTTTTTCTAGTCACTGATGTTCAGTAGCATACCAGGCTGTCCATTTTGGATTCCTTTTTGGGATATACTGGAAAGGAGTTTCTTTGTGGTTTTCATATGCATGTTTTTGGTGGGATGCTTTCTTTCTTTTTTAAAGAAGTGGGAGAAGAACAGTGTTTTCCTTCTAAAATGGATGGAAATGTTTCAGGATCTTTTCTTGTCATTGAAAGAAACTGTTTTACATAACACTTCTAATTCCTTTTGACTCTTCCCAGTAGTACTAGATCACACACAAATACCATGCTGACTCAAACTTCTGCTTTGGATTGTCTTATTGCAAATCTCAAGATTTTTCCTCATTTTAATTTCTTTTTATTTTGATTGTGGAGGATTTCCAGAAAACTGGAATATTTTCTGGGGGTTTTTTTGTGTTTGTTTCCTGTTTGTTTGTTTTTGTATTTGTTTTGTTTTGGTGTTTTGGTTTTTGTTTGTTTTTGTAAAAACATATGTAGATAATTTTTAAGGAAAGGAAGATTTCTTTGCATGTGGAAAAAAGTAAATAAAAGCACTTCCACCTTCACTTAGAGCCTTCTTACCACACAGTAGCACACCTGCTTTTGTTTTCTAGGTTTTCTAGTTTCAGCAAATATAATTTCTGCTGGTGTGCTACCTGTGAATAGTCACTTTTGTACTTTTGCTCTGCTCATTTATTTTCTTTTCATTCATTTTCTCTTAGAGGTCAGGCAACTCGGTTGGCTACTTGCTGGACATACTATTGCAATTTTTTTAATCTTTCAAATCTACTTTGTATCATCATTCTCATCCCCAACAGCACTTGGGTTAGACTTTTCTCTACCAGGCATCAAAAAACCTGCTGGGTTTTTTATATTTTGGTAATGTTATTATCCATATGAAGAGAACCAAGGGAATGTGGCCTTGGCTTAAGGCATTGCTTCACTTCATCTGTTTTACAGCTGTCAGCTTTTGGTCATCTCACTGTATAATCAACAAGAAACATTCAGGATTACCTGGTGAATGATAACACTAGAATTTACTGTCAGCAAAAAACAAACAGAACACTGTGTAAAAGCAGGAAAGTTATTTTATGACCTATTGAGTAGTTGGTGTCTACCAAGAGAGAGAATCTCATAGATATAAGACGGTTGGAAGTAGGGATGTTTGAAACTGCTCTAAAAGCCTATGCTAGAAAGGCTAGTACCCTGCTGACCATGTGTGACTGGAAATAATCTTCAGAGATTAGAGAAGTGAAGCAGTCTAAACCATTAATTTGCTCAATGATTTCAATACCCACTTTTGCCATTAGAGTCAAGAGGTCAGTTAAACTCAGCATTTCACAAATTCAGGATAGAACTCATGGAGAAAAATGCTGCCATATATAACATTATGCTATATAGCACTCTATGAGACAAATTAGGAGCTTGGATATTTAGGCTTGGTGGTACAGGAATATGTTGGTGAAAATCCCCAACACAAGCTTATTTGCAGAGGCCACTCATCACTATAATATTAGTACTTACTTGCGTTAATACAGAAAATATTGGAAAAGAAAGTTCAAACAAATTCGTGTAATTCTTAAAGATGCAAGACAAGAGGGCACGGCCTTAAGCTGTGCCAGGGGAGGTTTAGGTTAGATATTAGAAAGTAATTCTTTACAGAGTGGGTAATCAGCCATTGGAATGGGCTGCCCAGGGAAGTGGATTCTCCGTCCCTGGAGGTTTTCAAGATGAGGCTGGACGTGGCACTTAGTTCCATAGTCTAGTAACTGTGGTGGTGCTGGATCAAGGGTTGGACTTGATGATCTCCGAGGTCCTTTCCAACCCATCTGATTCTATGATTCTAAGTGAGGGTATGCCTATAAAAATGCCTGCACAAATGCGTGATAAAAATTAGTCTCAAATATAAACATTTCACAGTCTAAATAAGTGTACTGGGTTTGGTTGGGTCAGAATTTATTTTCTGCACAGCAGCTTGTATGGGGCCGTGTTTTGGATTTGTGTTGAAAGCAGTGTTGATAATGTAGGGATCTTTCAGCATTTGTTGCTCAGTGCTCACAGGGCATCAAGGCATCTCCTGCTGCTCTCACTGGGGCTGCACAAGAAGCTGGGAGGCGATACAGCCGTATCCCAGCTGACCAAAGGCGTACCCCATACCATATGACATTGTGCTCAGCAGTAAAAGCTCAAGGAAAGTAGGAGGAAAGGAGGATGTTCAGAGTTATTGGTGTTTCTCTTCCCAATTAGTGCATTATGGAGCCCTGCTTTCCTGGTTATGGCTGGACATCTGCCTACTGATGGGAAGTTGTAAATTAATTCCTTGTTTTGCTTTGCCTATGCATGTAAGTTTTCCTTTGTCAATTAAACTGTCTTTATCTCAATCCATGAGTCTTCTGATTTTTGGCCTTCCAATTCTCTCCCCATCTCACTGGATCCCACCTTTGTGGGGCTGAGCTGCCTGCTGGGATTAAACCGTAACAGTGGAGCAAACTAATGAAAATTTGATTTACTGCTTTTTTAGAGATGGGGATTTGAGACCTAGAAAAAGGAAGCGTTTGATTTTAAGGACCTAGATACTTTGGTGTGAGGATAACATCAGCAATGTTGGATTTCTTCTGGTCATGTGAGAAAAGGGAGAGCACAAAATTTAACCTTCGAAGCAAGGAATAGTTTAAGATATTAAAAAAGACAATGGTAAAGATATGCAATAAGGAATAGCAAAGAGTAGGCTGTTTCTTAAGCATTACCTCACACTTTTTCTGCAAAAGAGTCACTAATTCAGTGTGAAACATATGGAATCCTTGAGTGCCAGGATAACCACAGTATATGAGTAAATCCCAGTTATCTTACAGACAGAAAAGCACCCCAGCAAGGAGCTGTAGAATTTGGGTTAAAGGTCCTCTGTAGAATTGTAGGTTCTGCCTCCCAGCCTTAGTACTGACATGTCATGACTACTCTAGGTCTTTCACATTTCATTTGCAGTATCTAATACAGTGCAAAGGGGCATTTAATAGTTTATATCTGTCATGGGTTGGGGCTCCTCCTCAGCTTTTGGCAGTGTGTTGCTAAACTAATGTGCTGGACAATGGGGACTTGTGTGAGTACACCTGAATGGGTTGTGCTCCTCATAATCTAACACAAGCCTGATTAACAGAGACTGTGGGATGTGAAGCTGACTACAGATGAGCCCTGCTCGATGGTCTGTGTTACTGCTGGCAGGAACCCCAAATGGCCCTGTGTGGTGGATGGTGCTGGGATGGCAGAAATGACATCCCCAAACAGGGGGACACATGACCTCCAGGGAGAGCATCCACTCCCTTCCACAGAACTGAGACAGATGTCTGGGCAAGCCAGGACTCTTCTGAGATGGTGTTACGTCTCCAGAGAATCCTCATTTGTTCATCTACACTGCTAGCTTTTAGCTATACCTTTACCTAAAAAATAGTTGAATACTCTTGCTAATCTTTTGGGGGACTAGGAGATGTAATCATCTTCTCAGGCAACAGAGTTGTTTATTTTGAAAGGAGGATTCACAACCCTCAAGGATTTCCTGAGCTTTCTTATTCTTTTTCTTTCAAAAGCTAGAGGCAATCATTTCTTCAATCAACAACCTTGTGGAGATACTGCCCCTCTCCTTTCATCCAATGTTTCAGGTTAATGAAGCACTGAAGATGTGGAAGGCCTACATTCAATAATTACCTTTCTCTGATAGGCTACAAGTTCCATTTTAAATGAAAGTTCCAAACAATAAGTCATAACTTAATTAGAAAGAAGCAGAAGTAATAGCAAAACTGTTCCTCCCTGAGAAGCCGTTCCCTTTTATCTCTGAACTCTGCACTTATCTCAGAAAAGTGAAAGTGAACTCTTTCCAAAGGGGAGCAAAAGTTTCTTCCGTTAGTAAGGTAAGGAGGAGAGCAATTTTCAAGGGCTGTTGCTGGTGTCTTTTACATAAACCAGTAAACAAATAAATTAGTTAGCTACCTTCTCAGGAAATGGATTACTACCCAGGTCTTCATGCTGAAAACTATACTGTTATCCCAAATATAATGACATAGAGCTTGCCATGGCAGGAAATTTTTCTTGCTCTTCTTGGCCCTTTGCATGACTAATTCTTCAGCGTCTTCCAAGAGACACTGAAAGATTAAAATCATCCATGCTCCCTGGCTTTAATATGTATTTCAATTTTTGGAATTCTCACTCTGAGAATTAGAAAATTTCGAACTCTTTGGAAAAGGAAGCCCAAATCTTCAGTGGCTGTTTTAGTCCTCAAGTGCACAGATATGATGTTAAGGTATTAGTATTCCCTCCCCTCCCCTCCC
>VXAY01004352.1:358075-426285 GCA_013399855.1 Oxyruncus cristatus
TCCTTTCAATATGCTAAAGCTCTAGTCCCAAACTTAAGTATTACTCTGATAATAATTCTATCAATTGATTTATTTTTTGTAAAACAATTTGATATGATTTGCCTAAGAATAAAACCTCAGAAAAACAAAAGAAGAGGGAACATCTAGCCCAGACTAGAACAGCATGTACTGCTTTCCTTTGGGAGTAAGAATAAAATAATTGTAAAATAGTGCTTATAATTATCACATTGGATAAAGGTCAGATAAAAGCCAAGCTTTATTATAATAGCTTCATTTCACAAATTAAAGAGAAATCAATACAATTCATTAATAGTGATTTAGGGCTCTGGATCTCTCTAAGGTACTTGTAGAGCCCCCATTAACACTGTCTGAGCACTTTAACATATTTATCCTCCCAACACTGCTGCAAGCTAGATTTCTAATCCTTACTTCATTTTGCATTGGAGCATACCCCAAAAACTGTGGGGAATTGTAAGTGAAGGAGAGAGATTAAACCATCCTATGTCCTAGGACAGTCTGTCTTTAGTAAATCATTGAATCATACAGTGGTAGAATAGAGCAGGTTGGAAGAAGTCTCAAAAAGTCTCAATGTCCAGCTCAAATTGGGGTTATCTTTGAGTTCAGACTAGGTTTCCCAGGGATTTACACAGCTGGATTTTGAAAATCTTCAATGATGGACAGCACAGAGTATCTCTGTGCATCCTACACCAAAGCCTGACTGTCCTAATACAGGAAACCTATACTAGTAGTGGGTTCTGGACTGAGGACACTGTGAATGACATCCCATATTCTGAAGTACAAGATCTAAAAGTTTAGTGTTTTCATTCTAGGGAATATGCCCAAAACTTATCTAGATAATTGCATAGAGCTCTTGTAAGAGAGACTGAGTTTGAGTTTTAACCCTGAAGTTAGAATTGCTTATGTAGAAAGCTCAAGTTCCCAGCCTGAGAGATAAAAGGATCAGTTTTAGCCATCTGTCATTGTGGCTGCAGTTCTTCTAATCCCAGGAAGAATCTTACAAGTAAATCTCACAGACATGGGGATCTACATCTATTCTATGTCATTTCACTCTTGACTAGCTTACGATGGAGAGGCAACTGTCTGACTCCTCCAGATCCCTTCTACAGGTACTTTGATTACCCTGGTCCTGGCCTCCTTTCTCAGGGATGGAAAATACACAGGGCAATTACGATTGCTGTGATTTAATACTTACCAGACCAGTGCTCTAGTACCCTGAGCTTTGTGCCAAAGTGATTTGCCTGTGGGGAAGAGCACTGCCCACCAAAGCTAGCTGGAAGAGGATGGTATGCTGTGCAGAAGCTCACATTTCCTTGCAATTATAAGTTGGAAGTCTGACTGAGCAAAGCCAGATTTCGACACATCATGAAGACAAAAAACCTTGGAAATATATATATTTTAAAATATTTAGACAACAAAGAGGTAGTTGTTGAGGATTTTTGATAATAGCTTACTGTATATTTGTAATTTTCAGAATAGTTCTATTACAAAGCAAAATGGAATGAAAACATTATAGAAATTGGAGGAATATTTTTATTTCAAAACATGTCCCTAAACATATGTCCTTCTATTTTGGTGATTTGGGGGTTGTTTTTTTGTGTGTGTTTTGTTTGTTTGTTTGTTTGTTGTTGTTGTTGTTTTTGTTTTGTTTTGTTTTGTTTTTTATTTGTTTGGTTGGTTGTGTGTTTTTGTTTTGTTTTGGTTTTGGTTGTTTGTTNCAGAAGAATTTGTGGTTTGAGAGCCAATCTTGGAATTTGTGGAGAACTTCTGAAATTCTGATAAAATATCAAACTGTGATTGGTATCTAGAATGAAAAATGTTCAAAGACACTCTTGAAACTAAACCTTGAAAAATGCAATTAGAATTTGCTAAGGCAAGTAGATCACACGGATGATATTAAAGCTTAGATTTTATGAAGGAAGACACAAAGGGCTCCAAGGTGGAGTCCACTGAAAACTACAGATGAAGCAGCATATACTATACCTTGGAAAATAAAACAACACAATACAGTGCATTGATTGTTATCAATTACAAGGATATGCAAGGAAAGGCAGAATAAACACAGTGTGGACAAAGGATGAGAGTACTACCTTTAGCTCTGAGGAATTCTTATTACAAGAATGAGGTATACCTTACAATGGATGGAATAGTTGTCACAGAACAAACAGAGAATTTATTAACTTTAAGGTACACAGGTTCATAAACCAAGATGTCACTGATATTGTAATAGCAGCCTAGGAATAAATAAACAAAAGAAATAATAATAAAAAACCCCACACAGCAAATGTCAATAATAAGAGGTGAACATATAAAACATAGGATTTAAGGTGACGAGCATCTCACCAAGAAGGCAAACAATAGGTTTGTGTAAATAATAAACTTGAGAAAAATTCAGGATTCCACGGAGAACAAAAATGTCCAGTATACAAGGAGAAATTATTCAATTTCTATTTTGTACTCAAAAAGTACACTTGTTGGAGGGGTAAATAATTAAAGCAATAGAGAAAGAATGTAATAAAATTTTGTAATACAAAGAAACTTTCTGGAGCATATATTCAGAAACCTGTATTTTGGGATCATTTGTATTTAAGTCAGAAATTATTTCTATTTCAGAAACAGATTGGTGTAGTTTGTGAGGAGAAAGTGTGTAGCATCTAGCCCAATGCTATTGTCCAATATATGGAATCAAGATACACTCACAGAACCTGGAACTAAGCAGATGATAGATAAGTATCAGATTTTGGATAAAAATCAGAAGAGAAGACTGGCCCAACTGCCCCAAATTTCACATACAACATGCTAAGAATCAGTCACAGTTGCTACTTGAAATAGAGTTATTATCTGTGTCATCTGTGAGATCACCACACTTATGACCCCGTTCACTCAACCAGCAGTCCTTATAGCAAGACTTAACTCTTAAGAGCTCAGTTTCTAAACCATAGCATTGGAGTCGAAAAAAAGACAAGAGTGCTTCAGAGAAAGCTGTGTTTGTTAGAATGCAAAGACTTAAACGGAGCTAACTAGATCTATGACAGTTTCTGAAAGAGAAAAGAACCCCAGAGAAAATCTAGCATTCCTTTATGCAGCCATAAAATTTAAAACAGAACAAACTCTGATGCAGAAAGCCAAGGTGGATGATCTCAAATATTTTTCTCTTCCTGAGTTTGAACATATTTGATAACCCTTTGGTTAGACAGTTTTGAAGGTCACAGTGATATGTTGTACACAAATGCAGTACTTTTTTGATGATGCAGAATATTGCAAGATTAAAACAGATGATTTTTTGCAGGGTAGAGGGTGAAAAGCAGTGGAGGAACATAAACAGAGGTTCCTGTCAGCTCTGACAGGGTCAGACTTACTGGACTATCATGAAACAGTGAAAAATACAAGATGTGAAATACACCTTGAAGAGATGTTGACACTGCAAGCTGCACACAGAGATCACAGGTAAAGTTCAGATAATCATTAATCTTGTCTCAGTAGGCAATGGAAGGATACAAAGACTCCCAGAAAGTACAAACAAAACAAAATGCTTGCTCTATAGCAGGACACTACAAAATATCCAGGGGAGACAGGATTCAGTTCTAAATGTAGGGAAGCCAAATGAGTTGATTAATAAATCCACTGTCATGAAGTCTGTGTTGCCCAAAGACTCCAACGAGAAGAAAACTGACATTACCTTTTCACATCAATACAACCAAAACTGTAAAGAAGTAATTTATGTACGTTTACTGAAACAGGACGACAGAATTCTTGAGAAGTGCAAAACTATTTAACTTTAGTATATAGAGAAAAAAATCTTCACAAGACAGAGTCAAATGGAGCTGACCATAAAATAATAATGATTTGGTAAAAGGGATTGAGAAAATAGCCTATGTTTATAACTATATTAAGTTGATCAGTTGGTTGATCCATGATGTATATCATATGGTATGTAAAAATGTTGTGTGTTGTATAAAT
Source organism: Oxyruncus cristatus (assembly GCA_013399855.1). Lineage (NCBI taxonomy): Eukaryota > Metazoa > Chordata > Aves > Passeriformes > Cotingidae > Oxyruncus > Oxyruncus cristatus. The sequence continues at coordinate 362,054 of VXAY01004352.1, forward strand.
ATACAAAAACACAGAATAGTTTGGGATTGGAAGGGACTTTAAAAATTGTCTAGTTCTAACCCCTTCCCATGGTCAGGGACACCTTCTACCAGATCAGGGTGCTTAAAGCCCCATCCACCCTCTCTTGAACATTTCACGGGAAGTATTCTGCAAACTCTCAGGGCAACCTGTTCCAGTACATCACCACCCTCATGGGATAGAATTTCTTCCTAATATCTAATCTAAACCTGTCCTCTGTCAGCTTAAAGTGAACTATTGATTGTGACAATGGTTAACAGCTCTCATTGTGAATTTTTGTTTCTCTTTTGGCTAATTTAAATTTCCCTTGTTACATCTTGTTCTCATCACCTCTTTTTCATCTACTGTGCACCTCTGAGAGGAGCTTGGTGCTGTTTTCTCTACAATCCATAATTAGGTAGTAGAAGACAGTGATTAAATTACCCATTAGACTTCTCTCCTTCAGCCTGAAGACATCCAGCTTCCTCAGCCTCTAGATCATACACCACGACCTCCTAAGCACACTCCTGACCACACATACACTTTTTTCCCTATGAAATCTCAAGTTACAAACTGAATTCAGATGTCACTGAAACATGATGGTTACTGACACAGACTCACTGCCACAATTGACTGAAGCTTAAGAGCAGCACACACTCTACTAACTATTAAGAAAAAGAATAGGATATTGTTTAGTTGTATTCATATGGCATTTCTAAGGTGTTACAATGAAAAGACATTTGAAGGATATACCAAAATTGTTATAAACTGAAAAGCCTTAAAAAACTGTGTTTCATTTACAGTAATACAATATTTTTAGTGCTCTTAACATTTTTCACAGTTCTTTTAACTCTGTTTAGCCTCATCAGATAGCTGAAAAAATTTTAAGACTCAAAATACTGGTCCACGAAGAGATATTAAAATTTTTTATGTTTGGAATTTTTCTTTTTTTCTGCTTCTCCTTGATCTTTATTCCCACTGTCTTGATAAAATCTAAGTAGAAGATGGTTATTTCCAAGGGAGACATCATCATGTCACTTTTGTAGTGGATTAACAAAAATAAAATCTGACAGTGGCCCATGGAGTGACAAGACAACCATCTCTATTGTGATTTAGTGAGCTTATGGAGCACAGTGTCAAAATAATAAACTGCCTCCTAATAAGAGGGTTAAAAATTAGTATTTACTCTTTAGATGTTAGTGCAGGTAAAATGCAGAATGTAAATAATGATGCACAGGTTGTTCATTAGAAAACTGACAGCAAGAACATCAACATTCTTAAAAACTGACATGAAGTCTTGCAGGTACCAAAAAGTGGCATGGTTTGGGGTCATGGAATTGCTGCCAGTTCTTCAGAACAATGTTAACTTGCTGACAGAGTAAAACCCCAGTATCGCAAGATATCATTCTCTGATGTGATGTTCTCAGTCTTGAGACACACTGTGGAAGGAGGGGTATCATTGTCTCAGAGCCATGGAAAAGGAATCAGAAGCTTTAAGCCCTCCATCAGAGAAAGCTGTCTGGCAGCAGCCCAATAGCCAGACAGTCCCAGGACCTTAATTAATGGAGAGTTAGATGACCTGATGCTGCTTGAAAACATTATTGCCCACGCATTGGGAGAGCACCAATTATATTCTCTCAGCTCCATTTTACAGTAGAGGATTTCTGAATATTAGTTAGTGGGTGGTGTGTGATTTTGAAATATTTTCTTTCCTCTGTGGTATTGTTGTCTGATGACAGTCTTTGTACAGCTGGTGAGAGGAGAGTGACTGCACTTTCAGGTGGTGATCCTGACTTCTGCCCAGAGCTATCCTCTATTGCAAGGGGGCTTGTGTTAAGGGAACCTGAACTGCGCCCTTCATTTTCCTTGGCAATCTGTAAAGAATACATTGATAGAATTATTCAAGAATAGGAACAAAATATAATTTAATCTCAGTCTTTGACCAATACCTAAACTGCTACATAAGCCTTCCTGCCTTTGGACTTTCAAAGTGGCACATAACTGGAACTTGCTAGGAGAACACTACTTCTGTGGATACTTCTTCTTTTATTACCCTTATTTATAAAATGAACAGAAGACATAAAATCCCTACTTTTCTGTTCATACAGAGAAAAAGGTTTTCCAACAAGCTGTGGTGAAAGAATGGGAACAATGATTCCACTCGCCCTTTTTCCCACGAATAAGGAAATAGAATCAGGACCTTGTCTAGACAAACACAGTAATAACAGCAAACTAGGAAAAAAACAAGCACAGAGCTGGCAGTTAATTAATTTTTGTATTTCCAGATGAAGTGTCTGATGGGAGGAAATAACTAATCATTATTGTTTTGTTGTTTTGTGTTAGAAATATATGCAAATACTTGACTTAGTGGTGAAATTTTTTGATTTATGTTCTACTGAAGATAAATGTTATAACTTCAAAATTAGGCACTATTATGGAAACAGATGGGATTTGAAATGAACAACAATAAAGTTAACTTCCAGCATAGAAAGACTGCATGTCAGCTCTCTAGCTGAACTTTTCAGGATCATTAATAAGAATTACAACATTCTTAAATATGCAATCTTAATGCATCAAAATTTCCTATGGGCATCTTCTGCAATACAAGTTTTATGGACCAAGCACTGGTTTCTGTAAGAACTCTGCTGTTGTTGAGCAAAAAATACAAGTGAAAATACGAAATTATGCCTCTTCTGGCCTAACCACGAGTAAGATTTTGTCTACCTAGGGGTGCTGGGGCTTGTCTTTCCACTTGACTATGTTTATTGAATTAAGCTGAACCCACAGAATGAAAGGATCTATGACGCACTGATTTGGTTTACAGGACTAGAAGCAGATCAGTGCCACTGGGTTCTCCTCAGGTTTGTTTCAGCCCCCATCCTACACAGCAGAAGCTACTGTTCAGTTACCCAAGCACTCCCATTATTTAAAGGCATTTTTAAGGCCTCCAGGGATAAAAAAAGGAACATCTCTTTGTGGAGAAAGTCTTGTTAGGTTCTCAATCCATGCAAATAATTGCAGGTCATATTTATCATTTTTCTATGCACAAAATTTGCAAAAGCATCAAATCTGTTATCAAGCTTGATGCAAATCAATTTTATCACATGCAGTCACCCTTGAACTTTCCAAAAATTAAAAAAATGGGAAGAAAGCATTATTTCCTAAGATTATAACTTTAGACTGCTGGAAAATATGAGAATCCTGTTCTTTGGCCCTTTTCTGGCAATGATAGCAAAAGAAAGCCTTTCATGAACCTGGGATCATAGATACAAACACAAATATCACCCACGTTACAAAATACTACAGTAAAATTACATCCTATGAAAAAAATAAAAAAAAAATCCCAAAACTATAAATTACTGGAATTATGAAAGATTAACCATAAGAACAACAAAAGATTAATTGAAAAAAAAAAAAAGAGAGAGAAAGCTTAGCTCTTTACCCTAGTTATATTGGAGTTATTTTTGAAAGGATAAAATAGATGTAAGAAGCAGATCAAAACCAGCACCTCTGAAAGAGGAGGACAACATTCTAAAGGAAATAATCTTCCTGGTAATTCAAAGTAAAAAACTAAGTCACCTAAGAATAATTTCAACCTTTAATTTAATTTCTAGTCATCTTGTAGATGTTCGAAATATATCTCAGCTAGATCCACGATGTGAAAGGTACCACAAGGCAAAATACCTACAGATACTTGCAAGACAATAGAATATTTCATGTCTATATATAGATATATATATAAGACAGGCTAAGAAAATTTCAATGTGCTCTTCATGTCAGAAGTGAGCCAAGCTATCTTAGTTTCCAAAAGTCTTAACTAGTCCTTGCTATATTTTAAAACATACTTTCATCATCACTGAGTTCATGCAGTTTGTTCTGATTTCTGAGTCATTCTTTTGGAAGTTTTTGTGAATCAATTTTTATTTCTTGTTCTTCTGTTGTTACCATAAGTGAAATTAAGGATTCCTTTATTTCTACTTACTATTTGTATTGCAATAATATCTAGAAATCCCAATTAGAAACATATAAGAACCAATAATAATCTTCATGTTGTATAAACACATATTTAAAAATTATTCCTGACCCAGAGGATTTACAGTCCAGACAATTCTATTGTGTTTAAGACATTATATATATATATATATTAGCCAGAGGATGATATTAGTCTGGGTTACACTATTGATTGAAATATAGCTTAGAACAAGTAATTTTGTTTTTCTACCTTTTCTCAAGCCCTGGAATGAGAATAGCATAATATTAACTCATCTTTCCCAGAAGACTGACAGAAAAAAATCACTACTGAATTCCTGTCTAGAGATTTAAACTTGCTAAAAAGGGTATAAATTCTAGGGCTTCTGACTATTAAGAGTTAATACTCAGCTGTCAAAACAATTCATATGAGGCATGGATGAAAAAATAACAATAATTATATATTGTTACGTATTGAGGTTTTCAAATTTCTTTTTGTTCTGTATGTTTATAATTTCTTCTTTTCCTCATATAATAGAGCTATTCAAAACCCATGGAGTTTCAATCTCAGTATGCCATCCTTTAGGTAAATCTTGCTATTTCTCTCTTCCACCATTTTCTTTACCTCAAAACCAGACATAAGAACCAATATTACCTCTTGAAATTATATTCTTCTGAAGTATTTGTACTCATTTAGTTTATGTGTTTTTGTTATTTTTTTTTTAGTTTTTCTCCTTCTTGACTGGAAAAAATTTTCCTGTGGTCTCATCATAAAACTGCTGCCAAGGTCTTCAGCTGACTCCAAATGCAGTACATCTGTCTTAAAAAAACCCCAATAAAATAGAAAAAGAATCCCTAGTTGTCTCACTTTGTTTATCTCCCTGCATATTTCTGTGCTACTGCATTTATAAAAAGAATCACTTTTATATTAAGGACAGGATACAGTGTGCTTTGTTTTGAATAGGTTATTTGTAGCATAATAATCTTGTGAATTACCAATACGCTGCAGAGCAAGGGGAAAACGTGATTGTAAAGGGCAAGATGATGATTCAATTGGGTTTGTGGCCATAATGAATCCTTTCCAACCAGCATTTCAGCCTTTGTTCTGTCTTTGTATGTATTATCTACTTGTGCTGTATATTCATACATTCTCTTCTGTGGCAGCTGTGCACTTTTTCTTTCATAAGAATGGTAATCATCGAAGTTTGGAGTGTGTTTAGGACTATGTGTGCTGGCTTTGTGTGATCCCTCTCCCGCCAGCAGCCTCATGAGGGAGTACTGAATTCACATCCATCACATTACCTCAGCATGAAGGACTTGTGTGGTCCCACCTCCCTCTATTCCTACTGTGCTGTTGTTTCCTGTAGCTTGTATTTATGGACAGCTCAGCTCACTCCAATGCATATTTTCTTCCTTCCCTATCCAAAAGTTTACATTTCTGCACCTATTTTCTTTCTGTCATATCATCTGAATTTAATAAAAATACTTACATATTGACAAAGTCTATACATTTAAAGGATAGAAAGGGATGTGTCCAAGAAGTGGTTCAGCTAACCTATGTTAAAATAGAACTCATCCTCTGACAATACCTCTCTCCTTTCACTGACTGTACAGGGAGTCCATATAAGCTCCTTAGTTTAGAACAGTGTAAATGAGCATGGTTGATTTCACATCTTCTCTTCCCTTGTTATAACTCAAAACTCCATTTTAAAAATCGGATTAAGAGTGCTTTTCTGCACCTAGGTCCTTGAGTCATGGTTTTCATATTTAGGTAAATTGTTGCCTGAACATCAGAATTAAAGACGCTGAGTTCTTATGAGCGTTAGCCTTATTTGCCTTCCTCTTGCCATTACCTGGCACCATCTCATTTTCTGTACAGCCTCCTGCAGAGGCAATGAAGCAACTCTAAGTAGAGAAAAGTCACTTTTGCATTAATGCATCTGAGGGTGTCAACAGAAAGAAAAGCAACTGGAATAAGGACAGTCTTTCATTGCAATTACATCAGAAGCTGAGGGGATATCCACCAGTCAGTGGTAGGATGTCAGTTTCTCTGTTGAGGAGATTTTGTTTTGTTTTATTTTATTTTTCTTGAAAGGAGTGACTCAACATGAAGTTTCCACATCAGGTTTTGTGTGGTCTGATGACTGCATAAAAACTGCTATGTTGCACTGTCCCTGTCTGGTGATATCAGATTTTTTTTTTTTTTTATTTTTGGTTAGCTGGTAGACACAATGAAGGCTTTTAATTAGCTCCTCTCATTACAAGAAAGTGTCTAATTACAACTCAATATTCACCAGTACAATACTTGAAAAGGTTTTGTAATAAATAGCATATGATGGTTTTCATCATTTCTAGTTCAGCCTTTCAATTAGCACATCTGTGTGGACAAACCAAGGTGAAAAGGGAAAGACATGGAATGAATGAGGGAACTGGGTTAGTTCTGCAGTTTCCACTAGCTATTTTTAATAAAAAAAAATGATTACACAGAGCAACAAAACTCATTGATTTTGTCTATTTAGTAGTTAAAAGCCTTTACAACTTCTACACCATGGCACAGTAAAGTGCGAGGAGCAAATTGGCTTCCTGTTCTTTGCAATAGGTGAAAATATGAATGTTGAGTTTGAGCACAGTGTTATTTATGCACTAATATCAAAATTACAGCTATGTGCTGCGTGTGTCGCTTCACAGTTGGAAATCAAATTATACTCCTGCTGGAATATTGGCACATTGGTATCAGCTATAGCAGCTGCTTTGCCTTCTCTGACTTTTCTTACTGTTGCTGCTAATGAAAAAGGAGGCTGCTGTCGCTGCTCTTAACAGCACTGTTTTTCTCCTCACTTGAAAAGCAAGCAGACAGTCTGGGTCTTCTCATGGCAGAAAAGGAAAGGAACATTTAATTGCTGCTGAAACACTTGTACAAAAGGTCACCAAACAATATAAGTTCTTATTTGGTACTGAACTTTAAAGTGAAGAATTAAGGATTGTTTGAAGGGATCCAGCAGTTAGTTGATGTACCAGATCTTCAGTATATAGAAAAGAAGGAGAGAGGAAAGCTGAACTTGATGGGAGTTTCCTAGCAGGCCACGAACAAGCTTGCCAGGCATCTGGAAAGGAAGTGCTCATGAAGCCTGTTTAAGGAAATCACTACAATTTCTCATCTATGGCCTAATACAAGCACAGAAGGAGGGGCACTGAGAGACTGATTATGCAGAAGGTGTAGGTCTTAAACCCAAAAGAGTTCTGCATTGACAAAGGCACACAGAGTCAAAGGTGGCATGAGGCACTAGCTTCTAAGTACCCAGATACTTATAAGTCATCCAAACCCATCCTGGCCCGAGGGAATAGTGAATACGAAGAAACTCTTTGTCCCATTAAGTAAACTCCAGACCTTCTGGTGTTAAATCAATGATTAATTAAAAACATGGACTAGCTTCATCTTGCAAACAATGACAGAAGATAAATTGTGTTTCTTTACAAACATGTAATCTTAAATTCATGTTGAACATAAAAAGAAGCCTGCTTTTTACCTGAGGGATTTTACCCGCTACACATTAATTAAAAAATCAGCTGTATAATCAATAGCATGATAACACAAATTCTGTCTTTTGGCATTGAAATTTTCTCTTGAATTAGAGAAGGCTCTATTATTATTATTTTACTATTATTATTATTTTACTATTATTATTATATCTCTTTGTGTCTGAGACTCTTTTATTGTATTGTCATTGCTCTTATTTTCTTTAGCAGTCAAGAGACAAGTAACACCTGATGAGGATCTCATGTTTGCTATAGTGGATGGGTATTTTCAGAAATAAAGGCTTATTTTATTTCCAGAGCAAATCAATCCTTTTATTTCCAGAACAAATCAATCCTACAGCCTCTCCAATTCACATACTTTTTTCTTGCTTCTTTAAGTGTTTTCACTACTCAAGGATTTTGTGATATGTACTGTACCTTGGCAACATGCGGAGAAATAAAGTCTTGGTAGGAATAAAAGTTGAAATCATTGGCAATGTTCTGATTTACACCAAGTGAGTATTTAATCTAGGCAATTGAGATAGCTTTTACTATTTATTCACCTCCCATCCAGGTAGGTTGATATGATTCCTACTTTTAAAGATATCAAACATGTTTTGCAGCACTAGCATGCCTACTGTGTACTAGTGGACCCAAACCAAACTTCAGGGCAAACTTGCTACTGTTTATTGTGTACTGTATTGCACACATTTTCCTTTGTGCTACATCAAAAAATCTGAAAAAAGTACCAGAAAATGTTTGTTCCTTTAACTCAAAAATCCCAGTATGTTCTCTAGGTGCAGTCCTTGTTATTAATTGAAGTCTTGGTCCTCACATTTTTATGACTGTGTTGGCTTCTGCCCTCTCCCATTTCACCACCCCATTTCTGGACATTATTTAATGCTTGTAACCTGGTAGGATCATCTGAGCTGATGTGTGACATACTATCCCACAGCAAACACAGTCTCCTGAAAGTTCAGCTTTATCCATATGAATTCATATCCTGCCTATGGATCCTGGGATTTCTGTGGTATCCGATCAGAAATCATGGCTTCAATTTCACAGAAATTTATTTCTGTCTCAGTCAGTTACACAGCTGCACTTAACAAACTCTCCACTTAAAAAAAAATCTGGGACAATAGGAATCCACTGAACTTTGGGGAAGGTTGTAATGCTGCCTTATACTCATCAGTGAATGAATGTAGTTGTATTCAAATACCAACTAACATGACAATAGATGGAGCTGATGAACATAGAGGTTATGCCCAGAATTTTGTAGTCTCATATATTTTTACACAACATGCATTAAACATAACTTTTCCTCATCTTCTTTTTACCACAATTAACACAGATTTTAGAAGGTGGGATAAAGAATCCAGTGCATTTAATTACAGGTCTTAATCCTGGAAGGATCCCAGGATATGGGCTTTAGTTCTATCATTAATTTTAGTAGAATTTTTAAATCATTAGGAGCTTTGCATTTGCAGCTCTCTGCCTTTAGATCCAGTTGATGATTAGGCAATGCATCCTGATCTGAAGCTTGATAGTCATACAGTTCACAAGTGCATAAAATTAGCCACCTATATGTGACCTATCCTCAATAAAAACACCTGTAGGCATGACCAGTCTCATGAGACAACCACATGAAACCAGCTGGTCTTTCATTCTATTGAGGTGAGTGTGAAAGGAATCTTGTGGAAAATGTGTAGAAAATAGGAGAAAGAGAGATTTTAACTGTGCAAAGATAAAAGTTTTCAAATGAAATTCATATTTGCCCAAACCTTTAAATAAGATCTAAACCAAACTCAGTCCATACAACTGATAAAAGTGTCTATACTTCTAGAACCCAGTGAGTTAACCCCGCCCACAACTTCTCTACTCTTCTATTACTATTCTTTATTATTCCTCTCTTCTTCAACTTACAGAAAAAAAAGTTTCCAAGCAGAGTGTAATATTAAAGCACAAGTCACCTAAATAGCTTTGTCAGCATCTCCTTCCCCTTACACTCAGGAAGATGACTCTAGGTGTATATTCTAGAGAGCTTGTTGATCTTTTTAATGCTAATTAGCCTTTGATTAGAATCTAAGAATCAAGGTAACAGGACCAGGTTTTCCCACCATTGATTGATGAATTAATTAAAGGCATCTAGATGGAATTTAATGTTGGAAGTGTGCCATGTTGATTGTCCTTTAGCATTTTGAAGGAATATTTTCAGAATTATCAATCTAACATTGTTGTACAAGATTAAGTCTTTAGACATGGTTTAAGTGGTGGGTAGGTATTTAAAAAGACAAATACCTCTGGAGTTAACAGACTCCAGCACAGTAAAGAAGTAAACCTGCAGAACCTCTTACAGTGACCTGATTTTCAGAATGGATGAAAAGCCACAGTTCTAAGTGATTTTAGTACTGCATTTTAGATACTCACCTAGAGTAAACAGCACATATGCTAAAGCAGGATTAGAACAAAGTTTGTGCAATCTTACATGAAATAAAAAATCTTTAGTGCTACATCCTTTAGGGTCTAAGGCCATATAGTTCCACCAAAGTTATGGATACTTTGACAATTTATAACAAACCATGAACCTGCTTTTCCAGTTTTCGTGCTTGTAATTAATCCATCAGTATTCCATAATTCAAGGGAACTTTTTTTTTTTTTTTTTTATGACTGTACCTGCTTTGGCAAAGTCACTAATTGCCTCTAGATAGTAGAAAAAATCAAGTAAAAAAAAAGTTGTAAGTTGAAAAGAACTCAGGAAGGATTTTTTTTTTTCAGAGGTGATTGAGACAGAATAATTTACACCAAGAGAGGCAAAACAAAAGCTACATGACTGCTTTTAAAATTGCACATGTGGTTTTTCCATTTTAGAGGAAAAAGATGTATCAGCAGGTGCTAATCTTGTACAAATTACATGCATCTTGCCACAATAGGATTGCTTTGACTGGCATGGATAAACAGTCAGACCTAAATCCAACCTTATAAAATAGATGAAACCGCTGTTAAATGATAGATGGATGCATCATGGGTTAAAAACTTGCTTGAAAAAGTTCTGCTGCTTTTAAAATGCCATAATGTTCCATAAAGTTGTCAGAAAAATGGTACTTTTTTCATACTTGATTTTGTCTGGCTGTGACAGAGTCATTCTTGGTGTGATTACAGATTTTTTTAGGATCCTCAAAGGATATTTTAAGAAACTGCAGTGTATTTGCTATAGCAATAAAACCCACATATTTTTTATACAGGAAAGGTGAATACATCCCACATACCTTTATCGGTGGTATTAATCTCCACTATCTCTGAACATCTTTAGTATAGACAACTGTACCTGAAAAAGTTACAGGAGGTGCCATGTGTAGCCAAAGAAAAACCAGAGCTGTTGGAATTTTTCTGTCTGTCATCTGCTGTAGAGAATCAGTGGAGGATGGGAGGAATTTTCCCTCAAGAGTGAAGGGTTAGATCTCAGCCCAACTGCAAATAAATAGGGAGGCATACAAAACAGAAAGGTAATATTCTCAGTTCAGTTTTTAAATGACTAAATAGGATCAATTTTATGTAAATCAACCCCATCACTGCAGATGAGGGATGACCAGTACAGAAGTATTTTGGTATAAATCTGAAAAATTGTTGATTTTTGGAAACTTGGAAAAAGATAATAGATCAGTTTTTAGTGTTTTCTTTATGATTGTGAAGAATTTTCACACAGTTTTCAGCTATTTAGCAATGCTTGACTCTAAACATGTATACAACTTTTTTTTTTTTAATAATACTGGTCAAATGTACTTTTTAGTTTGGTGGTCAAATAAAAAAAAAATGGGGGACTGATCAGTTTGTCTTGAACAGAAACTAAAACATGTTAGGTTTGATGCTTTTGGAACACTGAAAATAAATTGAATCATGAAAGGTACTATTTTTACTAAAAAAAAATGTTTCATTTCACATGGAGTTTATGCAAAATATTTTCTCAGGTTTTTTTATCAGAACTGTTTCCAAGTGAGATATGCCCTTCAAAAAGGTATATTCTTTTAAAAGAGGAAAAGTATTGAATTGACATTGTGTTTGTTTTTGGTGTTCGATGTAAACTGCAAAGCAGAACCTAAGCAGCAATGCTTGATTAGAGGAATAAACATTCTTAATATCAGCTTCAGGGACACTTTCTAGGCAAGCTGCAGATACTTCCATGGGCTTTGCAGTTACAGTATAGGACTTTCATACACTCAGAGTGAAAATAATTTTATTTTTCACCCTAAGTGGTAGCCATTTTGTTACTTGTTTACTGAAGAGAACAAGAAGAGAAAGGTTTTGGAAGAAGATCACGGAATGACAGAGGCTGAGGTTGGAGGGGACCTTGGGGAATACCTGGGTCCAACCCTCCCACTCAAGCAGGGCCAACCAGAGCCCCTGTCCCAGGACAGCTTTTGAATGCCTCCAAGGAGGATGACTCCATAGGCTCTTTGGGAAACCTGCGCTATGGCATGGTTGCTAAGAGGCAGCGGGACCCTCTGGAATATCAGTCATTTCTCCCAGTTTTGCATAATCAGCCAACTTGCTGAGGATCCACTTTATTCCACTGTTAACATTTGATGTTTAAGCTATCACAGTGTTGACTTGTTTATATATTTTTAATATGTATTTTAATAATACATAATAATGGTATGTATCTTCTATATCACTATTCCTGAAAATATGAAAACAGATTTCTTGCATCCCATTGAATAAGTGTTTGGGGTTTTTTTTTTAATATTTGGTATTTTAAATAACCCAAATAAAAATAGTATATAATGTAAAAAACCTAACAAAACAAAAATAGGGGAATGGAATGTGTGAAAAAGCATCAAGTTGAAGTTTGGTCTGTGTTTACAATTCATTCAGGCCATTATTACTCTGTCAGTCATTTTTTCACATGACCAGATGCCTTGTTACCTTATTGAAAACTGTCCTGGAACAGTTGTTAAAATCTGAAGATTTTATATTGCTATTTTTGCAATAGAACTCGTTCTTCATAAAATCTTCATATTGCATAGTAAAGGTGACACATATAAAGTTTTGTATATTAGATATCCTAAGTGTACTACAGATTAAAGTGCAGCAGCAGTAGCAATTTGCAATATAAAATCAAAGATAGGTAAAATAAAAAATCTTACATGAAAAGATAGATATCTCCATTCTGTAAGGATAGAGATGAGGAAGTTCACCATTTTGTGGATGAAATGGAGAAAACTTTAAATTTTTGGTTTGCCATAATATTATGCTACCAAAATTGTATGCTACATTACTATTTAATCCAAATATATGTGCACATATATACTATACTGTATGATATTTATCCATTGCACAAAGGGTTAACCACAAATATTAAACATCTTTTATACTTGCTTTGGTCATGCTGCTTTTTTCAGCTATAAATTCCCACTAACACTAAAGTCCACGGTGGTTTGTTGTTTTTTTCCCCCTTGTGTTTTAGAACATTAATAAATATTTCCTCTAAAATATCCCAGAATCACTGATTCTAGATATGTTTTCAAAGTACGAACTTCTATAAATGCTCATCTTTGTGGTGTTATACCTGCAATTAAAGGTACAATTTTTTAAACTTCAGGAAGAGTCCCTTTTTCAGATCATTCTGATTGTAAGAAAACACCCTATTTACTGCTAGTGATCGTCTATGAAGATTATTAAAACACAGAGAAGCATTATTATTACAATTAATAAGACAAATCTGAGATGAGACCCAATACTTAAAAGCTTTTAAACTTTAAAGTTTCAAAATAATAACTTTGGCTGATAGTTTCAATGAACATAGTAGACCAAATAGTGCAGACACTAAAATCTGTCCTTTCCAGAAAGACTAGTACAAAAGTGGCTATATGTATGGACAACATTTTTATTTCGTTGCAAGGTATGTTCTGACTCAGTGATGCTCTTCTCTACAGTGCAATAAAGCAGACAGCAATGTAAATCATTTAGTCCAATATAAGCATAATGGGAGAAAGGACAAACCAATGTGCCGGATGAATAAGAATGACAGCAATACATTCTATTTTGACAGATTAAACATGGTAAAATATTTACACTAGAATATATCTCAAGTGTGATATGATCTCAGAAGGAAAAAGGATTTTCTGAGTCATCAGGAAATAGCTTATTAGTAGATGTAAAATAACCCTTGTAAAGGCAAGAAAGAGAACCTTTTATTAAACATTATTGCATTAAACATGTTTTCCTCCCTTCTTTTAATTTATTCAAATCTTTGTTCAACAAATAAATGTCAAGAAACTCCACTGGACTTCAATCATCCATATGAGAGAGTTTAAACTTATCAACCTTACTGAGTTTAATTTAGGCATAAATTGAAAATCTGAGTTTCCAGAGGATATTGCCTATTTAAGAATCTGTACCCGTTATCCACCTGTGACTTGGAAAATGGTGACCTGGAACTTCTGTAACAATTCTAAGTCTTAAACTTTTGAAAATGGTGTAATGTACATATGCAGCCCAGACCTAAGGGAAAGTTCAGAAGATTACAGGAGAGAACATTGTTCCTTGGAAAAGTGAAGATTTGTGATTAACCCCCTTTTAAAACATGTGAGAGATCATTAGGTCCTGCTTCAGAAGATGAAAAATTATATTTGGAGAGATAAAATAAAACCTGAAATAATTTGTAATGTTTAATAAAACAATGTGACATCATCTTTATCATTGTGATTCAACAAGAATCTTTGGATCTAAAGCACAATTTTAAAGTCTTGAATCCCAAATCATGTTTTTTTCTGAAGTGATTAATACCATCTGTGGAGATGGGTAATACTTTAGACTGAAGAACAGCAAAACTTCTCTGATTTAGTTATCTGAGAAAAAAAGTTACATAGTGTAAAAATACTTTGACACTTTAAACTTTGTAGTCGTTAGCTTGTTTCAGGCAATAGTTATTAGCAAAGCAGAAATAATATACTATTTATCAGTTTATTATTTGAGAAACTTCTCATAGTGTCTTTTATTGTTCCCAGAAATATTAAGCATAGAGAAATGTGCCATATGGGTTCTTTAAAATACATTTGTGTTTGAAGAGTGGAAACAAGACTGGTAGAAAGGAAGAATGAATTGAAAGTTAAAACTCACAGAACACAAAAAGTGACTGCATATAAGGAAAATTTTAGAATTATGAGAGCTATTATGAATCTCAAATTATTTTTGAAGGAAGTAATTGAAATTCTAACACTTTCATTATGCAAAACTGGACCACTGGGGAAAAAATATATATAAAAATATATATATATATTTATATATGTGTATATATAAAAATATATATACACACACTCAGATCCAAGCATGAGAGACCCGAGTGATAAAAAAAAATCTTTGATGTTTTGTGATTAAAATACCCAAGAACATTACAAGGACTTAAAACTGTGCATAAGAAACACACCTGGAATAAGTGCCAGTGACATCAATCATTATCAGTGTGTATGTAATCTGGGCTGGGGTTTGACAAAGAGGAAGTTCTGCTGGGCAAAAGCCCTCATTTCTTAGCCATAGCTATAAGATCTCCAGCCTTCTTATACATTTTCCTTCCCTTCAGCTATTCTTCCCAGGCTCCCTAGGACTGTACAGGACACTATTGCATGTGATGACAGCAATAGGGACTGAAAAAAATTGCCTCCAAAGTATTTATATAGTGAGACTTTCATGAAGCCTGTAGAAAGAAAAAGGGGATGTTCTGTTAAGCCAAATTCTCTTCTACCTGGATCAAGACTATTTGTTAATGTTTTTATCTCCTTCTTCACTGAAGTGAAGGGTTAAAGTTGAAAATAAATCTGGTCTTGTGTTTTTTTGCTAAGAAAAGCAAAAATTGTGTCATATTTGTTATATGCAAAAGACATTCAATAAGATGGCAAAAATACAACTAAACAAGTGTACTGGAGAAAAAAAAAATAAAGAAGAAAAATAACAAGACATGTTAAATCATTTTCCAAAAGGTTTTCTATTCCTATCAAAGTGGAAGATCAGAGAATAAGACAGACAAAATATTACAGGATAGAATAGGGAATTAAAGCAAAAAAGTAAGAAATAGCCAAAGTACTATATAAAAGCTTTTTAAATATGTATAAAGAACACTGAAATATGCTGACTGTCTGTGCTTTGCCCACCATGTATCCATTTACCTGAAAGACACTAAACTCAGAAAATGGAGTTTTGAATATGAGTACAAACCCACCAGATTGTCAGATCTGATGGGCTTTGTTACAGAGAAGCTGAGTGGGGTACAGAGGTCTGTTCTTTAAGTAGAGCTATACTTGAAGAAGTGACTAGATGAGGTGCTTACAGGGTCCCATTTCTGCAGTTACAGAGTACTTCACAATTGTAATACTTTTAGTATCAAAGAATCTTGGAGAACTATAGAAATCTTGTTATACATAATAAAGACAGAGAACATAAAGGTGAAAAGGAAAAAAAAAAAAGTATTTAACCACACTAAGAAAATTTTATTTGGGGATTCAGGATACTATTAATAGACCATTGAATTTTTATCAAATTACTGTGATGGGTTGACCTAAGGTCTCTTGCCTACTTTTAGCAGTATAAATGTTGGTTGTCTAAAGTTAGTTACTCTAAACGTGTCTTAAAATGAATAGAGAAAGAAATAATTTCCAAAGGACACTACATATCATCCCACAAGTAGGATGAAGCCGCCTGTGATTTAATTTATAAAAAAAACCAAAAATATCTACTTGTGATTTTAATGGCCAAATTTCATATATGTAGGAAATCATTCAGGTGCTTGAGCAGAGATATCTGGCGCCATTTTATTTATACCTGAGAACATCCAAGACCTCTTGCAGATACAGCACAGGACACATAGTACTATTTGGAGCCAACACCCAAAGCTGACAAATGCTACAATAACAAGAGCACCATCTTTAGATGGATGGTGTCTGAGCTCACTTTGTGGTAGAGGTAGGGCTGGGTCAGGACAATCCTCTTCTCCTCCAGGTCAGGTGCCACATGACTGTGGAATCCCGTTGCTTATAGGTCTAGTGAAAGAGAAGCAGGGAGGAGATGCACTCCAAATGAGTCAATGAATAAAATCCTGCAACAGATTTGGTAGTGGGGACGGGAAGCTGAGATCCCTCCTGGCCATTTGTTCAGGCATCCCGTCGCTGGCTCTGGGAGGGACTACCTGGACTATCCACTCTCTATGGACTGCCTGAACCATCTCAGGTGCCCGAGCAGCTACAGTGTCTCCTGCAGTGGATCACTACCAGACCTCTCATTCTCTAGTTCAAGTCAGCATAAGCTCTGAATAAGATTTGGTATTGAGGCTCTGTAGGTGTGTATTCCACTTTTCCAGGAACGCACAGAAATCTGGAGAGTGTGGTTCACACACCAAAAGGCCTTGTTGAGTCTACATTCTACTAAGAGTTCATGAATTATGTAGGTAACACAAGGAGAACATTTGAAATGGTGTTTGCATCTGTGATCAGACTTGAAATTTAATGGATTTTTAAGTAATTAGCATGAACTATTTACCACACTGAGTTATACTGTAGGAGTAGCTGAATATAAAAATAAATATGATAATAATATGCATAAAATGCTCATTTCTTTCAGCATTATATTTTATTTTTAAAAAGCAGCACTTAAGCAGACTATCCAAATTGACAGAGTGAATATGAAATAATGTCTTTGTTCTTTTTTTTTTATTATTTTGAAAAAGAAATCTTTTGTCATTTACAAGGTGACAGGTTAGTTTTATAATAGCTTTGATGTGACGTAAAGCAGAACATCCATAATCCAGCATGTCACAGCCATTTTTAATACAGTATGGTATTTGCCCAGCTAATCTGGGAATCTCAATGAATGATCCATTTTTTTTTTATTTTCTCATAGGGAGACCACAGTTCTGAAGTTAAGAACCAAGGTGGTAGTCAAAATTGTCTGATATTTGTGTTTCATTCTGCCATCATCTAGTTTAAAAGGACTCTTTTTCTGCGTGGAGACAGGCATAGCAAAAAGCCACTGACCAGAAGGTAAAGACCATTTCAAATGAGAAATAATGTGTAAATAGATTTTTAAGTATGAAGATGATAAATTACTTGGCTGAACTGGAGGACTGGTAGGTTCTCCTTGTCTTTTAATAAGTGATTCTTTAAAAATGTCTTTTTCCTATGATGGGCAGTGATGTCTATATAATGAATGACCAGATATATGATGTATCTACCCAAGCCAAGTGGAGACTGTTTCTCCATCACCATCTGAGGATGGGCACTTGTCAGAGCAATGTCTTTACAAGCAAAAGCAGGGAAAAGTATCCAGAAAGTGAAAGGTCTTGATTCTAGTTTGACTATATAACCATAAGGTTAAGATAAATAGCTGAGGTTTCACTGACATATACAATGAAAGATAACATATTGGGCAGAAATCTAAAATATGGGGATCTACACCCTTTCTTTTTTTAAAAAATTTAGACTAGGAAATTTCTCTGTGAACAATAAAAATTAGATCAAGTCCACCTGGGCCCACTGTGATGCTTTTTTCCTTTAAAGATTGACACTCTCAATTTCAGCAGGAAAAGTGCTGAACCACGATGTGGTGCTTTGTGATCTGCTCTTGGGTCACTTGACTGCACAATGAACAGTATGAGTGAGAATTCCTCAGGGATGAGGCAGCCCCTCTCCCAGGAATCCCAGTTCTAAAGCAAACATGCTAACCTATCCTGCAAGACACCAGCACCATGTTGTACAACTAAAACCATGTTACCTAATTAGAGTTAGTCAAAATATGATGATGACAATAAAGTCTGGGCTTGTCTGACAATTTAAGTGATGGTTGTTCAACTAGAGATGTTGCTAAGCTTTCAGTTTCTAAAATCTTTCAGAAGAATTAAGGAAAATTCTTTAATCACTGAGGTAGACAAAGATAAATTTTCTGAAAAATTGTCCAGTTCTTGAGTAGTTCTTCAAAGAACTTTGAGTCAAAATTTATCTGTATAATTAAAAATATAAACCAAACCATTAAAATATGCACTGAGCCTTTCAAAGAAGTCTTTGATGTGAGTTCCAATCTTCATCCTTAAAAAGATTATATAGTAAAAATTGTCCTGATAGCAATGGGAGCAGAGTTGGAGGAATTCCAGAAGCTTTAGAAAAATGATTTTCCATCATATCAGAAGATAAATTCTGTTCCTGTCTGTATCCAGTGCTCTACAGGTTCCAATAAAAGTCAGTCAAGCACTCATTTCAAAGCAGTTTGGCCCATGGGTTTCCAATTTTGCAAGGTTTTATGGCTTAATTTTTTTTTTTTTTTTTTCTTGGTGCAAAAGGAACAAAGAATACAATGGAAACATGTGCGTTGGCCCCAGCGGGCTGAGAACTTTTCACTCTACCACAAAGACCTCCTTGGAGGGACACTGACAGGGACACTGATGAGATCCAAGAGGAACTATTTCCAGGTGCCTTTCTTGAGCTATAAAGGTGGAGTTGTCGTGTTATAATATCTTTTGCGGAGAAAATATGAAACATCAGTGATGCACTTGTAAGGATGCCACAGAATCCTTAAAATATTTCAATATTTTCTCAAGTGCTAAAGACAGCTTTAGTAACTTTATCTTCCATGGACAAATACATAATACCCTTGGAAACAATACAAAAATAATTTACTTATCAAGGTTCATTATCTTGGTCTAACAAGTAAATTAAAAAGAAGGCATAATAGTAAGGATATCTATTCCAGATCTTGTTTTCTACATTATTGTATTTTGAATTTAATTGTGCTTTAGATGTACATGATTCTTTAGAGAGGCAAGAATATCCCTAATTTCCCTACCTAGCAAACTTGGCTTTGGGTATTCAGGCTAAGGCAACTGGGAGGTCTGAAATGGCTTTGAAACAGTTTCGTGGTTTTAATGTATTTTAATCTGTCAGCAAAAAGTTTATATCTTGCAATGAAACATGAGTTCTGGAGGAATTGGAGGAAGAAAATCATACTAAATTATCTCCAACATCTGAAGGTGTATCATCACCCCAGGGACAATGGAAATGTGTGGTTGAGGGAACAGCACCAGCCATTTATTGTTTCTACCACAACACATTTTTGCCCCAGGCAAGCAGCAAACACCCCAAGCAATCTGTTTGGAGGATGCTGCAACCGCAGTAAGGTCAGGTGCAGGTTGTACATAACTGCCTTGGCACTTTAAGATATTTCCACCCAGGACCAATGAACTCTAACTCTTTCAGACTATATTTACAGGAGCAAATGAAACAACCCAGGGACAACACTGGCATGCTACATTTTGACCAGAATCATGTGATTTGTTCATGTTGCCTGCCTCTGAGGTCTGCTGTATGTAGGAAGGGAGGGCAGGGAGTATGAAAGCAGGGAGTGGGATATTTCCTCTGCTCTGTAACATGTCCTCCTATCCTGCAATATGTTCTATAAAGGGATTTAATCAAGAAGCACACTGAGTTTTGCTTCTTTATGAAACTATCTTCTCAGAGATCAGCTGATTAACAACCAGAGAATATATTAATTAGCTAAAACCAACTTTTCTTCTTACCCTCCCACTTCCCCACCCCAAGAGACTACAGAGTAAAGCTCAGCACTTTCTGTTTGTAAACAAAATTGCAGCATCTGTCTTGTCTTGAAACCCTTAACTGGGGTTCTTAACTAATTTTTCTTTTCTTGATTATTATCACAGTCACAGGCTGGTGTCTTTTTGACCCAGGAGAAAAAGACAAAGTGACACAGTAGTGTGTAAGTAGCTCCCAAGCTGAGGATTTGATTGAACTACTCTCTGTTGGAATTAATTCTTCCATTTATTAATGTTTTCTGTTGAGGTGAAACTCTGAAAACTGAGAATCCTAAATTAATGCAGATTGAACACAAGATGTGATTAAAACTGAGACAAGAAGTCCAGGAGAAAGAAGGTAGCAGCTGAACCTTCACTTGAGAGGTCCATGCATATCAGATGATGAATATGGGAAATCTACTCAGGGAATACTGTGAGCTGTTTATTGGTTTGGTGCTTTTTTCACCTTCACATAGAAATGGGACTATGAGGAAGTATCTGATCCAATACATCAAATTTTCTTCAAAAGCCTTGGACTGCAGAAGTCCCATCAGGTTCAGCCTGAAAAAAGAAAAAAAAAAGTATTCATCGAGAAAATGCCCCTTCAGTACAGAGCAAAAGGTTAGAATACTGCTAAAAGTCATAATGCTACTCCCAGTATAGCCCTCCTCATTCTTGTTTTGAACCTGTCCCACCATTTTTTTTGCATCTCTTCTCTAATAGTCAAAAAAATAGTTGCAAGCATTCAAACAAGTAATATACTAATACTGTAGAGAGCCTACTTGGCTTACCTCTTCTCTGTTCGGTACCAAGGGGTCAGCTCTTCTGGTAGCTGCTCACATCTGCTTGCTAGATTTCAAAGAAACAGTGCCTCCCTACCTCTTCAGCTTGGGAAAAGAGCTTAATGAACAAAGAGGCTTTGTTTTTCTCCTTCATATCCCCTCTTAAAACTTTCCTTTGTCACGTTGGCTGCGATGGTGCAGAGTGCAGTCTCCGGGGTACAGCAGATAATTTGTCTCAGCGATTAATACAGGCTGCCCTGACTTGATTTTTGATGCAGAGTTTTGAAACCACCTATTTCCTGAAAGCTTATTTAAGTGCAGCTGATGATCACCTAAATTTCCTTCATACACAAGCAGTTCTTGCTGCTTTCAGAAAGAGCCACTGTTTAAGGACTCTGTCCTTGGCATTCATATGTATGGTGTATAAGTTGTCAAAGTTCTAAGCCTTTGGGCTGGATTCAGAATGTTTGGAAGAAGCAGTCAGCTTAATGGAGACTCCTAGACTTACTAGGCTAGGGGTCCCAAATTCAAGCAAATGTTGCAAGGGAGTCATTAATTGTACATTTAATTCAAGTGCTGACACTGGGCTTGGTCTCTGTTCCTCCAGACATATTGTTAATGCTGCTAATGAATGTTTAAAGTTCTGTCTAAAGTTCACCTCTTACGGTGACAATTTCGTGGTTCAACTTTGTATTACTCAGCTTTTAGCTCACACTGCAGTAATTCATGCTTACAAGGTAAGGAACAAGATGATGGTTACTGCCTTCCCTCCTCCCTTGCAAATCTACTGTGCTAACCTCATTACCAAATAACCAGAAATTCTTGTGCCTTCCTATATGTTGTCAGCATGGCAACCATGACAGTCACTCAGTAGTTGTAACATTGGCCTTTTTAGTCCCATTTAGTCCATTTGAATATCTCTCAATAAGCTTAATGGGTTTAATTATAGGGATCCATTATTAATTAATGTTAAAGAAAAATGTGTTTCCTTGAACTGCTTGGAATGTATATATTTTTAGAGACATCTTTTCTGAGATATCAGAGTGCAGAGTTGCTTAAATGGATTTCTTTCTGGGAAATCTTGGATTTTCATTATACTATTTACTCTAAAAGCATACCTTGGTGAGGAAAAAATGATGTGAAGATTCAATATCAGCTGCTGTAAGATAAAATAAAACAGCTCCTATAAAAAAATGGGAAAAAACCACAACAAGCCTACGTTGCCAGAGCAGAAGGGATCAAACAATAAAATACCCATCGACTCCTGTCAAAGTAAATCACACTAACAGGTTGCTATGGCACAGGTGTTATGAGATACTTGATAGCAATATTTTTAAGATGGGAAATCTATATTATCTAACAATAAAGGAGAGATGGTGAGAAATGTTTATCTCGGGTTATGAACACGGATCTAGGAGAAAGCAGGTTACATGTATTGCCTAGCATGTGACTTTAATTTCCTGTGATCAAAGTTAGGCCTTTATTTTTCTCCTCAACGTCTCTGATAAAAACACTGCTTGATGATGTTGTCTGCTTTGATCCATAAATTTAGGAAATAATTTTGACTAGTTCCCGCAGGCCTAATGGAGGATCTGCACGGCTCTGCCTGGAGCTGAACTCCCAACTGGGCGCCACTGACAGATGCAGCCCCATCAGTGCCACCACAAATTCAGCGCTGAGTCATGAAAAATTCCTTCTCTATTCTCACTGACTTGTTCCATGTGATAGATATTCTCTGTAGGTGTGAACTAATCAGGCCCCATAGTCTCAATCACAGAGGAACCAACTTCATCTCTGATTCATGAGACATATTTAAGGAAAAAATTGATCTCGTTTCCTCTTCATTCACTTGCAATTTGGCCTTGTGAAGCCCAGCTCAGGAGACAAAATACCTTCTTTGTGTATGTAATTGTGAAGGTGCTGGAATAGGGATAGAACAAAATGTATGACTTTCTGAATCAGATTCAGTGACCTTGTGTGTTGCTTCTGGGTAAAGTTTAAGGCTGACCTTAATTTGCAAGGTCCTTGTATTTCCTTCTGGGGAAGGTGAAGGTTTGCTATATACTTCCTGCTCTATCCAAACCTCACAGTCCCTTAACCCAACAAGTTGGTTTAGTCTCTCTGTTTTGTTTCTACGTTCTCAGCACAATCAGAATCTGATCTGGTCTTTAGACAATAATCTACCACAAATAATCATTAAAGTCTTTTATTATTCTTCTCCCAATTACCAAGCTGAGAACATCTTGCGAGGAAGATGGTGTGTAGGGAGGAAGAAATGACACACAGGGAATAGATCTGGTTAAATATGCTGAAACACAATGTCAGCTTTAGACATGGACCATTTCATTATCTTGATAGTTTTTGTTTGTTTTTTTTTTTTAAATTTAGGAGTATACTGATAGTAAGCAGGCAGTAAGTTTTCATATGCAGTCAGATTTCTAATTGCAAAATTATCCTCTTGAGATTTTGCTCTCTGCTTTCTTTTTTTTTTTTTTCACACTTTCCAATTTTCACATCATATTTTTCACTGTGTTTCTGAAACTTTGCAAAAACTTCTGAGATCTCCATTCTCCCATTCCATGCCTCTTGGAATCTGAACGTCTGAGCAGAACCAGAGTTTGCATTGCCAATAGAGCAGACATGGAAATGAAACACTTCTGATTTCTCTCACCCAGAATTTTTTAGCTAGAGTCCATCTGCTCACCAGTGCCTATTTAAGAATGCACAACACCTTTTCCTTCTTCCATAGCAGCCGAACTGAACAAGAGTAGGTGGAAATATTAAAATGATGCTTTTGAACCAAACTGTAACTTTTTATTAAATGAGAGAGGGAAAAAAGTGTCACATCTCATTTATAGATTCTGAGCCAGAGCTTAAAAGGCAAAAATATATCTGGTAAAATAGTCTTGGCTATATTTTCATTAGCAAAGAGAATTTTGTCTCTGTCACCTCTGACATCAAAAAGTAGCCCTCTGAGTAACTTGTTCATATGCACTGTAATCTATTGTTAGGAAAGAAAGGATCATTTAATGACAAAAATAGTTTGTACATGGAATGCAAATTTCTGCTTAAAGAGGGAGGGCATGACCTGATTCTGCAGAAGGCTAGAAAAGTGATACTTTTAAAAGTCTAATTTTCAAATGATCCACTCAAAACTATTGCATACGATGTTTCACTCACAGGAAAAATGTGAATGTAAAATTTGGCACTGATTATGAACTGCAAGTTAGAAACAATCCTCAATGGGCTTGAATTCCAAATGTAAACAGCTTGAAGAAAGGAAATATTACTTCCTATCACATTTTTTTTTTCGCCAGTCCATTGTATCACAGAATTCAAGCACTTCCCCACTTTCTGCAGTGAACATTTTACTCCTCTTACCTGGAATAATATAACTGACATTACACAAAGCAGCTGCTAGACATGTTAATTTACTGCTGCTTTCACTTCTAAGTGCAATGGCTGCTGTCATATTATGCTGCTTTTAAAGATGTACAGATATTCTACTGCTGCCATGCCTGCACTACTCAGAAGTGATGCAAAACCATAAGCCCTGCTCATGTGCGGTCATAAATAATGTTGTGCAACCAAATACTTACATCCTTCAGCTGTTACTGTGAATGGCACAATAAAACTCTTGCTGCTGTATTTTCTAAGGTCCAAGGAAGAGAAACAAAATTTTTACCCATTACTCCAAGTGTGGTCTCTTCAAGTCATCATTAGCTACACATTTGAAGATCACTAAGGCCCCAAATCACTAATTACTTTGATAAGGGCTCTTGAAGATCAACACTGATAGAAAAGTGAGCTAGATAAACATATGAAATATCTGTAACAGTTATTTCTACCAACAGTAGCTTTGTTTATCTGCCACCACTTCAAATGAGACTGTTTATATAGTGGACTATCTTTGCAATTTCATTTTCAAAATGTCATCTGGCAAACCTGTGCATCATGCCTGAGGTTGGAAATAAAATAAAATGGCTGCATTCAGTGATTCCTTCCATGAAAAATTTGTTTCCAATGCATCCTCATATAAAGAAACGTTTTAGATAAACAGTCTATGTCTGGAACTTGAATTTGAAAACACCTAGAAAAAGATCTCAGATTTTTGAGAAAAATATAGAGGTTTATTAGTAGAGATAATCAATTTTACCATGCACATATTTGGTTTGGATGTAGAAATCTGTGCATTTGTGCATAGCTAGGAAGTTTGATTTGTGTAATTGATTTCCACATCTGAAATAGTCACTCTAATTCACTCCTATAGAGTAAGTAGCCAACACTGGAAAGAAATAGGTTACCCTGTCATTATTCTGGATGTGCTCATTTCCCTCCACTGGTTAGAAAAGAAGACCAGCGTGTCTAGTTCAGATAGTTATGTCTGTAGCTGTCAATGGTGAAATTATGGAGGCCAACCCCATTCACAATGCTCAGAGTTTCCATATATATAAGATGGACATATTTAGCCAATTTTTTCATCCAGAAGCATACCTTTTCTCTGAGACGTGAACAGCAATCAGGTCTAATATGCTGAAATTTGGTCTCATGGTTCTTCAGGTATCATTTATCCACTGACTAGATCCAGATATATTTGCAATACATCCCTATGACTATGTAACATCTCCTTTTTCCTCCAGTCAAAGCTTGATCTTCTACCACAAAAAAGACCAAAAAAAAAGTGGAAAGACTGTCTTTTGTTTCAGTGGATTTCAGAGACCTCAAAGCACCCTGAAAAAGGCACTTTTGTTATTGAACACACAATCCTTGCTCTTCCTGTGTTATGCAAAGTGACAGTAGAATTGTTTGTTCTGAACTGCTCTTTATTCTATTATAACCACTCTTTTTATGTGCTCTTCTGTATCAAATGCCAGGTGACAACGTGCTGACATACTTCACATTAGTGACTAAACGATAAGCAATGGAAGCCAAATGATCTCCAGTCTTTCATTGTACTTAAAGTAACCCTTGAACACAATGTTTTGCATAAGATGCTCCTTCTGAAAGTGTCGGTTTGCCATTCTTCTGGCAGGCAGGACATAGTCCAAGTAATTCACATGCCTCTTGAGCATATGATTTAGTGAGTGGCTGGTGACATTTGTGTTCTCTATATAAAATGATACACTATCACAATGCCTTTATGGAAAGGCTTGGAAAAAAACACCTTAACTCTTCCTACAGGTGTCACACTTGACTATACTGAGCCTCAAACCCACCAAAAAGTGTTAGGTCAGAGATGTAAATGTGCATCTCTGTGTTTAGTTGCTAAAGATTTCTGTAAAGAGGAAATTTCTGATGCCTTTTCTTGCAGATGTTGCACCTCAATCACTATCCTCGGAATCATGAGCTGACTACTGGACTGTACCCGCTGGAAAATCTGTCTAAGTTTTCCACTATATGAGGATTTTCAATCCCTAATATCTCAGAGCTATGGAGTGACAGGTCTTGAAATATCTACACCTCTGAGCAGAAACTCCTGTTGCCTTGGAAATGCAGAGAAACTGTTGAAGCTGAAAATAAGTCTGATGGTATCAGGGAAAGGGTTGGTGTGTGTTAAGAACTTGGAGTAATAAGGCAATTTAACATTTATACCACATGTTCATTTACAGGTGAGGTATGTCAAGATTACTATTATTTCTAACCCCGTTTGCTAGAGGAGAATATTAATCCTGCAAAGCTGAGAGACTTAAAGTGAGGCTCTGGAGTACATACAAGTCACTAAATATGCAAATTAAGGCTGTACATGAAAAAGTTATCCTCTGAAACATTCAATAAGCTATAACATTACATATTAACAAATTTTAAAAAAAACCCCATCAGCATAACTAGATTTAAATATCAGTATTTACCAGATGGTGCAAGGATTCCTGAGCTTGGGTAAAGCCTCGTGTTTGACCCTCCCAGAGGGAAAACAGAGTAGTACGGGTAAGAAAAAAACAACTTACCTGAACGTGCATTCAGGGGTTTAATGTTCTCTGTGTGTTTAATAAGGAATGTAAGAACATCATGTTGAGTGGGGGGTTTCTCTAGCTGGCCAGGGCTAGATACATTAAGATATATATCTAAGCACTTTGCATTTGAAACATTCAGAGATAAGAGTGGGACACAACACAGGTGTGCTCAAACACCTCCCCTGTCTCCTATCTTGTAGTTTGATTTCTACATACTCTCTCTGACAGATCCCTCATCTTGATAAAAAGGGAAAAAAATCAAACTACTTGTACTGTGGCACATCTTCACAAATCTGTTTAGAAGCAGTCCATAGAATTTCAGCACTTCTACCACTCCTTCATTTCTTGCCTACCATTTTGGGTGTGAATAAACTCAGTTTAGATACCTAAGCCATAAAAGTCTAAATCTGAGCTAGTCACCCTAGGCTATCCCTGTAACCACGGGGGAAAAAATAGCTCCAAAGTACAAGCTAATTGATCCTAGGAAATGTAGATAAAACAGGTAAGATTAACTATCCTATGGAGGGACCTCTTTCTCTACATTGACTGTAAAAAGGTCTGAGAATGACTTGTTGAAATTCAGTTACCATATGCACGTCTGAAATTAATTGCAATGAATCCTACTGCTTAAGCTTCTTAATCCAACCCTGACACCTGAGCTGGATAAATTCTGGAATCAGTGTTTATGAAAGGTGAAGAGGTTATAGCAGCTGTGGTGTCATAAAATACACCTCAAATTTTAAGGGCCAGAAGACTCTTCAGAGCCCTACCTTGCCTCTGATTTCCTGTCATTTTCCTTCTGGAGCTTTTGGTGGTGCAAATTCCACAACCTCAAGATCAGGAGGCCACAAACAACAGATGAAGATAGGATGGTTTTGGAACAGCTTTGCTCTACTCGATCAAATAACTTCCTGACCAGTGTTTTCACCTATATCATAGAAAACTTATTTCTGTTTCCTCATTTGGAAGAAACGTTTGGATCAGAAGCTATTGATATTCTTTGGTAAGTGACAGTATCTTCTTTAAGGCTTTTCTATCTAGTAAAAACATCTACATGTCTTCTGATTCTCAGTTTAGTATTTAACACAACAACTTACTGATTTCAGATGAAAAATGCTGCTATGTCCACTCACAGCTAATGTATTTTCAAATTGCTTTAGTAGTTAGATATCCACAGAAAGTAAAAAAAGTTTTACTAAAACTGTCTAAATAAAGATATTTAGTTCAAAATTTCAATTAGATCAAAACAATACAAACATATTTTGGCAAACAAAATTTAAAACAAAAGAGAGAAAACCTATTAGTTTCAGAATTATCTTTTTCAATTTTTCTGATGCCTTTTTTAATTTCTTTTCTAACTTTCTTCGACAAAAATGTTATTTTAAGAAGAAAAAATTTACAAAGATTCATTAAAAATGACAAAATGAAATGTTATGACATTTTGAAAATTAAACATTTAATTGAGAATAGATGTAAGTAATATATTTTTACTATTAAAAATCCTCCTTTTTGGCAAAATTATTCACCTGAATTCATAATCCCTTATGCAGAGAATGTGCTATTCATGGAAAAAAGTGTCACTCAATTCTACAAGAACACTTTCTAGAGAATAGGTGTAGGCCATATCTTTCATTTTCACTAGTTTTATCCTTGCTAGCCCTGATGTTTCCCCACTTATCTTGGTGCTTTCTGCAAATCCCACTCTTAACTGTCTAAATCATCCATCTGTCTGGATTTTTGCTGTTTAACTCAAAGGGGATACAGCACTTGGCAATTTTACTTACCTAAGAACTCTCCTCCATTTCACTTACAGGTAGCTTTTTCTGAAATAAGAGAAATATTACCATCTTATTGAGGCAATGCAGTTAAAAAATACACAGCCAATGCAGAAGTTCGAGTTGTGTCAATTTACAGTGCTGACAATCTTGCCCACAATTTCTACTGCAAGAAGTCAACCTCTGAAATAATAATTATGGACCTACCCACACTTGTGCCTGTAATGAAAATTTTGCTATTCTGCTGGCAATCATTTGAAAATATTCTTCTTTTCAAACACGCAGCTTTGGAAGGCTAGGCCCAAAGCTTTTTGTAGAGCGTTTCTTGAATAACCCTTTGCCTTTC
The DNA here is from genome assembly GCA_013399855.1 of Oxyruncus cristatus. Classification (NCBI taxonomy): domain Eukaryota; kingdom Metazoa; phylum Chordata; class Aves; order Passeriformes; family Cotingidae; genus Oxyruncus; species Oxyruncus cristatus. The sequence goes on from VXAY01004352.1 coordinate 390,952, forward strand.
AATTTGTGTTGGAGAATTCTATGTGGAGGATGACATTTTGTTTTTCCTGATAGCTAACAGATTTTTATTCACATATTATTCCTGTGAACTTTCAGTTCCTTGTCCTCATGGAATGAGCTGCCACTCACATTTTTAAATGACTCATTCTCTCTGAACTGGTCTATTTCTTACACTGCTTGGTGAGTTATACGAATACAGCCCCTTTCTTTTAGCTACATGCCATCTAACCTTTGCAAAGCTGTCAGTTCCCTGGCTCCTCTTAGCAAGAAAATTCATTACTTTTTTTCCCCCCAAAAAAGACTGTTTCTCTATCCCAGGGACATTGTACGAGACTTTATACTTAGCTTTAGATCTGAGGATGCTATGACTGTGTATCCAGTTTCAAGAGAAGCATCAGATAATTTTGATTCTGTAATAAAATAGGCTGAGTTTATAGTCAGTTGAGTTTTTGAATTGTTATTTTCCTTTTGTGAATGTTACATGTTATTCATGAAATGAATATCTCCAAAATGAAATAAAATAGCTACTAATACTGTTTATGCAACCTACCTCCTCTTCCTGGGCTACTCTAGTACACTAACAAGAAAAGAGCGTGTGTGATTGATGTTTCCAGCATTTGTTCTCTATGCAGCAAATTTTGATGCAGATACTATACCAATATAATCATATTTATAATAACAATATGTGCTCTACTTTGAAGTCAAGTGGTGTAGTCTCAGTGCTTATTAAACAGTCAGCAGTTGCATAGCTATAAACTTGTTAACAGTATCTTCATAATATAAAATCTTAACAAAAGATATAAAAAGATATAAATTCATCTTAATCATTATATTTATATGAAGATAATATCAACAGAGGAAAAATTAAGGGGAATCAAGATAAAAAGACATAAGACTCATGGAGTCTTATATACAACCAGCACAGCTTCACCAATGGCAAGTCCTGCCTGACCAAGTGGCATTCTGTGTTGGAGTGACTGCATCAGCGGACAAGGGAAAGGTTACAAATGTTATTTATTGGACTTCTCTGGAGCCTTTGACAGGGTCCCCCACAACATCCTCCTTTCTCAGTTAGAAAAAGATGGATGTGATGAGTGGACTGTGATGTGGATGGGGAACTGGTTGGATGGTCACATCCAGAAGGTAGTGGCCAGTAGCTCAGAGTCCTGATGGACATCAGTGGCACATGCTGTCCCTCAGGGGTCTGTACTGGGACCAGTGTTATTTAATATCTTCACTTATGACATAGACAAAGGGACTGAGTGGACACTCAGCAAATTGACAGATGATACCAAGCTGAGTAGTTCTGTTGCCACACCTGAAGGATGGGATGCCCTCGAGAGGGACCTGGACAAGCCCAAGAAGTGGTTGCATGGGAATTTCATGAGGTTCAATAAGACCAAGTGCAAGGTGTTGCACCTGGGTTTGGGAAATCCTAGTTTCAGTCCAGGCTGGGGGATGACCAGACCAAGAGCAGCCCTGTCAAGAAGGACTTGGGAATGCTGGTGGACAAGAGGGTGGACATGACCCATCAATGTACACTCACAGCCCAGAAAGCCAGCTGTGTCCTGGGCTGCATCAAAAGTGTGGCCCGAAGGATGAGGGAGGCGATTCTTTCCCTCTACTCTGCTCTGGTGAGACCTCATCTACAGTGCTGCATCCATCTCTGGGGTCCCAGCACAGGAAGGTCATTGATGTGTTGGAGCAAATCCAGAGGAGGGTCACCAAGATTATTAGAGAGCTGGAGCACCCTTTGAACAAAAGCTGAGAGAATTGGGTTTGTTCAGTCTGGAGAAGAGAAGGCTTCAGGATGGCCTAATTTTGTCCTTCCAGTACCTGAAGGGGGCCTGTAAGAAAGATGGAGAGAGACTATTTGCAAGGGCATGTAGCGACAGGACAAGGGAGAATGACTTCAAGCTTGAAGAGAGCAGGTTTACATTAGATATTAAGAAGAAACTCTTTGATGTGAGGATGGCAAGGCACTGGAACAGGTTTCCCAGGGAAGTTGTGGCTGCCCCATCCCTGGAAGTGTCCAAACACAGGTTGAGTGGGGCTTCGCAGGCGGTTTGGAACTAGATGATATTTAAGGTCCCTTCCAAACTAAATCATTCTGTGATTGAAAAAGGAGTGTTGAAATCTTAGTCTGTCCGAGCTAGAATTTCACCTTGTTCATTCAGAGAATAGGGCCGATGTTACTCTCTCTCCTCCAAAGAAACCACCTTTAGAGAACATGCAAATAATTCTCTTAGGCGCTGTTCTTTGAGAAAAGCTATAATTTCCTCTGGGCACCACAGTTATTTGTTAATTTACTAGGCAGTGAGGTGCAAGGACAAAGGAAAGGCTTCCTTTCTCATAATCAGTCCTAGTTACAACTTAAATTAGTGCTTAGGCAGTGCTTCCTGGTCCTAGTACCAAACATCCAGGTAGGGGGGCTCCCTGGGGTGTGAGTGTCATCACGCCAATGTGTAGGCTGAACAAAAATTAAAACCCACTATATTCTTAAAGGATTTTTTCAGCAACATGAGGAGATCTTGTGTATTTTGTTAGACCAATAAAATAATAGTTATTTGACCTAAACTGTAGAATTTTCTGGTAAGATATCTGCATAGCTGAACTATGTGCTGTTATTTATATTGATTTTCAGTTATTTGCAGACAGAATACATTATTATCAGGATAGAAGACTTGGGGACATTTGGAACCACTAGAGTTAGGCAGCAGCTAAAAGATTGCTGGTGGTTGAAATTTTAGACTCGGGTATCTATATCCATTTAAGGTTCTAATGCTCTATCTGTATGAATCCTGTCACCATGACCCCAGATCCTGGCAGAGACACACTGATCTGAATTCAGTTAGGTAAAAACGCTGGGAATCAACAAATACATGATGTTTGTCAGGAATATGGAGAAGGGCAGCAGCAGTAGCAAAATAAATATAGCAGAAATAGCTAAAATAAACAATAGAGGCAGGCTGTTAGGCATACCACACCTAAAGGGCTTCATATTTGGATTCTCCAGTTGTTAGCACTGATTATATTTCTTTTCCAGCCTTGCTCAAAAGACACTGGAGACATGGAGACTATAGATGACTTGTTAGGACTGGGTCGATGGAAATTAAATCACCTGTAGTCAACAAAAAGCCCAGGCTTAGCATCTTCACTGAATTAATAGTTCTGTTGAAGGTAATACCAATCCCTGGTGTGCCTATCATTAATTTGAGATGTGTAACTAATCCCATTCATTCCAAAAAGTGTATTTTTGAAGTTTTTGTAATTCTACTAGCTTCTGTGGGACTACACACCTGCTTAAAATGAAACACATGCTTCTGTGCTTTGCTGGATTTGAGCTTTGGATTTAGTAAAAGCTTAAAGACTGACAATAATAATAACAATAAAACTGCTATAATTAAGACAGTGACACTAAGATGGTTACCGCTGTGGCTACACTGAGCGATATATACCGCAACATACAGCAGAGTAACAGTAATTACACACTTCGCTAGTTTTTATTGTAATGTATGCTATAGTGTAACTTAATTTCCATCTTGTGCATATTAACCCAAGATACATTTGGAGTGTTTACTACCTGGGTTGTTTTAGCAGGAACTAGGATTATGTGTTTAATGTGTATGTAGAATAAAAATAACATTTGCATTATATATGGAACCAGGAGCCATAATGAAACCTTGCACCTTCTAACTACAGGACTTTTGAATATTAACTTATTAAAACAGCCTTTTTTGAGACTGTATTCAAGCAAAATTTTCACTTTATAACCCTACAGTCTAGAGTTCCTAAAATATTGCTTTTGTTGTCAGACCCCCTTCAGGCAAGAGCTCATTATGTTCAAAGTCTAATCAATGTATATAATTGCAAGGCAAACAATGCTGAGCTACAGTGTTGTCAAATTAAACCCAATTTCACATACTGTAACTAGTTAAGTACTTGAGTGCCTCAGCTATTTATGATATGTGGGGTACCCAAAGCAACTTAGCTGCATTTAAAAGAATACCATTGCTGCAACCCCCTTTTCCATCTGTGGGGTTTATAACTCAGATGTTTTAATGTGCTTTGGGCTGAGCAAAGGTGGTACACAAGATCTTGAGCCAGATGCTATAATTCTCCCTCCCATAAACTCTGCAATATTAAAAAGCTGTGGGTTGGGCTGCTTTTGAATAATTTTTCTTTATATGGATACTTTTTTTTATGTGATTTTCTTTAAATGGATCCCTTTTGCCAGTTTGGGAGGTTTCATTCATACCCATCAAATGAAAAAGTGCAATCATTTTTCACCCTAAGGTTGTGCAACTCAGCAGTCCTACTTAGAAGCTGAAGCAAAAATTAGGATGATAAAACATGTAAACCCGGCCCTTTGCTGATACCAACAGTGGTAGCTGAATTTCCAGCTGAGATTTAACCCCTGTCAGGTATAAAAAAAAACCAAACCACACTTTTCCATTTTATTTCTTCAGTCTCCTCTGTTTCTGCTTTCCCGAACAGTTAACCTCTTTATTTTATAAGAATCTGTGGGTTTGTATCAGGTATGTACAGCCTTGCCTTTGTTCTCAAAACCTCTTCTAATTTGTGTGTATTGTTTGGAAACCATGAATGAGACCTTCCCAATTAGGACCACAGTATTTTTGCATGTGCAATCTAATGACTAAAATTTTTTTTATCTGAGATTGATGGTCAATGATTTTCTCTGCCCTAAGTCATTTGGGAGGCTAAATTCCAAAGAAACCCTACAAATAATGTACTTTTAAATGTTTGTCACAGACAAAGAATTTAAGGTCAAAAGTGACCATTTGGTCTTCTAGTATTTTTCCAAGTATATAAATTCTAACCATATATAATTTAATATTCAAGAGCCCCACTGAAAAGGTCAGATCTCTCTTTTTAATTCTTTTTAGACTGTTTCTTTTGGGAGCTATGAGGAATCACATTCTTGTGGACTTTTATTTATTTACTTTTGAACACCTTCTGATTAGTTCATTATAACTAATGGAGTAGTTCCTATACACACATTTACATGCAGTTAATGTGTTGCATGCCATCTGGAACTAATGATCTTGTAGAGACAGCTTACTTGATAATAAATCACTTTCACCTATACTTACACAGGCTTAGAAGGTTGTTTTTTGCCTTTTGTGTGTGTGTGTGTTTGGTTTTGTTTGTTTGGGTTTTTCTTATTAAAAACAAACACTTTTGAAACCAATTGCCACTTTTCCCATCTCTTTCAAATCCATATTAGGCCTCATTTTGCAACTTTTACCCATGTAGAGAAGACCTAACTAAAGCAGAAATGCCCCTGACATCACTGAATGTGGGATAGAGAGAAAATTCTTCATTTGTGATTCCAAATTTGAATCCATCCAATTATTTAGGTTTACACAAGAAACAGGCCGTCCTCACTTTAACATAAATCACTGTATTACAATTTAAATATATGTAATCTTAAACATGAGAAGAACTAATGCTGTTATGACCAACCATGTTCTCAAATGGTCTTAGTAGATTCATGTATATCTGTTAAAATGTTAAAGCACAGTTTGGATTTGGGATTTCTGCTACTAAATTCAGTGGTAATTTTCTTCATTCTCTTCTTTTTATTCCTCCACACGATAAAGCTGATAACAACCTGGATGTATTTATTCTAAGATTCTCAAGGAAATATCTGGTTTAATTTTGGTTTGGCCTTCATGACATCTTCATCTGTTTTGTATTAGAAACACATCTTTCAGTGCATGGAATATATGGTCCCAGAGATGACTGATTTAGCTAGGGGGGACTGAGAACAACGTGGTCTCTGTGAAGCAGAACTAATTATCACGGATATAAAATTGTACTGAGGTTTTCAGGACCCAAATGACCAGCTTTGTAGGCTGCTGCCCTCTGCCATTAAGTCATTCATGTTCAAGGAGTCTTTAATATGGTGCAGCACAACACAAGGTAAACATGTGTGTTCTGCTGAATTTGAAGTTTGTAACACACACAGTTTGCAAAAGATTTTTTTATGCTTTGATGTTCATCTTGATGTTGGCATAGTCCATGAAAATATAGCCCATAGTCTGGGCTGCAGGTAGATGACTAGGTTTCTGAATTTGTCCGGGCTTGAGGTTAAGCTGGCTGTACAGAAGAAGTAAAACTGTTTGGGAGTGACGTGAATAGAGAAAAGAAGGCACATGGGAAGTGAAAAAGTTGGTCAAGAAATGGAAAAAGAATAAATTGGGTTTGAGAAGCATGTTTGATGCTTCCTGAGGGTGGTGCTAGGCAGCACTGCCCTTCGTCACTGGAGGACAATAAAGCAAACCTATAGCACACAAGTCAAATATGCCTCAGTGACCACAACGGGGGAAGGTGAAGGCTTTTCCTGTGGGTCTGGAAAATAATGGGTGGATCTCTATTTACAGAATTATCTGATCATATAAAACATGTACATAAGGTCCAATAGTGCTAATGCAGGTTGACAGGGTGGTAATAGACTTATATTGACTTCAAATTTGATCCTTACATTTCCAAAAGCTAGGGATGAAGTAAGCTTGACACGGGGATGTCTGAAGTTTCAAAACCACCTCTGTTCTTTTTTTCTCTCTCATGTATCTGACACCTAATTCATTCTCAATATGTCTCGTTTTCCCTGTGTAGACCAATTCTGTAGCCTCTCTTCATGCTCCCTTGCATTCTCGCCTAGTTTCTCCTGTGGAATTAACTAATCATATTTTTCTTTTGCTAAGGGTAAGGGCTTGTTCTCGGAGACTGCAATCTTGTAATTAAAGAAAGCTTACAATGCCAGTGTCAATCACACTGCTCTGAAAGTGGATACCAATGACCTCAGCTATATTCCATTATACAGCACCTTTCAGACTATGATCAGGAAAGTAATGCTTTAGGTACAGGAATCTGACTCAGACTGTAACTAAGGGTTTAAATGATGCTCAGACTTCTGCTCCTGACCCATTCTTTTCTGTACTTTACAAGATAATAACCACATATGAAGAACGTATGAAAGACTCTGTTTTTCTATTTTTGCTCAAAACATGCTGTGCTAAAAATGCCCCTGTTGGACCCAAATGGAAAGGAATGATAGAAAGGTTTGGGCTGAAAAGGATCTGTAAAGGTCATCTAGTTCAACTCCCCTGCAATGAGCAGGGAAATTTTCAACTACATTAGATTGCTTGGAGCCCCACCCAGTATGACCTTGAATGTTTCTAGGGATGGGGCTTTCACCACCTTTCCGAGCAACCTGTTCCACCTTGATAATAAAAATTTCCTTCTTTGTATGTACTTTTATATCAACTTTAAATCTATCCTCTTTTAGTTTGAAACCATTAGTCCTTTTCCTACTGCATCAGGCTCTACTAAAGTTTGTTCATGTCTTTCTTCCAAGTCCCCCTTAAGTATTGAAGGGTTGCTATAAGGTCCCCCCAGAGCCTTCTCTTCTCCAGACTGAACAGCCCCAGTTCTCAGTCTGTTTTCACAGGAGAGGTGTTCCAGTCCTGTGATCATTTTCATGACTCTGCTCTGGACTCCCTCTAGCAGGTTCACATCATTTTTATGTTGGGGGTGTCAGAGCTGGATGCAGTACTCCAGGTGGGGTCTCATGAAAGCAGAGAAGAAGAGGAGAATTACCTTTCTTGATCCTGGACCTGCTGCCCATGCTTTTTTTGATGCAGCCCAGGATACAGTTGGCTTTCTGGACTGCTAGTGTACATCGCCTGGTCATGTCCAGCTTTTCCTCCACCAGCACCCCCCAGTCCTTCTCTGCAGGGCTGCTCTCAGTCTGCTTATCTGCCAGCTCGGTGTGATGGGTGTTACCTTGATTTAAGTGCAGCACCCTTCAGTTGACTTTGTTGAACCTCATGAGGTTCCTGTGGTCCCACTTCTCGACCTTGGTCCCTCTGGGTGACATCCCATCTCTCAGGTGTGTCAACCACACCATTCAGCTTGTTGTCTGCAAATTTTCTGAGGGTGCACTTGATCACACTTTCTGTCTCATTGATGAAGACATAAAATAGTACTGATCCCAACATAGACCCTTAAAGGCCACCACTTTTTAATGATGATCATGTGGACATTGAGCCATTGACTACTACTCTGGATGCAACCATCCACCCAGCTCCTCATGCACTGAATAGTCTGCCCATCAAATCCATCACTCTCCAGTTTAGAGAGAAGGATGTTGTAGGGGACTACGTAAAAGGCTTTACAGATGCCCAGATAAATGACATCTGTAGCCCTTCCCTTGTCCACGGATGCAGTCACTCCATCATATAATGCCACTAGGTTGGTCAGGCAGGACTTGCCCTTGGTGACACAATGGCTGTCTTGAATCATCTCCCTGTCATGCATCCAGTTGTATCTAGGAAGACTGTGGTCTTAAGACTAGAGAGTGGTTCTTGGACCATTTTATTTACAAATAAAGACACAGCCTCAAGATCCATGGTTGTTTCTGATTTTTCATTTGTCGCATTGTGGTTGCATGCATGCCACAATTATGATCCTCAGACCTGTGATACAGATGTCTAAGATCAAAATAATCAGTTCACAGAGCTTTCTAGAAAAACTACAACCAAAAAAACCCCAAACCCAGTAATATCTGCAGGTATTTTAAATTGCCCTTTCCTTCCTTCCATTCTAGGATACAAAGAAGAACTGTCTTTCAATATAACAGGTACTTCTCTCCCACCTCAAGGGAATTTCATCTTCAGAAATGTTGATCTGGACTCCCAAATGATACAAGTCACAGTTAAGGAAATACAATGAATTCATCCTCCCACTACTACATTTCTAGGACACATGTACAGTGTGATTTGAGCATAGTGCAAAGACAACTAAGGTAGGTGGACCCAAAGCTGGTAAATATGCGTAATAAAATGGGAATTTGTTAGATTGGGAGTGAAAACAGTCTAGTCATGTTAGTGTGATGCTCATGTGAAGCCATTTTCTGTGTCTCTTTGTTTTGTGTCTCTTTGTTCTGTTTCTGGTCTCTCTGCTGCGCAACAGGCTTCAGTTTCAATGCAAATATAATATGGGGTCTCCCTGAGAGTCTTTAATCCACTCTCCACAACATACACTATTTGAAAAGATTGCTTTTGAACATTTTTTTTTTCTGAATTGTATCAATTTCTTACCAGCTACATTTATTGTGTAATTTGATCTATCAGTTCAGTCTTCTCCAAACACAATACAGGTATAAGTGGAGATATGATTTTCTAAAGGAAAAGGTATGAAATTGGTTTGCTTTTCAGAAAATCATATAAAGATGGGATCTAAATGCCTAACATAGGTAGCTAACCTAGGACTGGATATCCTTTTAGAGGCCTTCAGAGACACTTACCTTCGCCATTAAATATATAGGAAGCCTTTATTAAAAGGCTTCATTAAAAAGACCTATGATTCACCTATTAGGCATAGTGAATACAATCCATGAACCTTTGAACTTTTCTACTTAACTATAAAATACTACCTGGGTCAAGGGTTATATTTTTGATGATATGGTAAAAATTGTGTCCATGTTTCTTTCTCCATCTTTAGGTTTTTGGATGATTACTAGTGCTTCTAGGCTAAACCTCAATAAAATATGTTTTAATATTTTTAAAATTCATCGAGTCCAAATGTTCCAGGAGACCATTCAATTTAAGTAGAAATTTCAATGCTACGGCATAAGATGCCAACACAAAGAATCAAAGTCTGGCTTAAATACTTCTATACTAAGTCACTGCTTATAAATATGTTAAACATTTTTGATAAATATTAATTAGGTAATGAAAATGATTATATGTATGACTTTTTTGATGTCAAAGTGAGAATGGTTTAAGTTAGTGGAGCCCAGGATTAACATTTAAATTGACCTTATCAACTGGATAATTGGTTCAAAATCAACAAAATAAGATTCAGCAAAAATCTAATGTGCAATATCTTGTGAAATCAATTACACATATACAAAATAAAGAGTACCTGATGAGGCAATACCACTGGAAGAAAGCATCAGGAAGCTAAAATGGACCAAAACCTGAATATGACATCAACACTAAGATGTTGCAGAAAGGGCAGATCTCCTTCAGCAATATAGGAACACTAATGTTAAAGAAAGACAACCAGGTAATTATTACTCACTTTCTAGTGCTAGGGGAGGATGCATCTAGGGTACTGTGACCATTTCAAAAAAGATGAAGATAAATTGGAGAGAATCCAAAGGGGGCACACAAGAATGAGGAGGCTGGAAAGCATCACCTCTGAGGAAATGTTCTAAATAATTAGATTTGCTTATTCTAGAAATGAGAGAATAGGGTTATGAGAAAGGGAGGAGGTCTGCTAGAGAGGCATGTGGGAACTGTGATAAGATATGCAAAAGGTTGCAGTGATCTGTTGTTCTCCAAGTCTACTGGGTTTGTGCTACAAAACTAATTTCCTTAACTCTTGAGGGAGTGAGACAGAAAATGTATTTTGTGCTAGATACTAGGAAATGCTTTTTATTAACTTCAATGTTTTTATTTTTAAAAATTACTAATTTTAGTATTTAATAGATATTGATAATTTATTTGTTTTGTTGTTTTTTCTTCTTTTCTTTTGCCCACCCTCTGGAGAACAAGAGCCAATAATTGTTCCTTCAGTAAAGAAAGAGAAAAACCTTTTTTTTTAGTGAAGTTCTGTTTGCTCTGTCCCACTCTGAAAATGTGTTGAAAGTTTCAAAAACTTGAGAAGTAAACAGGTGACATGCATGAGGTATCGATGGCAATGCTGAAACACAGAATCACAGAGGACGTGGCACTTAGTGCCATGGTCTAGTAACCGTGGTGGTAGCGGATCAATGGCTGGACTTGATGATATCAGCAGTCATTTCCAACCCGTGTGATTCTGTGATTCTGTTGGAAGGGACATCTGGAGGTCATGTGGTCCAACCTCTCTGCTCAAGAAGGGCCACCCAGAGACAGTTACCCAGGGCCATGTCCAGCTGGCTTTTGGATATCTACAAGGAGGGTGACTCCACAATCTCTTTGGGTAACCCATGCTACTTCTTAGTCACCCTCACAGGACAAAAGTGTTTCCTGATGTTCAGAGGGAACCTTTTTTTTCCAGGTTTAAGTATGTGCTCATTGTCCTTCTCCTGTCAATGGGGACCACTGAAAAGAGTCTGGCTCAGCCTCTTAACATTTTATTTTCAGAAATTCACATACTTTGATAAGATCCTCCTGAGCCTTCTCTTTTCTAGGCTCAACAGTCCCTGTTCTCTTAGTTATTCCTTGTAGAGGAGATAGTCTAGTTCCAGTCATTACATCAGTTTCTAGTCCACATGAAATAGAAAATACAATAGAACAGAACAGAGAAGATTCATAATATGTATATATATATATAAAGTTATTTATGTTTTTTTTGAAAGATATTTGAGAAAACTTCCAATTAAACTTCCTGATGGCAATAGCTCTGACTATGATTCATCTTGATTATTAGAGTAATAAAACCTGTAGCCTCTCTCATCTGCTTTGAATGAAAATCTGTCTTTTTTTTTCTATGAAAATGGCATCATCTCCTAAGAATCCGGCATCAAAGGTGGGAGATAGGGAGTTGCAGACCCTAAGCCAAAGTCAGGGGATTTGTGAATCCAAAGACTTTTAGATTTTTTGTTTCCTCCTGAGGCTGAAAGGAAAGGGAGAACCATATCTGAACTGAGAGGTTCATCATTTGGGCTCTTAGATACAATTAATTTTTATTTAGTTTAAATAATATATTTGATACATTTAGATGTATTTGCATAATTTCTCTACAAAGAGAATGAGTAGTGAAGGGGGAGACAAAATGAGCACATGAATAGTCTGGGTACAACAAATATTATTACTTTTATGCTCAAAGATAAGTCTATATAGAAATGTTCTGACTACTAGGGATAGAGCACTCTTCTGCATCACTGAATCTGTTAAAAACTTCTAGTTTTAGAAAGCATTAATGTGCGTGTTCAATTCCATCCATTCAGCATTTGCTTTGAAAATGGATTGTTCATTAGGAGGTATTCTTGTTTGGCTCATGGAGCGTGCTGAAATCCTGCCTCCGTACTCAGATGTCTACTGCAAATCTCAGAGAGGCCAAAACAAATGCTTCCTTTGGCTGTAAGCACTCAGACATGTCTACCTTGCTTTGTTTCTCTTAGTGTCTCGACATGAAGGGGCATCTCCCATTTTCAGTCTGACTAATGCTGCTACAAGAAAGATCAAGAGCACTCTGTGCAAGAAAACACATGCTTTGGGTGTTAGATATTTCCAAAATATAGGGAAAACAAAGTTTAAAAACGTTTACATCAATATCACATGATCTATCGTATACCTGCTCTCACTACTTTTTTCATGGAAAAAGAACCTTATGTTAATTGTCGATAAGATGCATCAAGGGGTTTCAATCAGCCCCACCTGGGCCTTCTGCAATCCCTGCTGGTGCTCTGAAGGGTTCCATTTCAGCTCAGCCCTGGTATCCTTTTGCTCCTCCTTGGATTCCCTGAACAGATTCACTGGGATGGATATCCCACTTATGATCTTACCGAGATTTTAACACATATGCATTTTTCTTGTGATAGATGTAGTAGAGAAATATTAAATTTTATTTTTTTACTTCAGAAATTCTATGCCAGAAATCTTTCACTGTAGAGATAATGCAAGAGAAAAAAGAAATGGGGAAAAAAAAAAAAGAAAGAAAAAATATACATACAGTTTCTCTGAGTTGTCATTAGTGACTTCTCTGTAGTGGAAATCAAGAGTAGTATTAGGTCTCCTCCCAGGAGAGGGAGAACTATCTTTTTTCTGGTCTTTAGACAGTCTAGCTTTGGTTGTGAGCTGAATGGTTTTTTTTGGTGAACCTCATAGAGTAATAGCCCTTTGAGCAACCAATTTTTTTTCATGCACAATGAGATATTCAGCTTGCTCAAGAGGTCTTCCAGACATAAACAAACAGCAAATTGCAGAACCCCCTTCACTTCTACATAATAGTTGCAAATCACCTGAGCTGCTACCAATATTCAACTACAAATCACCAGTTCCACCACCAGCCTTGTCAGAAGTCACTCTCATTGCCCAGCTAAAATACTAATTGCTAGTAATTCCCAATAGTAATCGGGAACCTCTGGGATTAGAAGCATAAGTCCCAGAACAGAACTGAAGAACATTCTTGCTTGGTCTTTTGGCAAGTCAATCATTTGCAGAAAAAGCACTGACTAGGGAGATAAGAATGCTGGAGAGGGCCTTTAACAGCAGTCATGTCTATTTAGACTGTCTTCTATATATACACTGAAACATGTTGATTCATTCAGGACAGAAATAAATTCTATTCCAATGGCCTGAAGAGAATGTCTGTGGAGCAAGGCTATAAGGGCACCTTTTTATTCCTTTGTGACTAGTTTTGAACCTTTAATAATATATCCATGATAAAAAACCATAAAAACCCCATAGACATACTTGCTGACCGTGTGCTGCATGGTTCAGATAAGAAACAAATTGTGTTACTTAGAATCATTCAAGCTGCTATTATCATGTGTGTCTTGAATCATACATTCCTGATCCACAGGTTCTGGCTGCAAATTCTCTTTTCGTGCCTCAGGCAAACAGGCTCTTGCTTCATAATCAGCTCAATTTTTGAATTATTTTCTAAAGTGTAATATCTGTATTTTACTGACAGTGGGCAGAAGAATTTAAGAATTAGCTCTAAAGCCAAAAAGCAAAAATAAAAAATATAAAATAATCTTAATGGATTAGTCGTTTTCAACATTCTCTTGAGAAATAAGTAGCTGTAATAATGAGTTAGAGCTATTTAGCAACCCACTTCGATTCCTGTATTTGCCTTGAAAGAAAGTCACTCAGTCCATTTTACCCCATCTAGTGATTTATGTTGTGTGTGAAGTCCAGTGTGAGAAATTAGAGCCTGAATGTCGATTTGTTGCACCTGCCTTTATAAGCTAAGATATAGATGGTTATGTGTGTGCAATTTTATCTGTGTCTCCTGCAGTCAATGGAGAGACATAAATATTTTTAGGGCACAATTCATTTGACCAAATGTAGACACTTCCTTTAGGATGAAATGAATTTTATCTCGGCAGTACTTAATTATCTCTATTGATTATTAGAAGAAGCTGGTGTGACTAATTTAGATATAGATGTCTACATTTGGTCAGGAAAGTCACATAACACTAGAGAGAGATAGAAAAACTGGATACAATCCCAGAAGAACTTTCAGATTTCAATACTTTGTTCTTTGCTGAATGGGTTAAAAAAATTTCAGGGTGTTAGAAAATGTGCATACTTTAAGGAAAATAAACCAATGGTCACATAAATGACTTGGGTATTCCCTTTTTGATTTTCCCCCTTTTTTAATACTGCACAGTAATATGAATTTTATATTAAAGACAATTTGACCTTGGTCTATACATAAAAATAGTATAACACTAAAAAAAACATTAGAAGTTAGAGATTCTGGATATTAGTCATTTCTAATATTAAAGTAATTTTTCTTTTGCTGGCAACTTCACAGGTAGTGCTTGTAGAGTTGAGGTGAATATTAAATTCAGTTTCAATCTAAACAAGCTTCTGCTTATTCAAAAGGATTGCTCCAGTATTACTCTGGGAAGTAGATTGGCGTGAAAACTGAATAACTATTTTCTGTAATAACAGAATTTCCAGTCAGCTTTGCACATTGAAACCACAGCACTACCAACCTCACAAATGAAAATTCAAATATCCAGAAACAATATGCAGAGTTATAGCTGCATAATCTTTCAGATAAGCTGTTTCCACAAAGTGCCACCTGAAATTCAGGCAGTGATGAAGCATAACTTTGTCTTCCTTTCGGTCACTGAGCAGAAAACCCAGAGTTTTGTTGCTCAGAGGTACTTATTTGAAACTACACCACTGTGGAGAAAACCCCAGCTGATGTGGGCTCGCCCATGTCCTCCCGGAGCAGTCCCAGCACCCTCCAGAGAAAACCAGCCCCACCTGTGTGTCACACAACCATCAATATTGGTGTCCTTTGGAACATTTTGGTTTTCTTGTGTCTCTAACACTCATTATTTTTGGGTGTCTGTTTATCTCTCTGTTGCAGTTCAAAGGGATAAAAAAAAAGGTTATGTCAAAGCTCATCAGAGCAGTGCCTTTGCAGCATTGTGTTGTGTGCCTCATGCCCTTACAAGGGTGCAGAGAAGAAACTGAGAACAAGACTTGTTCAGATGCTGTCAGAAGAATGCCACCATCAGACAAAAACAACAGGCCAGGTTGGATGGGGCTCTGAGAAACCTGGTCTAGTGGAAGGTGTCCTGTCCACAGCAGGGGGGTTGGAACTTCGTGGTCTTTAAGGTCCCTTCCAACCCAGACCATTCTACAACTCTATGATTAAAAAGTCAAGTGGGTGTGCAACAAATAAACATCACACATACACACACAAAATGACAGCCATATGGTAACTTTATTTCTGAAAATAGCCTGGTCTAGAGCAGTCCTATTTTTGAGTAATTTTTGGTTTAGTCAGGCATGCATTTGGTTTAGTGACCAGCTGTGAAACAAATTATAGGAATTAGTTCACAAGAGCACTGACACTTGCGTGAAAATGAAAATGACATCGTGACTGATGATGTCAGAGTGGGTAAAAAAGCCAAGGTGTCTTCTGACTTTTCTGAGTGGAAGAACCAGCCTCTTCATTTTGGTGGAGATAGATTAAATATACTCGAAAAGAGGCCAGAGGCAAGACATTTTGAACAAAGAGCACAAACAGATAAACCTTGGGAAGTTTTAGAACAGGCTCTTGACAAGGCAATTAGTATTTATCCAGAAAAATATGCTCCCCCTGACTCTATGTTGGACAGACAAGGCTCTAGCAGTCCTGATGTTCTGCAAGGGAATCCAAAATGCTGTGGAAAAAGAAAAAATGAGATCAAAGACAGAAAATGCTGAAAAATCATGCCGAGTTCGAAGTCAGAATCCCCACTATATGTCATACAGAGATGTGAAACATCTAAGATTTGAAAAGATGCTAGAGCTGCAAAAGATTACACTCTGCTTTGTGAGAGTTTGCAAGTGGAAGGCAGAGTTTGCACAGCATGGACAAAGAGGATGCCAGCAGCATCTTTAGTTCATATGATTTTTTCAAAGAAAGAACAGACAAAACTGCAGCAGAAAATATCTAAGCTATCAACTGAAAAGTAAATGTATCATTTATTAATTCTAAGTTGAACAAGGGACACAGATTTATACTGTATCACCCTGTGCATGGTAAAGTGGGGGGCAGCTGTGTTCTGGGCAGCCTTTCTCCTTTTTGTGAAGATATGTGCTATGCTGGGCAGTGTTATTGGAAGGCAATCATTTTTCCTTCCCCCACAGCAGTAGACCTCTGGATACACAAGCAGAGCCAAAATGCTATTAGAAACACTGCTTTTGGCACTGAGCAAAAAGCCACAAGCTGTATGATTAAAACTTTGCACTTTAGGGAACTTACTCCCCAAAGGGAAGATGAAAACTCAATATATGGGTAAATAATGAACTGGAAAAGTTACAAGTTACACTTACACTGTGTATCTGTGTGTGTGCATATATGCTCATTTTCAAGTGGAAACAAGTCAAGCCTCTGGTCTCATCAGGGAATGAACTGACTGGGAATTCAGGGGATCAAAGCAATTGAGGATGAGTTAATTTATAAGAAATAAAAACCTCTCAGTAGGATCAGGAAGAAAACTGGCAGAACTTAAATGTCCTGGAGTTAATGAGTTTAAGAACTGACATGAGTGTACCTAATAGTAGGGAAAAAAACCCAAAGAGATCCTGCCTTTCGTGTGCACTCCATATAACGACATGAATTTGCACAGTTCATAGTTAACCTTCCCATTGGGAGACACTGGCTCTGACTGTTGTTCTATTACATGAGTTGAAACTCTTCCCTAAATCCAAATTCACCTACTACGCAAGCAGTTCAAAAGTAAATACGCCATCAGGGAGGATTAAGCTTTTAGAGAGCTCCTAAATACTCTCTTTATCTGGCACAAGGGCAGGTTGTCCTTCATCAGAAGTGAATGAATCAGGCCCATGGAGGGCAGGACAAGGGATGTTCTAGTTCCTGAGAAGCTATTATGATCTTTACTCTACCAAGAGATGGGGTTTAACAGTTTTTGAACTCAGTCCTGGTTTATGGAGCTTGATGTGCTTAAGCATTCTCTGAAGCTTTATCTTCAGCTCATGGCATAGGCTAGTTTCACAGCTTCTTCACACAGCAGTTTGGGTTGTATTAAGAACCTGCAGTGTTTCACAGGAAGAGGAAATGTGTTTTTGATGGGTTGATGTGGCTGTACACATGACGTTTTGAAGAAAACATGACTAATGGCTCTGAGGTCTCTGCAATTACTGAGGTGATGTTCTGGTGTAAATGAACCAGGACTGTGAATCCTTGAGGGATACAAATAATGTGCCTGAGAGCAAAATGAAAAAAAGGGTAGAAAGATTTAACAAGACTCAGTATCTGGGCATTAATACAGCAGACACAATCCAATAAATATAAATTTTAAAAGTCGTGCACACGGGAAAAATAATTTAATCTTTACATGTGCAATGAGGGACTCTGTGAGATGATCGTTACCACTCAGGGATGAAATCTTGGTATTATAACAGGCTTTCTTTTGAAAATATCATCTCTACATTTCTTAATGATCAAAACCCAGTTGGAATATTAGGAATTATTAAGAGTAGAATAGAGAACTTACAGAGATGTATGCTGACATATAAACTCCTTTACAATATTGATTATCAACATCAATAACATTATAATGTATAGTAACACTATAATGGCATGTCCCTACATAAATCTGGCTTGTGGTCTGGTTTATCCTCTGTAGAACTATACACAAGACTCTACAAGGTTCATAGATTTGTAACACAGTTGTTAAAAAGCATTGGACATCCGACTAATGAAGCTGGAAGATAATTAAGCATGGTGTTCAGCCCAGAAAAAGAGACAGTTGAGGGGATGGAGAGAGATCTTGGACTGAGGTTAGCAAGGTTAAAAACAGCATAGAGAAGATCATTTAGTCATAGTCTGTTCCAGCACAAAGTTGGAGAGAGTTGGACATTAGTGGCAGATTCAAGGTGGTCTTCAAGTGAAGGCAGACATGTAGTGAAAATTCCTACAACAGGATGCCAAAAGTTTATGTACATTCAAGGCACAGGTGGATTCATAGGAGAGGAATTCCTCAGGATGCTTAATACAAAGAAATCACCTCTGGTTTAGGTCTTTCAGCTGAAAATTACTGAGCCTTGGGAGAATTCTATGGAGATGCATCATATGCACTTGCTTTCTTGTCTTATATTTTTTCTCAGACATCTAGTTCTGATCACTACTGAAGACAAAGTTCTGGGCTAGATGGACCTTCAGTCTGACCCAAAATGGATGCTTTGTGTTTTTAAATATCTGCAGATGGATGTAAGTAAGACTGAGGCCAAAACAACTTAATTTCACCATGCAAGGAAAGAACACCAGGCTGGGGGAGGAGAGGGAGTGGGAAACACCCACTGCATTTTATCCTCCGTGTAGCCAGTGCTGATCTAGTCAATAAACTATGGAGTTTAAGCTGTGATGCAGCGGGTCAAAGATCATTGGCTGTGTTTAGAGAAAATGTGTTCTGAGTTCGACGGATTGACTGGCTCTGAGCTGATGGAAGCTGAGAGTGGTATGTTCAGACAAAGGAACTTACATTGTAGATGACTCAGTCAGTCAATTGAACTTTGAGACCTTCTAGACTGGCAAACTGAAAAGAAATGCGTGCCTAACATAACTAAGACAACTTGGTAGCATGACTATATTCAAAAAATAGAGTATGCAATTTTGTTCAAGAGAACAAAAAGTATAATTACACAGATGTCTGTCTTCTCTCACAGACGTACAGAGCTATGACAGTACGTATGAAATCTAGTTATTCTTAACACTCTGAAAGCATAGGATTTAAGCTCATACTTGTTACTATGATATGAGATAACTTGAGTATCCATAGTTAGGACACATGGAGTGGAAGGGAGGAGGAGGAATAATAAAATGAATCAAGACCACTTGAATAAAGAAGGGAGCTGTGGCTTTGTTAGGTCTGTAACTTTAGAAGGATAATGTCAGAGTTGATAAAAAGCATTTACTATGTTGGAAAAAAGGGCCTGATGATTGTCTCCCTTGCCGAGGTTCAGTAATACAAAGACTAAGTTGCAGCTGTCTGTAACATGTGTAAAATTCACTGTTAAGGAATTTTCTTGCAGCAGACAGATGGATTTGACTACAGTGTTTGGCGGAGGCTTAGTTTATATATGGTTGATCACACTGAATGGAGACACTGATGCAGCATTCACTTTTCATCTTCTGCAACAATACAGAGCAGCACATTCAAATCTATAGAGCAACTCTGCAAGCTCCTCTTCCTTATGAAGCATATCCAGAACTTTATCTCTTGATGGGTAGGTAGTCAGAGTTAATGCAACCTATATTATCCAAAATTAAAATAAAAATCAAAATAGAAAATGTTTCCAGGTAATAGGAGGCATCTTTTTATACTAGCTTTCATTATGGGAATCTAGTGTACAAAAAAGAGTGTCCAAACACAAAATTATGGATTTTTTTTTTTAAACTCGATAAGTCTGTCTTATCTGAACACTAAAATGAGGAATATTGAATTTGTAATGGTTCATTTGCAAAGCAAAAGTAAAGCTGTGTTGTAAATTTTTTTTTTCTTTGAAAAAGAAAGATAATATTGATTCAACAGTTTTGGTCTTTAAAGATACACTGCAACAGGAGGGAAGTTACCATCTTTTTGCAGGTATTCTGTGGATGTTCAGGTTAAGAGCTTAGCTTAGAACAGTCACTAAACTAGAGCTGCAAACCAGGGAAGGATCTGTTCTATTTGCCTGCCAGTGTGATAATGTGCCTAAACCTAGATGGCCTTATCCTCACAAGGGACCATATTCAGCCATTAGGTACGTCTGTGAACCCAGGGAAGTAAAGTAAATAATTCCATACTAAATTAATATAATTTCCATGAGAAAAAAAATTAGCCCATTGTTTTAGCAATGCAATAGAGATTGAAAACAAGAGAATGATATATTGAAGTGTGCCCTGGCAGCCAAGAAAGTCAACAGTGCCCTGGGGGGCATCAGCCAGTCGAGGGAGGGAATTGTCACACTCTGCTCTGCACTGGGCCAGCCTCACCTTGAATATTGTGGCAGTTTTGGGCACCACAATATTAAAAACACATTAAGCCATTAGAGAGTGTC
This sequence comes from Oxyruncus cristatus, assembly GCA_013399855.1. Taxonomy (NCBI): domain Eukaryota; kingdom Metazoa; phylum Chordata; class Aves; order Passeriformes; family Cotingidae; genus Oxyruncus; species Oxyruncus cristatus. Next base: position 411,209 of record VXAY01004352.1, read on the forward strand.
CAAAGGAGGGCAATTAAAATGGTGAAGGGCCTTGAGGGGAAGCCGTATGAGGAGTGACTGAGGTCACTTGGTCTGTTCAGCCTGGAGAAGGAGACTGAGGTGTGACCTCATTGCAGTTACAACTTCCTCATGAGGGGAAGAGGAGGGACAAACACTGATCTCTTTTTTGTGGGGACCAGTTGCAGAACCCGAGGGAATGGCCTGAAGTTGTGTCAGGGGAGGTTTAGTTTGGATATTAGAAAAAGATTCTTCGCCCAAAGGCTGGTTGGGCACTGGAACAGGCTCCCAGGGCAGTGGTCACCTGCCTGACAGAGTTCAAGAAGCATTTGGATGATACTCTCAGTCACATGGTGTGACTATTGGAGATGGTCCTCTGCAGACCTAAGGGTTGGACTCAATGATCCTTATGAGTCCGTTCCAACTCAGCATATTCCACAATTTTGGGATTTAATTATATATGTATGAAATTTTCTATGTCCTCTGCAGAATAAAGGTCTTTTAAATGTTATTTATCCCCCATAATTTTCTTCGTCTTTTTTCTGTTAAAGATAACACTGCAAATTCCAGCTGCTGTCAGTTCTATTTTTTAATTTCTTGTCATAAAATTTTCTGAACCCAGAACTTTTCATTCTAAGGTTTCTTATTAACCTCAGGACAGTTTTCAACATCATATTTGCACACAAATATGTGATTTGGAGTTCTTATCATCTTAGACATAGATGTCGTGCCCACAATTCTTTTATGCTCTAACCTACTAATCATATGGGGATGCTTTAACGCAACAGGAACACCATGTTGAACTCAGGGGCATTGAATCAGTTGCGCACAAGGTAAAGGTACATAATACCTATTTTATTAAGTTAAAAACTCCTTAATGTAAGTTTCCATGATAACATAATCCTACTGGGTATTGATGCTGCTGTGGTGCATTCAAAATATTTTTAATATTATGCACAAGCATAACCTCACACCAGCACTGCCTCCATTGCCCTTACAGAAGTCTGTAAAGAGACCATTAAAAATCCATTAAGCTTGTTAGTTTGCAGAGCTTTCAGAGAATCTTGCTGCAAGTTTTGCTATTTCAATGCTTCCAGGCTTCTATTAAACATAGCAATCTTTGAGCTATAAGGGTTTACTGGAATGGCCCATTAAGTGAGAGTTTTCTAGTGGGGATTATGTCTGGGAGAAGGAGGGGAGATCAGAGTTGTAATTATACAAATGGATTTTGCTTTCTGCATTTTGTTTTTAAAGTAAAAGTGATTTCTGTTATCTCAAGAAGCCCAAAAGCAAAATGTTAAAGAGTAAATGGATGGTGTCATGATTAAAGTATTTATAAGGGATTCAGGAAACTAGTTTTAAGTATTTGACTTCAGATATCAGAGAAAAAAAATCACTTAAGAACTGGTGTGGAAGTGCTGAATATCTAAAAAGTTATGTCTATTTTAACCAGTGCTGTAACTGTCAGGATCTCTTAGAGTCAGACATTTTTCACTTCTGTAGTACAGAGTTAATAATACTTCCTTTTATCCTCCTGTCTATTTGGGTATTAATCTTTTTAGGGTAAGGGCAGGCTCATTTATGACCTCTAGTTTCTCATATGGTTCTAAAAATATTAATAAGGAAAAATATGCCTGTCTGGAAGCTCTTTTCACTTGCTTAATTGGTATTCACATAGGAGTCTATCCTAAAGATCATTGGATACTCCTTTCAGCAGCATATGCAGCTGTACTTGTTCTCTCTGACCAGTTAGTCTTGCATTTTTACATGAGTTCTTTCCCTGGCAATCACTGCCCTTGCATTCTGAAAGGAGATTCATAAAGACTCATTGCAAGCTATTGTGAGGATAGATTGGTTCCTCCCTATGAGGTCTAGCTTTTGAATTGTTTGTTATTTCTGGGAAGGCATCAAGTTCTTGAAATACCATTGAGCTGCTTATGGAAATTTGCAGTACTTGTCAGGAAAAGTACGGTTTCACATACTCTTTGTTTGGGAAGTGGTATCTATCTCTGACTTTAGCATGCATAAAAATCTGGATAATGTTTCCTAACTTTAAAAAGAAACACAATTATTTGTATTTGGTGTTTTCAGATAGTCAAATGTTTCCGTGTTTTTTAAAAGGAGCTTGAATTTTGGCATGAGGACAGTCTTGGGGTCAGAAAGATGCCTTTTACTCACCTTATGTCTCCAATCCATTCATATTTGGCTCAATCGTTAGCTGCCAAAAATCACAATATCCCCATCTGTGCTTTCCTCACTAGAGTTTGCTAGAGACTGTCTGCTAAAATCCGTCAGCATCCTTTCAGTCCTGCCCATGCCCCAATCTAACATCTTGTTTAAGTATGCCACAAGGATGAAGCTCCAGATGGGATCATGCAAAACTGGTTCCCTTCCAGCTGCTCTTTCCTCATTTAAACAATACTGTGGGTTCATATGGAAGGGAGATTGGGCTGATAATGACAAGAGCACAAGTTCAAGTTTTACTTTTTTTTCCTTAAGTTACTTCTCTTAAATCTGTGCCTTTCTCACTTCTTATTATGCCTCATCTAAAAGTTGCACAATCTGGAAAGTGATCTCTAGTGTGGAGCAACCAGGATGAACCAATGCTGTTCTGTCAAAAGGATCCGCCAAGTCTTAACATAACTCTTGAACACTTTACTGTGTTGTCTATGTGGTGAGATGGCTTGTGTATATATAACCTAAAGTGCAAATTTCAAACCTTCCAGTTTGATCATCTTATTAAAAGAGAGGTGTTTTTTCTCCCTAAGCAGCAAAAAACAGGAAAAGATTTATTATCTTTTCACATGTAATTGCTTGTAGGCAATTCAGAGACCTGAAGAAAACTTAAAGGAGGACAGATTTGTGCTTGCAACTTTAATTTTCACATGTACTGACTGTTGAATGCTTGATGCTGCAAATGTGATGACACTGATTTGAAGTCTCACCTAAAATGCAATATATACTAGGTTTACCTATGCCTGTAGCTGATTTTGAACATAATATATACCCCTGAGTGATGTCCTCTGCAAGGCAAGTGTGTATATGTTGCCAACGAACAATATTTTTATAGCAGCACAGCCAACCTGGTTTGTTCAGCTGAAGTGAAGCTGAATAACTTTGAGGCAGTAGGGAATAGAGGAAAATATTTATATGTTCAAGGGAATACAGAGGGTGACTCAAGAATCATCTCCATCCTTTCACTTCTGTACTTCGATGAATATAATTCCTCCTTGCATTTGAACTTGCGTCTTGTTTTACACTTTATTCAGTAAAAAGAAAGGAAGATACATTTTTCTGGGAGTGGTTTCATTTCCCATAGTATTCTGTGGCACACTACACTGTGCTGGGAGCCTGATGGATCTCAGAAACTGCAGTAATGGGAGCTGACAGTGATGGATAGTGGGAAAACTAAGAACCTCAAGACTGATCAGAAGAGGGTGCTGTTATTCTGGGATGGTCTTGCATCATCCATGCCAGAACACAGACAATGCCTCAGCCAGATTCTGGAGGATGTTGCCTTTCAGCACAGATGTAATATTAAGGACTTGGCTATCTGTGGTAGTAATTAGGAGACAATAGCACTTTTCACAGTGAGACAAAGATTTCCTGAATAAACCTGCATTTGGCCATTTGTGTTCTGCAGATAGAAGCTCCCCTACCAAATCAAATTATGGAATTCCTCCCTTTCCTACCCTGCAGCAAACTACTGTGCATTGCTGCTCTACACTACTGAACAGCTGTTCTTGTTCATCCTACAGGCAATTGCATGTGAAAAGATAATAAATCACTGCTTTCCTAATCTCGAAAACACGTATGCGTATTTCAGCCATAGAAACCATGCTGGGCGAATCCATGCTGCTAAATAAAGGACCACAAGATAGAAAAGACAGTCTTTCCCGTTGGTGATTTATATCACTTTATTGTTCTAACTCTCACCAAGGAGCCAAGATGTCTTCGACTGCAGACCCCAGAGACTGCTCCTCCAAGGTAATGAGGGTGAAACTGTGTCAGATTTTTTGCTCTCTGCCCAACATCATTCTTCAGTACTGCCCCCACAGCCTTTGCACCTTCAAATAGCCACTGTCATGCACTGTCCTATAGGTCATCTTTATTTTTTTGCAACAAAAGTTTTGTGTTGTTTGACTGAAACCGGAGAAATGTTATTTCTGACACTCTGTAAAGAAAAGCACATAAAATCATAATTACGTCTTAAGGCTGCAGAGGCACTGGAGCTCAGAGGTGGTCCAGGCACAAGCATTGTGTAGTTTAGACACTCCCAGTCTGCTTAAGAGTAAGTCAGTCCTAAGCCCTGTGGCAGTGAGTCAGCTTAGCACTGTCCTGTCACAGTGTAGCTGCACCTAGCCATCGACAACTACTATAATAGTAAGCAAAATGGCCCAATGATGACTCTGCCTGAAAATGTAAAGCATAACTCACATCTGCGAGGCTAAACTCACTTAGCCACAACCAAAAATTGTTTGACAGTTTTAGGTAGCCAAGACTATTTTGGAGTCCCCTTACAACTGTACTTACAATCTGACCGTATGGATAATTGTGGGGTAGTCCCTGGGCCTAGGCACTTTTATGTTTTGGTAGCACAGATGTAGGCACTGAAGCCAATGTCTGTCAAGAGAGGGACTATTCATATAAATAGAATTATGCCAGCAATGGATTTTTCAATTTTGGGAGTAATATATTTGAGAAAATTAAGGCTGAGATTTGCTAAAGAAAAAAAAAAGTGTAATTCGTAAACCTATAATCTTTAATTAATAAAATGTGCAGGGCAATATTTTCTGGCTCTGAAGCCTAGTGACATAGCACAGCTTGAACTGCACAATGAAATATCCTTATTCTCACAAACACTGCTAGAATAGTCCTACCTGTGCCAGACTCAGATCTTGCCCTAATGTTGAATGTTAATGTTCTGTTGATATTTGAAGAGAAATACAAAATGATTTCATGAATATATGTGTGCTTTTTACTGGTATAACGTGTGGCACCAGGCTGGCACATAATCTTGAATGGGGTGAGTTTTTCTGAAGCCTGCTCTTAGAAGCATTTTGTCAGTTCAGAAAGTGTTGTTCTGGTTTTGTTGAATTCACTGCTCACTGACGGATTCAATATTTGCTGTTATACTGCTACTTCTGTTATTTGCATATATTTTAATTTCTGTTTTAATTCTGTGAGGCGTTAGCCTCCTTTGGCAACAGGTTGTTAGTCCTAATCAATAACAGGTTAGTTTACTTTGTGGTTCTTTTCCTCAATGTGAAGCATCTGACCCGCTGAAATTATCTCCAAAAAAACCTGCTTACACAGGAACACGTGGAGAAGTTCATCTGAACTAACTAGAAGTTTGGTTTCAAATTATATCAAGAACATATATGAACAACTGAAAGTCAGCTTTGAGTCACCTTCTTTACCTTGAGTCTTTTCCCGTCTGCCCCTCCTGTAAAAAAATTTTCTACATTAAAGTTTCTCCATGCAGATTTCCACTTAATTCCCCATGACTGGCCTTGTGATTTGTTTAGTGTAGCTAGAATTTAAGGAGAAAAAGCTTTGATTAGTTAATGCCTACTAATTGACTCTGTAAGGAAGTCCATGCTAGAATAATTGTGTCGTATGGTTTAGACTCGAATTTACTTCACAGTAACTTTCTGATGAAGGCCAAGTCTTCACTGCCACCTGCTGAAGTATTACATATCATTCTGAAAGTTGGTACTAGGCACAGAATTCAACAGCATCCAGGCTGGAGGATATGGAGGGTAACCCCAGACAGTGAGATGACAAGTCATGTTCCAACTCTTTGTAGGTGGAATATTTACCCTACCATTTTTGATTCAGATTGGGAGTGTTGGTTCTCTCAAAGGAAATCAGAAATTAGACTACTCTTGGATTAAATGAATCAGAAGAATATAGTCCACAGGCAAACTACAGACAGTCCAAATAAAACTCCCTGAACACCCTGTACAGTGTGGGCAGAGGAACTCAGCACCAGCTGCCTCACTTGACAAACCTATTTGTATTTGTTCTGCATTGATAATGTAGGCATAGCCATAATGGGGTGATTAGTGCTGATTGGAAAAAAAGCTTTAAGTTGGGAATGTTATTAAAAAGCAGACAGAGAGTTAAATTTAATAGCAGTTATTTTAGACATCAAGTAGAAGAAACTTGCCTGACAGGCATCTTCCAAACATCCCTGTTTTTTTGAAAACTCATATACGTGGCTATTGGTTTGTTTTACTGAAGAGACCAGACTATGAAGCTTTGTGTCACTGAGGCAGCCAAGCAGGGAGATTGCCTCTAATCCAGAAATCCCAGGGCTTTCAGAAACTGCAGCCCAGGTTCAATCTCTCAGAGTGGATTGCCTTTGTATTAAGAACCCTTGGACTATTCCTGTCACTGAGAATTTTGGGGATTTGTTCTGAATCAAAACTAAACTAAGTTTTGGAATATCAAAACCTGATGGTATAATTAAATCCTCTGTGAAGCAGAGCTGCCTTTCCCCTAGTAATTTTGATTAAAAAAATGTGAATAGAAATAATGATTTTAATTCAGGTCAGAGACAGTTGCATTAGTAAGGCTGTGCAAGAATAATACCCCATCTATAACAAGTTCTGCTTGTGTCTCAGTTTCACAAGCATGATATTCACATACTGAATTTGAAAGATTCCCACTCCTTCAAAACAGTATAAAAATATCTGATAGTCAATTTAAGCTATTCTTTTCACATCTCCTCACAAACACATGAGCTCTGCAAAGCCTTTTGTCTCAGCTGGAAGATGTTTCTGTTTGCTCTACCTCACGTCGAAGCTGATTGCCTCTCCAAAGTGTCTGATCTCTGTATATTAGAAAAAAGAATAGATTTGAAAGATGCTTACAATTCATTTAATTTCAATTCCTTTACTTTCTTTCATCCAATATTCTTGATAAACAAATAAATGAGGTAATCATTTCAGTGACTATATAATTTTCATTTTCTATTCAGTATGAACAAAAGCCAAAGCTATTTTTCTTTAACATCACTTTTTTTCTCTCTTTGTCAAAAATTGTAAAGCTAGAAGGTCTGCTTGTGTCTTTTTTATGATCTGCATCTATTCCAGACAAACCTGACTGCTTTAAGGGATATCATGAAGATATATTGTTTTCTAACGGTACCTTCCAAAAAAAAACCCCCAAAACCTGATAAAATTAATTCTAAGCTTTGGAACATTCAACTTTGGGGCCAGAACAGTTTTCTGTTTTTTTCTGTACATTTTCTGTCAATGGAATATAGGATTCGATTCAACCCTGTTCAATCAAATGTCACATTTTGACCAACACAAATTTCTTGGAGAACTTTAGCTGTGTTAGGGAGAGCCCTAACACCCCTAGTAGTTCAGGGTCCTTTCCAGCAGCTTTTTTGAGCCTACAAAAACCAAACCAAGATAAATCAAAAGGCCGACTAGGGTGACTCTAATGCTGAGTTACAATATTGATGCTGTCTGTGTCACAAAATGTTTCAGACAGTCCAGTCATTACCACAGGTCCATTATGGGAGGGATTTAAGCAAGCAGGAGGAAAGAAACAATACCTGCCTCAGAGAAATGATAAATCTTCCTGTCTCCTTCCCACACATGCACTCTGATGCGTATTAAAATATGTGTTTATCTGACTCTCAATGATAGTAATGATCAATGACTGTAAATAACACGCACATTGTTTGCCACACACTTTAGATTTCTAAAATGTGAATTAAGTCTTCCCTTTTTTTCAGAATTATCAATCAGAGGAAAAAATCCTCAGGCAGTCTTTCCCCATTTTCTGTTATTTGGAATTTAGTTAGATTCAGGGGGTTAAATCTATTCAGTTTTAAAAGAAGGAGAAAACAGAGGATTTGATTGTTCATGACATTTTGTTCAGAATCAATCATTGTCAGCTCAGGTTAGACTGATTTACTATGAGCCTGCCATAGAAAAGATTTGCCACAAATGGCAAGGCTCTGAGCTGTTTCCACCGCACTGAACATAATGATGGATTTATCATTGCAATCAACATGGTAAAACAGTGTGGTCCCCAGAGTCGTGCACCAGGCAAATTGATCACAACAGCCCTGAAGTTATATAAGGGCTTTGTTTATCTGGTCTCAGTCTGCAAGAGTAGTAATCCAACTTAAGATAAGACACTCTGATCTTTACAGAAGTGTGGACAGGTTTTATCTCCTAAACCAGTATGTAGTAGAATCATCTCTGCTGAGGAGAGAACTACCCACTAAATATATACATATATATTAAATAAAAATCCATCCAACATAAACAGAAATAATAAATAATGATGTTGTTAATATTATAATCCATCAATATTGTCTTAATCTGAATTGAATATGCTGCATTAATTTAGTGAGAAAATTAATAATATAGGAACAAAAACATTTGTTCCTTTCATTACAGGCACTCTTTCTTAATTCAACAAAGAATTGGCAATACTAAGCTTTCAGGTCCAAATGAATTAAAGCTAAAGGAAAATATTAACCTCTCTACAATACCACAATGTCAAACCAGGCTTTTGCTTATGCAGAACAATGTAGTCAGGCCTGTAGCTGGCACTTCTGAAACCATGTTTGGAAGGGAAGAAAGTATTATTACTTGTATTTGTCTGATGGAAATTGAGCTTTGGTGAGAGAAAGTGATGCTGTGGAGGAAGGAGGTGAACCACCAGAGTCTACTGATGAGACATCATCTGTGAAGGTTCTAGCCTGTGGCTCAGACCTGCAAACTACTGCTCATTTTCCTGAAATTCGTATTTCTACATATACATCCTGAAATACAACCTGAGAAAGGGATCTGCCAAGTGAGATGATGATATGTTTTTTTTTTCCTGAGGGCCAGATTGTTTGGTGAGGTCATGCAGAAATACCAGATCTTCCAGAGCCTGTTTTTTTCCCATACGGGGACAGACCCTTATAAGGTTTCTTCAGGCAGGTGCCAGAGACTTGGAGAAACTCTAATTTTGTCCTCCATTCAGCCAAGGAACACAAATGGATTTTTATTTTCATATGAAACATGCCTGGGTGTTCTTTGCCATGAGCCTGGACACAGAAAATAAAAATTGAATGAAATCAGAATTTAATATATTTTTAAAATAATGAAGGATTTGGGGGCATTCTGTAGATTCCAAAGGCAGAATTAGGTTAGAGTCAATCCTCAGAAATAGCTGTGAAAGATTATGATATGCTCCCAGATTGAAAAGTCCTTAAATCACATTATAAGTTCTCAGGAGCAAGGAATATTTTCCTATTTATTGTACAGTATCTATGCTGATATGAATGGCTGAACATAGATTAGCATCTCTGTCTTAATTTGGAATTTAAATTACGTTGATTAAATAGTTTTCTATTTTGAAGTATAAATGTATCTTTATAATGTTTGATTGCATAACTGGAAAAAAGATCTATTGCAAATTATTGATTCACTTTGGATACAAATATGATATAAGTTATAATTCATGGGCAATAATGGTTATAAAATGGCTATTTGGGTTTAAAAATGCAACAGGACACTAACAAAATAAAAAAGTTTAATTCAGGGTTCTTCAGGTATTCATTTTGTGCACTCAGAGAGGGGTTGTTCTCTCTTTTCACCTAAGTATTCTTTTCAGAGCACTGTCACACAGACATTGGCAGCACTGTTTGACATAAAAAAGGAATTAAGGCAAATTTACTGTCAACTTAGCCTTCAAGATGTGCAGATAGACATATAGTAAGAATATATGTCAAGTGAAAGTAAAGAAGACTTGGTTTTCACTGTTTTGATTGATTTTTATTGTTCAAAAGCAGTGGCTTAAAAAAAACAAAACAAAAATGTAAAAAATTAATGTTTTCAACCCAAAATTACCATTAGTAAGACAAAACAGAATATTTCAAGTCCATTTCTTTATTAGACTGTTTTAACTTGAGAAATATTCTCTTGCTTTAACAAAAAATATGAAAATATTTGTGTTCAAGCTTATAATCTTGAAACTTTTCAGAAAGGTGCATTCTACCACCTCCACAAGATCCTAATAAATGAAATGCATTCCTTTTTTGAGTTACAGAAAATATAATAGATGAAGTTTCTCATAATTTTATTTATTGGACATATATCTGTGGAATTGACCATGGAAAGTCCTTGGAACCATTCTCTAAAATTTTAACACAAATTATTTTAGAATTTGTATAGAATCACAGAATTGTTTGGGTTGAAAGGGACCTTAAAGACCATCTTGCTCCAACCCTGCTGTCATGGCCAGGAATACTTTCTGCTAGACCAGGTTGCTCACGTCCCCATCCAACCTGGTCTTGAACACTTCCAGGGATGGGGCATCCACTGCTTCTCTGGACAATCTGTTCCAGTGCTTCACCACCCTCACAGAACCTTAGTTTCTCTATGACAAACTCAACTGTCCCAGTGTGATTAAATATGCTTATTAAGAAAGAAAATAAAGAAGAAACCAAAAAAGTAGCATTCTGAATGAATGCCTAATCCTTCACCCGCAACCAGACTTGATTCAAATAGTCCATTTATTTCTTCCTCGTACAGGTGGTATTCGATGTGTTAAATTAGGATACATAAGGATCTAAAAAAAAAAGAAAAAAATAATCACGCTCCTGAGATCCCTCATGTAAATCAGTTACTTTCTCAAACCATTCTGCCATTTTTTGAGTTAGTGAAATTACTGACACAGATTCTCTCCCAGACTTGTCTCATGGGCAGGGGAGAGCAAAGCTGACTTCTGGTGTGGAAAGGCAAGAAAGTGGTCACTAGGAGGTTACTGCCCCAAAGTTTGCTGGGACAGCTAAATATGAATGCTTTTGCAGCCTTTTATCCCCAGACTGCTATCGTAGCTGAGCTGATCAAGTATATATAGCCATTATACTTTATTTCTGCTATTTTCTTTATCAAACACAGCTGTTACTTTGAAACTTCTTTTGTCCCCTATTTCTCTTTCCTTTTCTTGTCTCTCCTTCCTTCTTTGGAGGTTAATAGGATGTAGCTCATCAGTGATCTCAGGTCAAACCGTTTGGCCATCCCTATCTAGAAGTCATCTAATGAGTGAACTAGCTCTTGATGCTGGCAAGCATAGGTCAATCTGATTTTGTATTAACTTGAAGAAGGTCAAACGGTCTCTAAATTTGATAAATATCCCATTTCTTGAACTTCTGATGGAGAGAGTAGACAGAAGAGAGGAGAGAGAAGAGAATAGACAGGAGAGAAAGCTAATACAATCCTGGACCTGTACAGCCACAAAAATAGGTACCACAGCTTAATTTGCACAGGACATAACTTAGACTTGGCCTGTGCTCCAGAAACTAATTCCTATGTATCCCAATTAAATTATAACAAATCATGGCAAAGAGTATATTTGATATGTTTAGCCTCTTTTAGTACATAAATAGTCCCTGAACAGCCTGATACTTTTAAGCTGCATCTACCATTATAATCTTCCTCAGAGATGATTATCTCAAATTTTGAGTTGTGCTTTGATTTGTTCCTCAACAGATTATTCATTAAAAAAAAAAAAAAAAAAAGTTAGCAAAACGTTATTTTAATTTAATAAACCAGAAAAGCCTCATGCATGGCTTTTTTCTATGAGACTGGTCAAACAGGTAAACATGTCTAGCATAAATACAAAGATATGAATTTAAAGTTTTTCTACTATGTTTTTCTGACCTGCTTTATGCATACATGGAACAGAGAAAGGGTTAAGATACGTTATAGATATTTCAGAATTGAAAATAAAAACATCACTGAGAAGTGCAGAGAAAAAATAAGGCTGTGGAGTGACAAGCACTTAGAACACCGACAAAGGGAAAGGAAACCCAAAACAAAGAAGGAGAAAGAATAAAAACAAAATAGTGTAACAACAAAGTATCCCAAGGTCTGCATCTCAGTTGAAAAGTAGGAAGTTTGTGACTTTCTGTCTTTTATAGTTAGAGCCATCTCACTGGAGATGTGATACCTCCTTAGGTGTTAACTCAGGCTCTTAAAGACTTCTTGTGAAGTTTTTTGCATTTTTTTCCCCACAAATATGCTGCTAGTATGATGCTACATCATGGAGGCTGGGCAAAAGTAACCAGAAAGCTTTGAATTCAGCAACATTGCTATATTTAGAGTTTTGGGGGAACGTTTAGGTGTTTCAGTTTCAATTTCCAGCTATACATATATATATACACCTTTGGGTTGAAGAAGAACCCTCATAATATGTTAGGCAATCCTATTCAAAAGTTTATTTGTTTGTGGGTTTTTTCCCCCCAGCTAATTCATATAGGGGAAATAATGCTGGTTTTACTTAAAGTTTTGTAATTCACAGACAGTGTCTACAAAGTGCCTGAAGGTTGCTGTCCGGACAGAACCTTTCATGCAAACATAAATCTCATTGGGAAATGAAATGTCCAGGTTGTGAGACTGGAATTTTCATCCACCAAAGATAAGAGAAGGTCAGAAATATTTTGAGAATATATGGGTAACACATAAGTTAATTTATTATGAACTATTGATAATATAGGTTCACTGCTAATATCTTATTAATTACTTCTTAATTATTTGTCCATTTTAAATGACCTGCTTTTAAAATGAATAATAAAATTTTCTTTTTAATATAACACTCATACATAGAAAAAGGCCACTTATAGTGAGATTTAATCTGTATGGGGGAATTCTAAACCCACAGCTGTAGAATTTCAACTAGCTGATAACAGTAGGCTTTGAAAAGTATGAAACTGGATGAAATCAGAAACATGATTATTGTTACTGATTATTCCTATCATCTTTATATACCCTGTGGCATACAAATACATATTACTATCACAGGAATTGTAGAAAATAACAGCAATGTTGTGATTATGCCAACAAAACCTTTTGAATAGAAGGGGACTTAGTGACTAATGTCTGGGTTTTTTTATTGTTGTTAATTTTTTTTTGTTTGTTTTTTTGGGGGGGTGGTTTTGTTTTGGTTTTGCTTTTTTGGTGGGTTTTTCTTGGTTGGGTTTTTTGTTGGTTTTTTGGGGGGTTTTTTGTTTGGTTGGGCTTTTATTGAAAGTTGAATTTAATGAAATGGTGAAATATGGTATTTCCATCAAAAAATAAAAATATTTTTTCTATTTCACATGTTGATGCTTCTGTTTCTTAAAAGGTGTTGCCTGGTAGTAGTTTTCGACTTCAATATCCTAAATTTCCTGTGTCTACCAACTGAATGTGGTGAGCTATGATAAATTATAATAATAAGAAATTGTGATATTGCATCATGGGTGAGATATCTTACAGGAAAGACTAGAAAACTTTCATAGAAAATGAGAAGAGATATATCAGTAGATCATCTCCCATGAAACAACACAGTAGTATGAAAAGAAATACTGTGGACAGAATAGATCTTTTTTCAGACTTTCATATGACACCGAAAATATTCCACCAAATGATATTTCAATAAAAATAAATACATACAATAAAACCAAAATAAAACAAAATTTTGAAACATATTAGATTCCTCAAATTAACTTCCATGTTTCTGGGTGAAAGTGCGCACTCCAGCTCTACGTGTTGAGTGCTATTTCCAGCATGAAATGACATGTAATTTTCCAAGTGTGTATTTTGAAGCTAATGGGTAGAATTTACTATTTAAGAAAAGGAAAATATATTCAGTAATGCAATTTAGGGATCTTTTCCTTCTACTGTTCTCTGTTTATTTGAACTTTTTCTCTCTCAGCTGTTCCCTGTAAACACAGTGGGGCTGCATTCTCAGGAGACTCTCAGTGGTGTCTCCAGGCAGTTTATTGTTTGAAGGATTTAACTGAAAAATACCAGTTGTCCAATACATCTCAGGTAACAGGAAGGCTGAATAGCTTAAGGAACATGGACATTTTGACAGCTTCTGAACAGGCTGACTAGTCCATAGAACTTTTCTTCTATGAGTATTAAATACGGTAGAAAAAAAAGAATTGTCCACCACTCTGGAAAGAGCAAAATATTACTTGCATGACTTTGAAATTCTGTTTCATAGCAAGTAAATCTTGGTAAGTTTGAGTTGGCTTGAGATTGACCTTGAAGTTGACAAGCTAGAATAGTATTTTGACCACAGTCAAACCTAGGGTTACTATAAAAAGGACAGCAACAAGCTGAGAAGTGACTCAGAGCAAAAGGATAAGTGCAGGAAGGAACTGCTTCATGGACAGTTCTTTAATTTTCTGGCTTTCTTTTAAAACTTTCCTTTAAAAAAAGAAAAAAGCAAGCAAGACAGGATGGAAAAAAACAAAAAAAAATGTATGCAATAGCAACAATAAGAACACTCAGCAAACAAATAATACTCAGCTCAGGCAGGGTCATCCCAGAGCACACTGCGCAAGATTACATCCAGATGGTTCTTGAATATCTTCAGTGAGAGAGACTCCACAACTTCTCTGGGCAATCTGTTCCAGTGTGCTGTCACCTCCACAGTAAAGAATTTCTTCCTCATATTCAGGTGGAACTTTCTATGCATCAGTTTCTGCCTGTTGCTTGTCCTGTTTCTAGGCAATGCAGAGAAGAGCCTGGTCCATCCTCTTGACACCCTCCCTTAGACACTTTTCCACACTGCTGAGTTCCCCTCTCAGTCATCTCTTCTCAAGGCTCAACAGACCTAACTCATTTAGCCTCTACTCATAAGAGAGATGTTCCAGTCCCTTACTCATCTTTGTCACCCTCCACCAGACCTGCTCCAGGAGTTCCACGTCCTAATGCACCCCAGGATACCCTTGGCTTTCTCAGCCACTGTTGTGGGTTTACTCTGGACTGATTTTTTTCTAAACCTTTTACACAATTGCTATAAGATGAGAGAAGTTTTATACAGACAAAAGAGACTTGACATGGGGGAATAATATTATATTTATTACTAGTAGGATAAAAACTAAAGAATAATATATACAACAATTCTAACTAGGTAAAATTATGAAGAAAAGGTTATGTATTTACAAAATTATCCCTCCCCCCCCCTATCATTACAGGAAGAGAAAAGTCTCTTTGCTACTTTCAGGGTTACAGTTCCTCTCAATCAAATTTACAGCACTTGAAAGTTTTCTTCTATTATCTCTGGGG
>VXAY01004352.1:426466-466864 GCA_013399855.1 Oxyruncus cristatus
CGGGCCCTGTGAGGTCCTCCATGGACTACAAGGGGACAACTTGTTGCACCAGGGTCTTCACCACAGTTACAGGGGATAATGGCATCGAGTCCATCCCCTGTTTCTTGTGGTGTCCCTTCTCATGGGAGACAGCCTTGGATGAGCTTTTCCAGTGTGAGTCTACCCTCAGACAACAGTTCTTCCACACTCTGCTGTCCTTTAGGGTCACAAATGTTCTGGAAATCCACCTGGAATTCACTGTTTTCCAGCTCTCAGGAGGGGGGGCTCTGGTAAACCCACGACAGCCACAAAAGGCATACTGCTGGCTCACAGACAGACTGTTGGCCACCAGGACCCGCAAGTCCTTCTTTACAAAGCTCTTTTTTAGCAGGTGAGTCACCAGCCTATAGTAGTACATGGGGTTATTCTTCCTCAGATGCAGGACTCTGCATTGGCCTTTGTTGAACTTCAGACAGTTCTTCTCTGTCCATCTCTGCAAACTGCCAAGAATCTTCTAAAAGGGTGCACAGCACTCTGGGGTATCAGCCACTCCTCCCAGCTTTGTGTCATCAGTGAACATGCTGAGGAGGGAGAGCACACAGTGTCGTGGTAACCTTTGCTGAACAGGTACCGTGATACACGCATGTGGAGAGCACACACATGTAGCATCCTATCTGATATTGTCTATTCAGGACAAAAGTTAATTGTTCACAAGCATTTTAATGAATCCGTTTTGTGAGAATTAACAACATGAAATAAGCACATGTTTAAATCTACTCCTGCTAATCAAAGCACTTAACTCTACATACACCTGTACCTCAAGCAAATTTCAAGCAAATTAAGCACGATTTATGCAAATTAATATCACCAGGGTCCAGAACTACCAATCAAGCACCTGTGGTGAGACAGTGTAATATGCCCCAGACGGGACCTTGACCTAACATGAGTATATATCTCCTGATACCTGAGGTAGCTTGTTTAGCACTAGCTCTGATATCTTTCTATAAACCACCGTTATATTAAGAAGATTTATACTAAATCCTTCACTTGGTCTGTCCCTTAAATACAACTGGAATCACATTAACACTTTCTGAAATGATTAATTCCAAGGTCAAACCGAGTACCCACATTCTTTACATTCACTCATCTGAATTTGGTAAATCAAGATAGAGGGTACAACTACTGCATTAGACCTGATCTAATTAGACCAATTTTGCTGAGGGAAAAAGCGTGGATAGCTAAATTTAAGCCTTATATATTAGTAATTGTTTTTAGACTCCTAGAAGGTAATAGGAGGTTGTGGTTTGTTTTTTTTTTCCCTAGGATCACTAATTATTTTTAAAAAGCGATGCATCTCATACTAAGCAACACTTTTGTTTTGTTCTTTTTTCCTGATTCCAGTGCAGGAACACATTGTTCTTTTTGATTGCTATTGTTTTAATTTGTGCTGCTCTGTAGACAATGCACTGTCTACATGGGAGCACAAAATAGGCAGCTTTGAGAATACCTTTTGTTGGGACTGTCAATGGTATGTTGAGTTAGTCTTCTAGTTATTACTCTGCCCCTAGGATAAATTTTCTTTATCATTAAAAGAACACATCTTACCTCTGGTCTGAGCTTTTCCGAGTTCCACCTTCTGTTCTTGCTTTGTCTGCTGTATTAAAAGCCTTGTAGTATTACTGCCTTAGCCATTTCTCCAATTTTGATGAGCTAAGATTCAAAAGAAGACATCTGGACCAATAATAGTTTTACAGAGTCATCCAGCCAGACCTTGGTAATGTATGCAAAGTCAGGAACCTCATCAACAATCACCCCATGGCTGGCAGTAACCTTTTTAGGCATTGACTTAACAATTTAATAGCATGAATCCACATGTTGAGTCTCTGTCAATCAACAACATGTGCACTGAATAAGAGATTCCAGGTAAAGCTAATCATGCTGATTTTATATACACCAAAGTGTGCTCAGGACCTTACTCTCCCTGCTGCAGTTTTATTTCCCTTCCTTTGTTTATAAAGAGCAACATACTCCTTCCTGAAAGGGAGTAAAGCAGTAGTTTCACCAAATCCTCATGACCTCATCAACTCACAGAGTGGGTATAGAGGCTTCAGTGGATTTTTAAATCGATCTGAAGTACATGTAAACACGTGTGCTGAATGGTTGCTACAGTGCCTAAGATAGGTTTGTTCTCATCTGTTATATTTTAAACAATTGCAGGGTAAGGTGAGATATGTTTTGTGAAATTATTAGCGTTTGGATATGCTGGAGTGTTTTCTCTTTTATACTGTCCCATGTCTTCACAAGGCAACATTTAGATTATAGTGCACCAAAATTTTGATAACAGACAATGAATTAAAGTTGCCCGATCAAAACTACATTCACTTTTTAAGTCTAGGTTTACAGACAGTCTTGTACAATGCTCTGCTACATGACTTAGCAAATAAATCTAAACAGTAGTTTGTAATTTTTGGAACACATAATGTGGAGCTAACTTAAATTAGCTGTCACTTGAAATTTCAAGCAGCAGTAATGGGTTTATTCAAGATGCAGGGGGAGGGGAGAAGATAGCTAAAGCTTCTGTGATACAGACTTCTGATTAACAATACTTTTTAGTGGCTGATGCAATCACTCACCTTCATGGAGAAGTCAGTGTGAAAGACTTCATTCTGAAACACTTGTTAGATGTTACAGACCTTACTTAGTAGCAGATCTGCTCTTGAAAATCTCTGAAGGACAAACATATACATACACATAAGATCTTTAATTCTCTGATTCATCCTTCTTCATAACTGATGATATGGGTATTATTTAGATATTATTCACAGACATTACACTAACTTTTAGAATTTTATTAAATACAGTGAAAAGTGAATGTGTTTGGCCTAATTCCATCAATGGAAGTGGAACTGATACATAACTCTGGTCTTAAACAATCTTTTGAAAGCCTAAAACATATTGGCTCTAATTTTTGTAGTCATGAAAGTTGTATAAACTTAATGATATGAATCATAATGAACAGGACTTTTGTAGTCCTTCAAAGGACTGAGATGAGTCTACATGCCATATATGATATGAGATGAGATTAATCTCTCAAAACAAATAGTTTTGACAGAATTGGATGCATGATGCTCTAAATAATTGAAAAAAAAAAAAGCCTGTATTTAGTATGTAAGTAAACTGAGCAATTCAAAACTTTATAAAGAGGGGCATGCCAAGCAATAGGAGACTAAATCACAAAATGTATAGCTTCTGATTAGATTCAAATGATGAAAAGTCATGACTGCTATTCTTTGGATCCAGCTGTTGGTCAGCTGTGTTCTATTTATTTAATTAGATCATAGCACCTCCTGCTTTTCATGCCGTTTTGGATAAAGAAACTCGGAGGACAAATCCAGTGTATAGTCAGTCTCTACAGCTGGCCCAGGCTGAATGAAACCAGTCTTGAAGGAGGAGTAAGAAAAAGGAAGAGTCTGAACTTAGTATTCATCCAGTGAAGGAATAGAAAAGATACCAGACTGAAGAGATAAATATTGTTTTGGAGAAATAAGAATGACTCATACCTAGAATGCAATAATATATAAAATAGTTTGCAATCCGAGCATAGGCTGAAAGACCCCTGCTTAAAAGATTTACTTGGAGCAACATTGGCATTTGTAAAAATCAAAGCCTGCTTACAGGTAATTCAAAAACTAAAAGGGAGGCCAAATTTATCAAATAAATTGTTTTGTTGCAAATAGTTCCCCCAGATTATTCGTCTGTACCTAATTGGCTATCAATAATGCATGGAAATGCTGAGACTCTTAAAGAATCATGTAACAGGCATTCCATTATGTAATTAAGGATCATTAACTATATTAATGACTTTTCTAATTCTTATATTGTTAACCAATGAGTAATGCTATATGTCACAAATATACTTTCAAACTTCCCAGCACCAATGAAAAAGATACATCTTGCTTATCTAACTTCTGCAGGTAATTCACACAAGAGATTTGGTCTGAATAAATCTTGAGGAAGCTCAAACAAAAAGCAGATGACTAGATCACACCGCACTAGAGGATTAAGAAAAATAAAGATTGGTAAACCTACTATTTCTAGATAGTGACTAGAAAGCTTTTAGTGGCTCAAGGGGAAAAAATGTAGCTATATATGTGTATGGGCAGAATACATATGAGATGATAAACCTGCTTCAGAAGAACTGTAGGACTGCCAATATGAAAATTTGCGGATTTTAGCATCTGCCATGTGAAAATGCTGGTCACACGACTTAAATCTGTCAAAGGCTGACAAAACTTGTGCTGTTTGCTATATATAGAGTACAATATCCTTTCAAGAATGGCTAGAGAAGTTGTGAATGCCTCATCCTTGGACACGTTCAAGGGCTGGCTGGATAGGGCTTTGAGCAACCTGGTTTAGTGGAAGGTGTCCCTGCCCAAGGCAGGGGATTGGAACCAGATGATTTTTAAGGTCCCTTCCAACTTGTTGTCAATAGGTTTCTTCTGAGGAGGACTGGTTCTTGAAAATCACAGACCTTAAATCATGGGATGCAACATGTTAGTCTGTATGTTGAATCCAAAGGTTCAATCTTCTGGCTCTGGAAGGAAGTTGTTAACTCAGACATGGGTAAATACAATAAATATCCTTTGCCTAATAAGAAGATTTTTTAGTCTGTTCATGCTCAAGTTATTTATGGAGGAAGATAAATATTTCTGGTTTATGTATTGTGAAGCAGAGACCAGTGAGCTGAAATGTTTGGTCAATGGTCAGTAGTGTGGAACTGAAAGGAAAAAATATCACTTTTAAATTCCATCTCCACAGTACCAAATTTGAAACTTTACAATTATTTTTGCCTAATATCATCTTGTTTGTCTACTTATCTTCATAAATACATAATATTACAGCAACACTTTTGCAATAGCTCTTATCAAGAGTATTTTTAACAGTATTTTTTTCCCTAATGATTACTTTATAGAATGGCAGCAAACTTAGGATTTGGGCTTTTTTAAATTATACTTTTTAAGGTAATCATTTCTTTCAGCAGTTGCCCTGTGTTATTTGTTTATCATGTCTTATATTTTCTTAGTGACAGAACTCACAATGCTTTTGTCTGAGACAGGAGGTTTCCTTGACCTTACATTCTGCTGATATAACTATTATGTGGATCTGAGTTGTTTTTTGTTGTCTTTTTTTTTTTTTTTTGCCTTTCAATACCTCATTCCAAAGCAATATCAATATTCCAGAATTACTTTGCATTGTCTACAACTCCTGTGTAATTCATTACTCACCAATGAATCACCCAGAGTTACATGTTAGTTCTGTGTTTCATTTTTTTGTAGGAATTGCTCAGATAATACAATTTTTTCTAAAACTTATAATCCTTTCAGCAATCAAATCATGCAAAGATGTTTTCACATTTCAGAAAAGTGCTTAAATATGTGCTTAGTATTATGAACATGCTTAGATCCCCTTGGCTGTACCCTCACATGTGTCTGTGTTGACACACTTGTCATTATTTGTCTGTAACTGGCATTTTCACAGGAGACCTTGTTGCTGATTTTTAAATGTGAATCAAATATCTACCTCCTACAGTCCATCTGAAAAGAAATTCTCCAGTCTATGCTTAGCTAATGCAACGATTTTTAAGTTTTATTGAAAAATAGTCATCATAAAGTCCTATGGACATATAGGACCCATTAGTTGGTCCTATTCAAAAAACATTTCTGAATATACAATCATGGACCTTTGCAAATGAAGTCTAAGAAGGATCTTGCATATCAAATACCACTGTGAATCTCTAAACTCTTGTTTTGTTTTCTAGATGTAGAGGAGCAGGGAAAAGTAAATGACAAGTGTGCATTTCCTACTATTAGGAAGCTGCTGATAGTTCTCTTCACCATTAAAAATGTCTCCTCCTCTCACTTAAGTAAATAGTTGTGATCACAACAATAGATATTTTCCTGTGTTGCAAGTGAAAACAAACATGGATGCTTCTGTATTTTCATTAATGCACTTCACAGTAGGTTTCTCTGACCCGAGTAAAAAATGAATCCGCTTTAAAACATGCTTTATACTGGAACCATCTGCATTGCAGCTTTTGGTTTGTTTTCTTTCACATTCCCTCTAGCTTACAAAATATTTTTAAGTCCTCTAAGAGCAATGTCATCTCATGTGCATCATCCAGATAAACTGTATCTGAACAAGTTAATAATATTCTAGCAACAGCGTGAGTATCTGCCCCAGGGGTGCAGGAAAAGTCAAGTCTCATTTGGACAATATTATGCCATATAAGAAAGCCAAAGACACTGCAAGTAAGGGAAGAGCTTTAATTCTGAACCTGGGTGATAGTCAAACACTGTGAGGGTAGGACAAAAAAACAGGGTAGCCTTTTTGATTTCTATTTCCTTGTTGAAAGCAAGATTTCCAGCAGTTACAGCTTTTGGTACCCTTTGAGCATGGAAAGCTTGAAGAATAAGTGAGGTTTGGACATCAGCTCTTTCCAAATGGACGCGACTGAGTTTATTTCTGTTGTAGCCGGAGGCAGAATCATTCTTTCACTGCCTACTCTCATAAAAGACAAGACACTCTGAACTGCCATGATCTGATTTTTTCTGAGTTTCATTACCACCAAATCTTTGATACCAGAAAGTAAGTAACCCTTCAGAAAATAGTGGAAAGATATAGATTGGTAGATACGGAGTCCTCTTAAAGCAGGGGCCAAAGATCAGAAATGTTTTGCAGGCCTGGGAAATAAGTTCTCATATAAAGTGGCAGCTGCTTTTGATGAAATTACTGAAAGTTGGTGCACAGATGAACAAGAAAACAGATTTTCCCTTAATGATGTCTCCAGATTCTTAAATTAAGTCTAGCAGGTAGCAAGATCCTTCCTGGATTTCAAAAGATATCTCACATCCAGGTGCTAAAACACATTTTTTTAAAGCCCTGGAAACAAGAGCTTAAAAATTCAGCATCAAAAAAGCACCTGTAATTCCTCCACAGGTATCTCATTCTCAAATACAGCACGGGAGCCTTCGCCTAATGCAGAGCTACATTTCTGTGTGTAGCTCAGAGTGCTTGTAAGTGAGTTACGACTTGGAACTAGTCACATAAGACCTCAAAGGTGTAACATCCTCATCAGGTGGATTACTTTTGGACTTTGAAAGTAGGTAAAATGGCAAGTATTCCTAAAGGAAACAGCTATGCTTGAAGAGATAGATAGCAAAAATGCATACTGAATTCTTTCAAAATTGGCAGCTGGTTGACTTGTTGAGAAACACATTGAGGACTTAAGTTTTTTCCTAAGTATTTTTTACTTTTATTTTAGTAGTCCTTATTGACAGCAATGTTCCTAATGTGTATCTTCAATTAAAGTTTAAGGAAACCAGAAAGATAGTATTGTAATATTCTTGATACAGGAATGTGAAGCTGGCAGAGCTGAGCCCATGTTTTTTAGCTTAAAGTAAGTACAAAAGAGTGGGATTAATTTACCTAAACTGCTGAAATGATATCTAGTGTAATTTTAGAGACCCTCAAGTACTCAGTCTGACCTTCAGAAGGATGTAGGTTTATCTAAAGTGGTGTGTCATATCTGCCAAACCAAAGCAGATATTTTGGACAGCTTAAGGTATCTCTAATGGTATTAGATGTCTGTGTTTGGGCAAATTATTCCCATCTTTCTACTGAAAGATAGTAAGCTAAGTTTGTCAAAGTTTATTTAAGATTTCTGGTAGGCTGAACAAATTTATTTTGCATATCCATATGCAACAAATGTTTTTTTTGAAGTGCTGACCTTGTCAGGTCTGTGGTGATGCAGATCCTTTGCAGCCGTGTTATAAATCTGGTGGACCATACAGAATTCAATGCATGGTGTGTAAACTGTCCAGCTGGCATGTTCATGCCCAGTTGGTTTTGCATTCCTTGAAGGGATTTGCCTTACTATACAAAAGTTATATACTGCATATGCTTGTACTTCTGTCTGGAGATTTTGGACCTGGGAGACCAGAAGATAGATCTTACCAGTAATAACTGAAGCAAGAAAGACTTTCAGTGCCTTGACTTTATCCACAGGCTTTTCCACTCTCTAGGTCCCTTGCTCCACTGAGCAGTGAGGACCCCTGTCCTCACATTCTCTTTAGTTTTATTTTGCTGATGAGATTGTTATACAAACTCTTTTTCATCATCCCTATCTGGATTAATTTCCAGATGAACTTTACCTCTTCTAACTCCATCCCTGCATGCTTGAGAAATGCCTTTGTCCTTCTGGGCAGCTTCCCTCTTTTTCAACTTCTGGTCAACACCACCACAGGTGCTTATTTTTGGTCAGAGTTACCTGTTCATCTAGACAGCCTTCTGTTGCACCTTTGTAACTTCCCACACATCAGGATCCACCATTTCTCCTCAGAAAGGAGACTGTCCTTGAAAACCAACTGCCTGTCCTGACCCATTAGAGCTCCAGATCAATTTTTCATGGAATCTTGCAGAGAAGGTTCTTCAGCAAACTGAGACTGGAGCAAACTGAGACTGGAACCTGGAGTCCATATATTTCAATGTTTTGGCTTGCAGTTTCTCTTAGGATGTTGAAGTCTACAATCCCACCTTCACTGCTATCAAAGGTACCTTCAATCTTCACATCTTCCTTGTTTGTGAGTACCAGATTCAGCAGATTACCTGATGAGCACGAGCACATTTACCACCTGCAGCAAGAAACAGGCTTTAACACACACCAGGGGTCTCCAGCCAACTGTGCTCCTCTTACAGAAGACAATGGGGTGTTTGAGGTTCCCCATGAATACTAGAGCCTGCAGCTGTGAGGCCACTCCCAGTTGTCTAAAGAAGTCTTTGTACGCTTCATCCATTTGTAACAGACACCATGCCAGGGTGTTGGCCTGGCCTTTCTAACACATAAACCTTTGTCTCACAGGATTGCAGCATGGGTAAGGTTGGAATGGACCATCGTAGGTCATCTGGTCCAACATCCCTGCTCAAACAGGGTCATCCTAGGGCTCATTGCGCTGGATTGCATCCAGACAGTTCTTGACTATCTCCAGGAAGGGAGACTCTACACCCTCTGCGCAGCCTGTTACTGCACAGTCACCCACACAGGTAAGAAGTGAAAAGTATAACCTATTCTGCCAACTCATTAGCTAGTATTTGTCAAAAATATAACCTGTGAACCAGTATAGATTGTTGGTGTGTATTTATGCTCAGATAGCCAGGAATCAACATCTTTATTTGATCCTTCTATTCATGTAATTAAAGATCATGCCTAAAGTTTCTGTCAACCCTCCCCCACTTTTAAATTTTTTGTCCCTTCTACAATGAGAAAAGGTGTTTTTGTTAAAGAGACTGAAATGGAATAATTAGTGCCTCCTTACCTTGTGTATTGCTTTCCCTATGCAGAAGTTACACACAATTTAAAACATCAATAAAAAGTAAATTGTTGCAAATTACTATTCTTTCCTCAGTATCCAATAATTTGCTAGAACCAATAACAATGGTGTCAGAATGTAACCTTGGATCAGTCCTGTTCTGTAGAGAACCCATTAATTGTTCACACAATACTAATCCTTTAAGAATACTCAACAAGCCCATGCTAACTCCTTGAACTTTTTTCTTACCTCTGTTTATAGACCTGAGTGCTCTCTTTCTCCTGGTTTTAATCTCTTGAAAAGCAAGCACAAGAGAAAGAAAAGAAAAGAAAAACAAATGTAGCCAACTCAAAGCTTGAGATAAGTGAGCTATTATCACAGCATTGATATAAAACTGACTACTCTGCTGATAAAAGAAAATTATGATGAAATCCTCTTTCAATTGTTCTGCCTTACTGTTTCTATCAGTATTATGAGAACTCCAAAGTTCAGGGTAAATGCACATATGTGCATTTCTCTGAGAGTCCTTAGTTGATACATCCTATTCTGCCAAGACTAAGCACACCTTTCTTTTGGAGGTGACTTGATTTCTCAGATCCAGGAATATACCTGGACCTTCTTAAAAGTAGGTAGGAGGAAGAATGAACAACTACGTCTTTGCTTTCCAAGTAAATGTGCTAACTAATCACAGAGCCAGAAACAGCATCTCCCTGTATCGTTCTGAGCCATGAGATATCTTAAATGATCTCACATTTGCTGTGAGCTATATACACGCTCTCAGACAGCTGCTGTGAAGCTGCTGGTATGCAAGTAGCATGTTACCCTGCAGTAACTCATTTGCGTTTCGAAGCCATGGGCCAACAGACTTAAATCAAGCTGTTCTGCCTGCAAATTGAGAATCTCATCTGCTGAACTTGACACCCACAGCTGGTGATGTGTTGCTCGCTTGTCATGGAAGAGGTGAAGTGTTGTGCCAGATAAGATGTGATTTGCTGCCTTCTTCACAGTTGCCCCAATCCTCATTTCACAGCAAAAGTATGATACTAAAGGATGAGGAAAATGAGAAGGTGTCTCCCACCTCATGTCAGGACACATTTATCCATGGCACGGTCATACTGTGGACAGAGGTCTAGCAGGTGAGTTCTTGGTTTAAAGAAGAGGCATTTGAGAAGGGAGTACATTAATAAAATCAAAAATGGTTTGGGTTGAAGGGGACCTTAAAGATCATGAAATGCTCTTAGGCTCATGATGTGACTCTTGGGATTGTCCTGTGCAGGGCTAAGAGTTGGATCCCTTCCAACTCAGCATATTCTACAATTCTGTGATTCTATGATCTTCCAGTTCCAGCTGCCCTGCCATGGGCAGGGACACCTTCCTAGATTAGGTTGCCCGAAGCCCTATCCAGTCCAGCCCTGGACATTTCCAGGGATGGGACATCCACAGCTTCTCTGGGCAATCTGTTCCATTAACAATATATTTTCTCCTGAAGAAGCATTTGTCTGGTGAGGTGAAGTTTTCAGGAAATTATTATAATTGTGTACTTACACAGGTTTCTTCACCTCTTTAGTAAAGAGAGTGTATCATGCCCTCCTAGTCCCAAAGGAAGGTAGTTATCTGTTCCTACTTTCTTCCATCATAGAGGTTTGTATTCCATTGGAATAACTTTCACTTTCTTGATTGACAAATAATCTCTTCCACATATGGGAGAAGGTGGTAGGTAAGGAGTAATGCAATAGGGAAAGCAGAAATCTGGATAAGAATGGTTCTGGTTGGTTAGCTGTGTGTCAATTCATATATGCGAATTTCATAATGAATTCTTCTTTTGGAAGAATGCTATTCACTGGTGTTCTCAAACATGAATCTTGTGCCTTGTATTTAAACATCATGTTATTATCATGAAACTAGTGGATTTTATTTTGTACGTGAAAGAAGTGATAGAATTGTAACTTCACATTTAGAAGAAAACAGAAGTTCACAGAACAAAATACGATCGCTAAACAGACAGTAGAGTTAAAGGGTACAATCAAAACTGTTTTTATGAGCCTTGCCAAAATTTTTGACAAATCTCAGATTCAGAGCATTATGTTTTCATTTTTTTTAAACTAATGATACTGTGATATTCTATGAACTGTAAAAGCATTTGCAACTGAAGCAGATGACTGCACAGTCAGATCAAGGCAATGTTTCCACCAAACCTTGAAAATCTGTATTGACAGAAGTCTACTAGGCTAAAAAAATCTTCTCAAAAACATCTTTGATGCCATTACGTACGCATAGTGGTACAGGGATTTTGCAGTAGAATATGTGGGGATTCTGGTGAACAGCAGGCTGAAGATGAGTGAGAATGTGGCCTTGGAGAAGTGAAAGCCAATTACATATGGGGTTGTAATAGCAAGGGTGTAACTCAGCAGCTTAAGGAAAGTGCTTTTTCTCCTCTCTTTGGTACTTGTGAAGTGTCTGGAGTATTGTGCTTAGTTTTGGTCTCCCCAGTACAAGAAAGACCTTGGCATTCTGCAGTGAGTCCAGAATGGCCACCAAGCAGGTTTAGAGGAGCTGGAGCACAGCAGGTGTGAATGATGAAAACCTGGGAGAGGCATTTTTTTCACTATGAAGGTGGTCACAGTTTTCCCAGAGAGACATCTCAATCCTTGGATATATTAAACATTTAATCGTACAAGGCTGTAAGCAATGTGATGTAGCACAAAACAGGTCCCACTTTGAGCTGGGAAATACAGCATATGGACTAAAAAGGGCTCTTTAAATTTAAATTATTCTTTGAGGCTTTTTATCTGTATTGTTACAGTTAGGGAGCGCCCTGAACTTAAAGAAATATATATAATGAAGGTGGTAACACACGTTTTTGAAAGCTTTTCCATGAAAAAGTGTAGAAAAGCAGATGAAGTATAAGGACTTCCACAATAGACAAGTGAAGTTAGAGAACAAAATACAGTAGACTGTATGCAAAAACGAAATCTATGATCTATACTACCCACGAATGAATCAGTAAGAATTCCAAACACTGTTTAAGTTACCTACCAAATTTTATTGCAGATTGTGAAGGGATAAATAGATCAACATTTTTGAAAGAAGTTGTTGAATGATTAGTGAATAAATCCATATATTTTTGAAGGAGTTTGAGTAGTGAGTTACTGGATTAACTCAAGTGCATGAGAGTGTACAGACATAGCTACTTCCATGAAAAGACTACCAATGTTGACAGAGTCAGTAAGAAACAAGAAAGTGTCATCCAGTGCAATATTTTTTGAGATCATTGATCACTCAGAAGCATTGGGAACAAAATCACTGCCAGCACCACTACAAAAATATACTCACTTAGTGAATAAGAATGACCTTAATCAATGTGCATGTGTTAAATTCTGATGTTTAGCCATTCTATGTGATGAAATGAAACTAATCATCATCAGCTGCTACTGCATACCAAACTCAGATGGCTCTCCACGGAAAAGCACTCTGGAGTCTGTCTGACCTTCCTGAAGAAGTTAACTGCTCTTGAGAGATAAGTCATTCCTGTTGAACACCTCCATGATAAACAATTTCTTGAACATCCGGTTTCCTTAGGTAAAATTTTCAACAAGCTGTCTTCCTTCCACTTGCTATTCTGGAAGCGCAAGGCAACAAAATTATGTTAGCTGCAAGGCAGAAGGATTGCAGGGGAAAACTGACTGATTTTCAGAAATAAATATTCTTCCAGAAGCATGGGGTTTACACGGCTTCTGCAGTTAGTTACAGTCCCAGGGATCAGGGTCCCCACCTTGAGAGATGTTATCAGGAAGGATGTTGCCGTCTATCTAAATACACTGAAAAGGAAGTTTGGTTTTGATTTTGTTGGTTTGTTTGCTTTAATGTAGGGAATGCTTATACAGTTGGGTGTGCAATTTGTTTTTTTTCCAGAGCCATACCTTTGTGTCATTTGTAAGTAGATCTCTTCAATTACCAATGTTATAGTCTTCCAATGTCATATCTTAGCACCGAGGTCTGGATGTGTTTGAGGGAAGAGTTTATTGAAGTATGTACTAAATTACTACTACTTTCATTACTTCTTATCTCAACATGCCCTGAGCAAAATGGACTCTTTAGCAATGAAATCAAAGCACAGGAATTGGTTTGTAAGTGTCAATGTTTTACCATTATGCCTTACAGCCGTCAAGAGAGGCAGGGACAAGCCTCTCAAAAACAAGCTAGGCATGACTGCATGTTTTGCTCATTTTTTAAGAGGAATAGCACATTTATCATCTGAAAGTGTTCTCTTTTAACAAGATTTATTTATTTTTAAATGATCTTTTATGGCTTTTGCTCTGGGTAAGCTCACAAGTATCAGATTACCAATGAGACAGGGAGTGCTAGCAGTTTTCAAAAGTTAGGGCTGGTAACAGAGTTCGTAGATGAACACAAAGACTTCATCAAACCATCCATTCTGTTCAGAAACAGGGCTGAGCTATATCAGTTTTACAATTGCAACCCAGAGTCCTGACTATGAGTTGATACTACTTCCCTTTTTCTCACATCTGTTTTCACACCAAGCAACCTTGCACCTGTGGAGACTTGATGTTTTCAGCACTGTAAAATCTAGAAAAATAAGATCCTATTCAGGACTTTGGAATCAGGGTTTTCAAGGAACAAGCCTTCAATCCATGGAAGTTTTGTGAACCCCTACTTATTTCAGAAAACTTCTGTCAAGCAGAATGAGCACTTTCTGAACAAAAGCTCTGTTTGGATCAGTTCAACCAGCTGTTCTTGAATTCAGCTCTGTACATTTCCATTCTGCAAATATTGGAATGTTTGTATAGAGAATCTGTAAACTCAGTTGGAGACTTGCAAGACCTGAATGGACGAAGTCCTAATTAACATAGCTTTAATTCAGTGTTGACACTGCTTGAGGTGTAGCTTGGACCAGACACCAGGTCCTTGGACTGCAACTGGTGACTTCCCAATAACTGATCCCTTTTGGGATCATCAGGTTCTACAGTAATAATATGAGCTTTTTTCTTTTGCAGGGTGATGTCGAAAGAGAAGACTTTACTTATTGACATTGCTACTGTTTACTTAGGAACCAAACTCTTCTGAGACTGCCTTTAACCTCTTATTAATGTTTACTGTAAAAAAAATAAAAGCATGGATTGAGTTTTTAATATAGACTTGTAATATTTTTTTATAATAAAAAAGGGAAAAAAGGGAATAATTCATACCAATGAGTTATGAAACATTAAAATCCCATGTTGACACTTTTGCAATGTCCCTTTTTTAGGATGTTCCATCATTTACAGGAAGTGGTGACAATATGTCATATTTGCCAAAAACTGAATCCAAGTTCTGGCTGCAGTAGCACTCTCTTATAGGTTTGTGTTTAATAGTCTCTTCTGGCAGATAGAAACCATCTTGAAGAGACAATGATGGGAAAGCTCGTGTAATAAAAGAACCTCACTCCTCGTCTACCTGTGAATCAAAACCTTAGCTATTAACTGGACGGTTTAATAAAAGTAATCAGCATTGTTATATTAAAGTATTAACATTTATTTACAGTAATTTACCTGACTTCTATGTGACTTCTCCCAAGTCAAGATAATAATTGCCATAACTACAATCTAACTCTTTTCTTTAATATACCCTTTCTCTTTTAGTTAAAATAAACCAGAAAAAAAAACCTAGCTAAACACTACATTTGTTTCCCCCCAATAAAGCAAGAAAAAATCCTCCAGGTTTGGGTTTTTTTCCATTTTTTTTTTCAACAAGCTTAATGCCAGGTAACCTATTTTACACTTTATATACTTTTAGTCTCAATAACTGTTATCTTTTGTTTTCCCAAGTAATAATAAAAAAAAATATGAATAAACCTTTCCAAAAACTTGTTTGTCAAGAGGTGCAGTCAAACTTCTTTAAATGTGAAAGGGGTGAACTTAAATAAAAATCAGTGGATGACAGCAGGAAAAATAAAACTTGGGAGAGCATATATATATAGGACAATAGAGTTTTCATATTCCATCAGCCCAAAGCATGATGTCAGTAATACGTTAGTAGCCAGAAATCACTATTTTCAGACTGACTGAACTTTACACAAATGCTGGGAATTTGCCACTGCATTTCACATTGCAGAACTGAGGCCATCATCTTAATTTATACTAAGATTAAATATTTTAATAGATCATCTCTGAAAAAGCCAGTCCATAATGTCTTCCTGCATTTACTTCACAAATATACAGAAACTGCTTCACAGTCAAATTAAAAATCAATACTATTGTCAATAATAAAGAAATAAAAGATATGGTTGATCATCTTTATAATCACTCTTCAACTAAGAGAGACAGAATACTGCTTCAGGCTTTCTGTGCACTAAGAATTTTGCTCTGTCCAAATTTTGCCTAGATATTTTTTTCCGCATTAACTTTTGGATTATTTTTCATTTGATAGATTCCCACTTCCCTGGATTAAGATAAAACTGCATAGCAGGCATAAGAGATTTTCCTCACAGCTTGACTTGAAGTACTGAGGATAAAAAAAAAGGAGACAAAACAGAAAAAATCCTCACTCCTAAATAGATGACTGTATTTCATATTTAACATCTTAGTATAAGTGTTCTGTGTTTTAAAGGAAAAATGAGGCATTGTTATTAAGGAAAACAATTTTTTTTTGCTTAGTGTATGATTAGGTGTGCTTTATCAGGACCACTGCTGCAGGAATTGCTTGCAAATTCACAAAAGGCTTTCCTCTGGAATTGTAAAAATAGCTGTGGAACTCTGATGTCAAGGTTCAGGTTGTACAATTGTATTATATGGAACATAAAGTTGTGAACCAGAATTGCCATGAATTCAATAAAATAATGAACAAAACAGTGGGTATCTTTTACATGGTCATGCTTTAGAACTGTAATTTGTTTTCATTCCTAAAATGCGTATTACATCATTTTATTTCACTCTAGCAAGACTGATTTGGAATGATTTATTCTACATTAAGCTACTATATATTTCCAGTTGTAATTATCTTTTGGATGGGAATTTTAATATTTTTTTTAGAAACAAAGATTAATTTCAAAAGGAGAACTAATCTATCCCAAGCATTCCCTTCAATCTTGCAACTAACTGTGTGTAGGTATAGCCTTCCACCCAACTGGAGCCCTGCTGAAGTCAATGGAGCTGGTGTAATTTCAATTCATTTAAAACATAAGCATTGACATTGATGTTGATATGAAGGGGTAAAGTTGCATCACTTCAACTCATGGCATGGAGCCTGTGGCTCTGCACCATCTGCACAGTAACTTCCTTGTTACTGTAACTTCCTCTTGTCTGTCATCTATTTAATTCAGCAATTTCAATCATTTCATAAAACATGTTCATTCAAATATATGTTTTTCAGGTTAATTACTTTAGAGTAAAGTCCCATTTTAAAAAGAGATTCAGGAAAAGATTTTTAACTGCACTGAAGAGGCCAAAATATACATTGGTGGGATTCCAGAAGCAGATTTAGGGAATTTTGCATTTTTTTTAAGCAATAAGGACATCACTTGTCGTAATTGAGAAACCTACAGTCCAGACACGTGTGAAAGTTCTGTCATAGCAATGGTTAGGACTTTCATATATGTCTCAATATTTATTATGAGTCTAGATAGACTACATATATCTAAGCACACATAGAGTTACAAGCACATTGTGTACACATAAGGTGATATGATGCACTTTAAATTGTGGTTGATAATGACAGATATGAAAAAAATTCTTAAGTCAGCACAACCTTCAAGAACGAGCAGCAACTTGGCTTTAAAATTTTGTATTCAGATTTCTGAAACAATTATCACCTCACCTGGGTATTCTAACAAGTTAATCAGTAGCTGAATTGAAATCCTCATCAACACACTGTAATTTCATTGAAAGGATCTACTAAACTCAGATCAACTCAATTAATCTCTAGTGGAATGAAACAAAGAAGCAGATGGTAATGTGTTTTAGTCAACACCAACTTTTTATTCTGTATACATTTCTAAGTACACTATTCCTAGGCATTACTCCTCAGGCATTGAGAAATTGCCTTACTTTTAATCTAAGGCTTTAAAGAGACAGCAGTAAGACAAACTCATATTCCATTTTGTCAGTAATGATTACAGTTTACTCGAATAAAACACCTCCCTTAGGCTCAGTTCTGCTTGATACTTTGACACACCCATTGGTTTCCGTGGGAGAAGCAAGTGTATGCCTGGCAGGATATCCCACCACTGCCTTGACACAAAGAACGTCCAGTGAGCTGCGCTAATATTTAGTTAAATGCACTAACTTCTGCTGCATGTGCTAACAAATGGTGATCAGTAAGGATGTATTTGATAGTACTTTTTCTGTATTTCTTCAAAGGTGAGGATTTGGCATCCTAAACTGCCATGTCTCCATCATTATGTAGAAATAATAAAGGTAAATGTCTCAGTCCACATTATCCTGAGAGCAGCAAGCAGGGCTTGCACTTTTCCTCTGGTCTGGTGGTGAAGACATTTGAAATGGTGGCTGAAATATGAGTCCTGAGCTTGTTCATATTATTAGTCATAGCCTCAAACTGTACCAGGGGAGATTCAGGTTGGACATCAGGAAGAATTCCATCATGGAAAGGGATGTTAAACGTTGGAATGGACTACCAAGGGAGGTGGTGGAGTCACCATCCCTGGAGGCTTGCAAAAACTGACTGGATGCGGCACTTTGTGCCATGGTCTAGTTGACGTGGTGGTTTTGGTCTAAGGCTGGACTCAATGATCTTAGAGGTTTTTTCCAGCCTAAAGGATTCTGTGGTTCTGTGATTCTGTGATTATTTATACATTTTGCCTTCAATGACACCAAGATTAAAATATACAGAAGTGGAAGGAAGGAAGAAGGGTTGAAACCAGTTCCTATTCCTACCCTGGGTATGAATACTGTCTGTTGGAAGGTTTTGAGTAGCTGACGCTGAGGCTTGGGCAAGCAGAGAAGCAAAATCCATGTGTATAAAGAAACAAACTGTATAATTTAACTAGTAGATACTTAGCAATTTACCTATCTTCAAAGTGAGGGGACAGCTACGGGGGGGCTATTTTATGTCAAAATTTTACCTCTGTATTTCATCTATGTATGCAGACCTTTATAGGCATTACATTTTTACTGGAAGCCTTACCATGTTTTAGCCAAGCTCTACAACACTTGCAGAGATACACAGAAGTCTATAGTAGTTTTAGTTCTTAAAAAGGAGAAGACTGGTCAAGATTTAGTCATGCAGTGATGACACAACTTAAACTGATGGTGTATCACCAGCACAGCAAGTAAACAGAGCTCTGTTCTTGGCTGGAGTTTGCATGAAGGGTTTGGCCACATGGCTGCAGCAGTGAGGGAGATGTGTATTTTTTAACCCGAGGGCAGTCCTAGCAAGAAAAACAACAGTGCAATGCTGTTCCATCCTCAGAAAAGATTTAACCATCCTTCCTCACAGCTTTACTTTTTTGAACATTGTTTTCTACTTTGTTTCCATGGTTCCTGTGTTGATTTAGCTGCTATTTCTTATGTTTTCAATTTATGTATCTCTTGTTCTGTATCCATATTTCATCTCTTTGGCCCTGTCTTTACTATCTCACTTTTTCCTCTGTCCTTTTTGCTCATAACCCATCCTTTCTCCTGTCAGTACTTTTTGCACTCTTTGTTAGCTTTCTATCTCCTTTTCTTGCTTTCTTTTTCTTTACCTTTCCCTCTATTCACTTTTTTCCTGTCAGTTGGCTTGTTAAGAAATATATTACATGAAGCAGTTGCATACATGATATTTCTCAGAAAACACAACTACATTTACAGTAACAGAAACCAACACATCGACCTGCAATACCAAATTGTGGATGAATTTAATTTCATTCAAACTGAATTAATGCATTTATAGGGTGACATATGTGTGCCAGATCCGTTAAAAACATGAAAGACAGAGTATCTGCACTAAAAATATTACAACTGAACATTCTCAATTTTATAGAGTCTATTTCAGTTTGTGCTACATAACACTTTTCAAGGAGTATAGATAAAGTTGGTGAAGAGATCAGGGTAGAAAGGCTCATAAAGAAGGAAGTTTTAATCAAGGACTTGAAGGAGAAAAGAGATTGGTTGGTCTAGGTCAGGATTTGAAGGATAAACTCCATGTCATGACACTGGCATATCTACATGGTCCAAAACCAGCCTGGATCCTACTGTTTTATGTTCCTATACTTGCATTATATATACAATTTGTGCGTACATTTACATTATATGCCAAGACATATAATATTTATTCTATATCTATATCTATTCTATACATGATTTTTTGAATTACATATGTTTATTATCTCGTTCACCTCTATCTCACCGTAAATACTGGAGTTTTGTACTATATAGATATGTTTTTTTCCTTAAGCTTTTGTTCAAAGAACTGTCCAAAGATGTTGATGATCTTCTCATCAAATTTGCAGTTACTGGGATGGATCTTCTTTCCTGGTGAGTCACGTCTTATCTTTATGACAAGTAGAACTCATTTCATTTCTCATACATTCACATAACACCATGAAATAATCTTATAGTTACTCTACCTTTAAAAAAATACTATTTTAGAAGTGATTTATGGATTTTTATTTTTTTTTTTATTTTGACTTTTTTTTGGTATTTGAAAGAGATCTGTTGAGTTTTACTGTAAAGACAAGAAAAGAAGGTATTTATAATAGTTAATAGCCTGAACATTGGAACGATCTTCTAAAATGGAAAAGACAAATCCTTTAGTCCCTAATTTTTCTTACATAAATTTATGTCTTTCAAAGCATGGGTTAGTTCCTCTAGACAGAATATAAATTCTCTTTTTCTATTTTTAAAATTAACAGATTTTTTTTTTTTCTGAAAGTAAAGAGTTCCAATTAGAAAGTTGTAGTAAATTGAAAATTTCTGCTTGTTTTAAGGATTATTGTTGTTTTGGGAGGAAAAACTTATAAGCATTGTTGTCTGCTCATATATTCTGTCATGGATATTATCAATATATTCCTCCTTGGAATTTATTGTGAAACAGAATTTTCATCCAATGGAAAATTTTTATATTTCAACACAATTTCATCTTTTAAATTAAAAAGCAAAACAACAAAATACTGAAAGACATCACACAAAAAAACCCTGAAAATGCTGAAATAAAAAAAAGAAAAAGAATGTGTCTAGGTAAACAAACGTTTATTGCATCTTATATTTTTGTTGTATGGTTAATTTACTCTGCTCTCAAAGATTTCAGGCAATGGATGAAGACCCAAAGGGCAAAAGTTTGTATCAGTGTAGGCACTGACACTCCTTTTCCTGTTTCATAGTGTAGGAGGTTAATGGAAAAATATTTTGTAAGGTACTCTTTGCCAGGGACAGTACAAAATACAATCTAGGGGGAGAAACCAATGATGATTTTGTTTAAAATTAATATTTGGATTGTTCCTTTGAAAAAGAATTGTGAGATTCAAGATTAGCCCGTGCATAAAACCAGAATCTTACTCAGCTTAAAAAGAATTCTTTGTCATGGCCAGTGCAAACTCAGATGAGCTGTCTGCTGCACAGGTGGGATTCTTCCTTTGTCAAGTATGTTGCTCCTGAAAATCTGCCATTTCATATCTAATAAGGTACTTTTTCTTTAATCGACCTTAGTGACCTAAGTGACTGGATGGTTCAATTAGATATATACATTTTTTTTCTTTTTTTAGTTACGTAAAAAATGTTAAAAACTTTGGAAGCAATGACATACAAAACTGCAGTACAACTCAAACCATTTTGGAATAGGTCAGTATAAGAGTTTGGTGACCAAATATGAAAATTCAATATTCATTCACCTGAGTCATAGGAATTTCCATCTTGAATCAGATTGGATCATAATCTATCAATAACATTGGTAAGGACCGAATGTTTCAATGAAAGATAAAAAAGCCTCTGCTTAAAAATTTGCAATAAGCAAAGATGGTATAAAGTTTCCCTAAATAAAAGAAATTTTCTAAACCCTATCATTTAGAAATTGGCTTAACCAATAAACAACAATGCCTGTATTTCTTATGAAATTTTTATTTATTATATGTGAACATGCCTAATTTTTCTATGCAACAAAAATTAGGGTTTTTTATTATATCAATAGCCTTTTATTGCTGCCTGAAGAAAGCCAGTTTGTTACTTTTGGTGCTGATGATAGTTTTTAGTACCTAGCCTTATGTCTACGAGTGGTAATGTCAGTATCTGTCGGGTATCTGTGACAACTAAAGGCTACATTCAGACACTTATTTAATCAAAAATCTCTCTAGGTGAGCACAAACCACTTCTGATTTTAGCTCATTCTATCCTGGTTTTTTGGACCAGTGACTAAGATTTGCTAGTCCATGGGAGATTACTTTTGAATAGCTGCTGAAAAAACCCAATCAAAACAGTTTGATTAAATTCTGTCTAATTCTGGAATCTTCCTGAGCAGCTTTGCATAATTTTTGTGATGAAGAACGAGTCCTATTTTGAAGGAGAAAGGGAAAGAATTCTGCCCATCCCCTTAAAGAAATATTTTCCCCATGTGCAACAACTGTGGAATGACATACACCTTTTTAATAGACATTTAAAAGCTATCTGGAGACTTAGTAAAAAGCTTCCATGCCCAGTAGATAGCAAAATGTTATATTAATTTTAGTGCCAGGCCTTAATTAAAAAGAAAACCATAAAATGTATAAATGGGCACTATATAGAATGATGCAGCTTTGTGGAACCATTTAAGGCTCTTCATCACAAACATTACAGAAATTAATAAAAGGACATAATGTTTGTAATTGTGTACTGGACACAAGGCAGTCAATATATTTTTACCCTTTGAAAAAGCAGTCGTTGCTGGGAGAGCACAGTTCCATCTTTCCAGGTAAACTCTTCCATAAGGAATAGCCCCCAACAAGAAAGCCTGTTGTTAAGGCTGTGTCTGCAAATGAATTGTCTATAAACAAACTCAGCATCTGGCAGACATTCCAAGGTGAAAGCCAAACAGATGGCTAATTTAATATAATCTAAGTGACTTTGGATCAGATAAAGCAATTGAATTAACAGCACTTTAAATGAACGTATACCACACATTCTCACTGTGCCATTATAATAGGCACCTTTTTATATCTTGAAAATCATTGCTAATTGA
Source organism: Oxyruncus cristatus (assembly GCA_013399855.1). Taxonomy (NCBI): domain Eukaryota; kingdom Metazoa; phylum Chordata; class Aves; order Passeriformes; family Cotingidae; genus Oxyruncus; species Oxyruncus cristatus. The sequence goes on from VXAY01004352.1 coordinate 448,951, forward strand.
AGTTTCATATGGTGAATGCTTATATCTGTAAGACATACAGCTAAACACCCTGAAAAAAAATGCCATTATAAGTAAAAGCAATCAGTGTTATAACCTTTAGCTCAGATATAGTTATTTTCTTAAGAACTCCTCCAGACAATTTTTGAATCAAGGAATGTAGACTTCATACCATATGAACTCTTAAGTGCATATGCAACAGGCATAATTTATTATGCCTATGTATAGGCATATATATATACTTTAACTGTGCATATATATACATATATATATGCATATAAAGCATATACATATGTATTCTGTAAGTTTGGAGTTTTAAGGTAAATGTTTAGAAAATCAAAAACCACTCAAAGCAACAAAACAGGTTTTGAATTATAAGGGGGGTTTAATTATTATTGTTAGTTGTTATTTGTGACACTTTTTGAACTGGAATGCTATTTGATCTATAGCAAAGGAAACAAAAACTATTTTCTCTTAATTACTTTGAACTTCACAACTGCAATGTGAAGGTGAAACACTTCATGAATACTGAGCTGTACCGTTTGTACACAGCCAAAGCTAAATTCTTAAAGTTCCTTTGTATTTGGTTCTATATATACATGCAAGTTAGTTCTCTGTGCATTTTCTGATCCCTCTTCCAACAAAACTTTGTGACACTTGTGCAAAATAAGTGAAAGGCAGATGTAACAGAGTTTCCATTGTGCAAAAGAGAGGATGTTTGAGAAAGTAGCTCTTCAGCTTCTTTTCATTTCTCTCTTTCTCGCACAGAACTCTGAAATCCCTGCCAAACCCACAATTGCATTAAGCTCCAGAGTTAGACACATGATCTATTGGGGATGGATTAAATACTGGCCTGCAGTGCTGCATGACGTAAGGAAGAGCTCCTTCCTGGTACTCGGGAGCTCTGTGGGAATGACCTTAGGTCCCTGGGAAAAGGGCCATTCGCTGTCCTTTGGCAGCATCTGCCAACCAATGTGAAGTTAAAATAATGGGTAAATTCATGAACACAATTATAAAACTCAGATGCTGGCAATTGCAAGCAACTGATTTGATTACCCGGGGAGTATCAGTTTTCTGGTTTTTTGTTTTCCTATACACTGAAACCTCAAAAAAACCCTTTCTGGTGTTCTGGCACAGGTTATGCCTTGCTTCTATTTACCTTCTAGAAATAAAAAAAATCTAAAAAACTCATTAACTTTTTCAAATGCCTAACTTTCTCCCTCTTTTTTTTTTTTTTTTAATTTAACATATGGCTTAACATCATTCACACATGGTAAGAAGCAAAGGAATCTAAAGCAGGTGGAATTTTGTGAATTTTAATAATCAGTAAAAGCAGTCAAGCTTGCAGACTTGGCTCTTCTGTATTACAGTCTCTAATGTGTACGTGTCACCTTATATTATTGAATACTCTTCGGATTTTATCAACTATTGTATTACAGCACTTCTCTTGCAGAAGGCTAATTTTCCTTCAAACTATACAGTAATAATTTTACAATCCAAATGCATACGTAGTGGGCATATAATGTACATACAAACATAAATATTTCTATTTTATTGAGATATAGACAAATATATGAGTACAGGCCAGGGTCTAACCCCTATAATATAATACTATTTTCTCTTCAACAAAATAATGTGAACTCTTGTCCTAATCTGAGATTTTAGAGCTGCCTGTGGAAGAATGTCAGCCCTTAGGTATAAATCTAGTCAGAAGAACAAACACAGACAACTTTAAAAAAAAGAGAAATAATTAAAAATTAATTTTCCTCTCCCTAGACATGCCTAAATCCGGATATTCAAACATGAGGCTTTACCAAGAAGACTTACAACCATGCTTTAGTGGAAAGTAAGACACCATCTTGACCCTGCCCTTTAAAATACAATTCATAACTGCATAACTATGAGGCTAATATTCTTTTTAATCTACAGCAAATTGAAGTACAAGTTAGGATTTTCCTTTTCTCTTTTTTTTTTTTTCAATAAAGGTATTTGTTGCAGTCTAAATCTTGTTACGGGCAAAAGAGAAAGCTCTTTTACACAAAACAAAGAATTTGCTGTAGAATAGCAGCCTATAAAACCACAACAAATAGTTTTTATTAGTCCAGCTGTGATGATATGAGCACTTCTAGTCAAACTCAAATTGTTACAGAAAAGCCTCGCAATTAATACATACATATATACATATGTGTATAGATTTGTGTGTGTGTGTATATATATATATATGAGGTTCTTACATATGTGAGCACCTTTTTCCCTGGTTCTATGGCGTGGTCCCTCCACCCCATAGGTAATGGGGAACAGTGTAAGTGAGTTTCAGGAATAAAGGAATAAAAAGTGGGTCACAGTGAACTGGCAGTGAATCTTCCTTGTGTGGAATATGATGTTGGTTGTGGTGGTTTGTTCCTCTTCAGTCTTGGGTCCACTTGGCATTATTTTTACACATTTTCTGAGTTTCTTGATTGATCTTACCCCACTCTTCCCTAGTTTCATGTGCCCTCTTTCTTACCCTTAAATTTGGGTTTGCCTGGCTCACAAGATGAGGTCTTTCCTCTGTGAAAAATGATTTACTTCCATAACCAGTGATAATGCTCTGGGATTTCTGATGTCATCTGATACCCCTATTATAATCCTAGAATGAAAGATAGTTCACTAAATCCATGATAGCTATTTGGTTTTACTCTTTATTAATTAACAATAGGTGTTATGCCACACAGGGGCACAGAGATAAATTAAAGCTATAACGAATTTGGCAATAGTCACCTGACAACTATAAAACTGCAAGCTCAGCCAAAATAAGTTAAATTCACCTCAGGCCAGTACAAGTCTAGACAAGTCCCAGGTCCCTTTACTCTCAGATTGGTTCAAAGCTTGTCACCTTGTACTAGTAACATTATAATTTAAAAGTCATATTTGTCTAGGTATGCAGTCTTTGGTCTTCTCTAATACATGGAGATCATTGGAGTTAAGAGGATGGTTTAATGAAAATTAGACGAAATATGTAGATTGGTCTAAGAACTAAGTCTGAAGTCAAAATTGCTTTACTAGGGAGTTTAAAGTTTATTAATAGTTGATTGTTCATTAAAACTTGCTAATTATATATAGTTATTAATATTATGGCTTGATTACTGCCTAATCATCTTAAATGTGGCTTATCAATATCACACAAGTTAGGAATATGCAAATTTGGAGAATACAAAACTCTACTACAGACCACAGGATTTTGCAAATTGGGAAAAGAGGAAGAATATTGTTAAATTATTAAAGGTAACACTTGTGATTAGTTATCCTAGTATATTTCCAATGTATGAACCAATATTTCTGTATATGAGCAGTATGCAAAAAAGAAGGAGTTTTTCTGATCTATTAAGAACTTTGTTGAAATCAATTTTTCAGTATAAAATAGTTTCTTACTCTTGTCTACTCAATGAAAAGAAAGTATAATTTTCAGGAGACAGTTAGCTCGACATTAAGGTGGATGTTAAAGGCAGATAAGATAAACAACCATCTTATGACTTCTGCTTCTGTGTGACAACAGCCAGTACAGAATTTATCCACCATCTTTTGACAGCACTGGAAAGTAATCCATCAACTAACATAATCATAGCTAAGGTCACAAAGCAGCTGTTTCCCACAACTCTGCAGGTGCTGTACTCTGTGAAACATCCTCCGTAACACTGACCTAGGAAAGAAGACACTTTGGGCTAATTGGTGAAGAAAACCTTTAGGGACATTTACCGGCATCTTTGCAGGTAAACTCAATGAGACCAACTCAATTGACTCAATGTCACCAACAAGAGAGGCCCTAAAATTTGTACCAGAAAAGATAATTGCTGTTTGACTGCTGTAGGTGAAATTAGGAATGCAATGTATGACTATCTGTAGCATTCATCTGGTTGAAAAAAATGTTAAAAATTTTATGCATTTAAGATCAGAATTTGCTAAGCTTACTGTTACAAATACCAGGAAAATATTTTCTTCTTTGTGAACCAGAGCTTTAAACGAGATTTGAAGGGGGAACATGATAAAAACAGGCACAACAGAGATAAGCCTGAGAGCATCATGCCAGTGTCTGAGGCACATTGTTCTCCTTTGGTCTGCTGTCTCAGTGGAGGTAAGGGGTGGACATCTGTGTGATGGATGGTGGCTGTCTTGGACAAAGCAGTCACAAACTGGATGAGTAGAGGGTGATGTGGACTGAGAACCAGATGAATACCAGATTTTTTATTACAAGCACTTTTTTTACAAGAAAAAGAAAAAAAAAAAAAAGGTAGGTTATGAAAATACCCTGAAGTTGTTAGCCATCAAATATAATGTTTTAATAAACCTGAAAGGCTTTTCTTATCCCATTTTTCTGGTTGGGTCAAATTTTCCTGCCAAAACTTATCTACACTTCTCCCAGCTTCATCCTTAGTCCTCAGTGAAAGCCACTGAACACAACTACCAGCTCAGGAACACTAGTTTCCTCCCAGTACATGGATTTCTTCCTCTGCAAGGGGCTGGTGCTAGCTTTGGGTGTGAAAGTCTTCACTTTGTTTCCCAACCCACCTCCAGTGAGTTTTGTTAAGAAAATAATTTTTAAGTGACCTTTCCCTCTTATTTAGGAGGTAGACTAAAATAAAGAGCCATTAAATCAGCTCTCATATAGCTTGTGAGCTGTGCCAAGCTTTGTCTAAAACACAGAAGGAAGGAGAGGCAAAGAGGAAGGTTTTTTTTCCCTGCTGAGCTGATTTTCTCAAGGTCTAAACACTTCAGTTTAAAAGTAATAAAAATTCAATTATATGTTCAAAATTATGGATTTTTTTCCAGTAGCTCCTTCTGTGATTAATTACTATAATGGTTTAGAAATAGCTGTTATTGCAGAACCATCTTATGTTCCAAAGCTTATGGATCCCTGCTCACTGTGAGAGTGAACTCATAAAAATACAGCCATTTTCTAAGAAGCAAGGAAGGAGGGAAAATCAAGGTGGTTATTTTGTCTGCTACAAGGAGGTATGATTGTGTGAGTTGACTTATTGCTACCTAAAGGGAGTCAGATCAAAATTAAGACTTTCAACTCAAGCACACAATTGAAGTTCATTGCAAGTGTTGCAGGCAAACTGGCATTTGTTGAAAAAAGTGTGTGCTACAAACAGATGCACCATTGGAAACGGAAACACAAAATTTCTTCCCTAGGACCATTCTGCTTTATTAAAACTGACAACTTCCACTTGAGCTCTGTGTCCTGATCTAAAAAAGAGTTTCTTATTTGCTTTAAGCAATTGTCACATAATGTACCAGTTGGAAGAGTTGGCTTGTAATTTTACTCACTGTCCCAGAAAAAAAACCCAACCATTTCTTAAAAATCCCACAGTATTCCTGCTGATGATAAATAAAAAAAAAGCACCTCTTTTATCTTTGTTTCATTGCTTTCTGCAATTGTGGAGATAGTAGTATTAAAAACTGAGTTTCTGAGCTTCTATTTATTAATAGAAGTAAAATAAAGCATTTGAAAATCTCCCACAGTGGCAGAAAACATCCAAGTTCAAATTTCCCCAATCAGTTTGTTAGTTCTGCAGTCTTAAAGTCTTTATAATATGTCATCTGAGTTAGTAAAAATTACTTTTTCTTTAAAAATCTAGTTGTATTTTATGGCATTAATCAGAGATATAATCCATAATAAAAACATATTCTACCTCTTTGCTTTCATGGGATAAGTAACTTTACATGTCATTTATTTCAAATACAGTTATGTCTGTTCTCTCCATTCAAACATATAACACGCATTAATGCCAATTGAAGTCATGCATAAGAACAGAAAAAAAACACTATTCCCCCATTGTTAACTCTCTTCTGCATCTCTGTATTAATGACATTCATACAGAGATAGAAGACAAGAAAATCTGAAATGGAGGATGGAAAGGAACACGTATCCAAACTGGTTCTTTTTAAGCGCGTGAGATTCAAAGGACAATTTAAGGGGAAGTAACCAACAGATACACCCCCTTCATCCATAGGTTTGGTTAAGAATGTAAAACTTTGTGGAACGTATAATAGCAGAACAAGTTAATAGTTCATTATTTGGATTACAATACAACCTGGAGACCTACTGTGCTGGACACTTCACAAATGCATGGTGAAAGTCCTGTCAGTCCCTGTCTGGAATGGAGTATAATCCAAACAGACAGGAGACGTGAATGGCTTTTGGGAGTACATGAGTGGAAAAACAAGAAATGTCTCAGAATTGGGACTGTCAGACCAAAGATCCATTGCAACACCTTGCATTTCAAGTGAATTTTCAGTCTCTTCTATGTATATACAGGTGACACATAAATCAGAAGGGAGCAAGCATTGCTCATGACTCCTTTTTCCCCCAAAGACTACAAAAAAAATAATACGTAATTATTCCCTCAGAACTAAGAATGAGCAACTCAGCTTCTTCTGAAATACCAGTCCTACCTCACAAGAAGCTCATGGAATATTTTAAGGAAACATAACCAACTCTTTATATTTCAGTTTTATATTGATTGCTGGAACTAACAATAAACCTTCAGATGTATCTTTTCAATTGTTTATTGATTTAATTTGGTCCTTAGGTTTTTAATGAAAATAGAAGCTGTCCCACTCTTTTTTTCAATGTTTTTCAGACAGGATTTATTTCACTGACACTCATCACTGAGGACAGTGTTCAGTTCATGTAGGATGAGTCCTGTTGTTCATTCAGAACCTGCTGTCCTACAGTCAGAAACTGTTCTTCCTCTGGGCACATCTTCAAGCCCTTCGTCTCATTTCCTGAAGATTCTCTTCTTCAGGGGGCCTATCTGGCCAAGGTTGACACAATGAGAGAAAGAACATGGAAGGAAGAAGACAGGAAATTCAGTTTTTCAGTAGACCCTGAGCTTTTGGGCTTTTTTTTTAATATTTTCTTTGTTAACCACATGGGAAGAGTTTGGCAGAGCCCCTTCCTTAGCTGCCACTCATCCTCTCCCAAAAGTACATATAGCAAAGCAATGTAATTTGGATCTTAGTCTGCCTCTGAGCTGGCACAGTGAGGCTTTTAACTGCAAACAAAGCTCAAAAAGCCAGCAAGCAATTTAATTTCAATTAATACTTTATACCATTTGCACCAGGTTTTTTCCTATAAAAAATATATCTGAATTACACCTTCACTTCTGCTATTCAGTTATGAAGGGCATTTCTAGACATGAAAGACTGAAGTAGAGAGAAGATGGAGGAGGCAGGACTCGAGGAAGGCATAAAGGCAAACCAAAGCAAACATTGAATCATAATCAAGTTTCTGTCTTTTTGGTCCTCCTGGTTTTTTCTGTGCTTCATTGTCCTCTCATTGCTGATGAATAGAATTCTTCAGGTTGGTGTTCCTGTTTTTCTCTTTGAAAGCATAGCTGTTTAAAGTCATGTCATCAGCTATTAAATATCACAAACCCTTTCATTTACTCAGATACAGGCAATTATATTTCAGAGGGAATCTTTCTTATGTCTTTATTTTTGCTCTTTGCCTGCCAAAAATAATACTTTTTTACATACCATACGTCAACACTTCAATAATTTGTCACTTTTCCTTGTCCTTTTATTTTGACTCCAGTTTCTCTTGGCCACCAGCCAAACGTTCCTGTAATCAAGTGTTCCTATAACAGTATAAACCCCAAAACATTAAGTTTTAGCTTTCTGTGAGTAAAAAAAGTAGTTTCTGATTGATTACAAGTTCAGGACGAGAAAGGTAAAATTCCAGAGAGAGGTCTTGAGCCTCTGTATCAACTCTGACTTGCTTTTAGTCAACTATGAGCAGTCTTTGACAGATCAAACAAACTGCAGTACCTCAGGTCTACTAGCTGTTTTTCTTAACTTAGGGCTGTTCTCTAGATCTGTTGACAACTTTCGAACACTTTTCTTTCTCTAAGTTTAATAGCAATAACATTGAGGTTTGAAAACTACCTGAAACTGCTTTTACTAAGAGGAAAGTAGAGCTGAAAAGGAAAAAAAAAAGTTTTTAATGGGGTTTGGTGATCTCAAAATTTAGTTTCATTTATTTCTTTTAAACTTAGAAATAAAGTTAGTATTTTGCAAAATGCTTAGGAATGCACTGTCTATTAAGACACTAAATTTTAAAATTTGACTTCTTTATGCTAATAATGGAAAAGAACTTACATTAAAAAAATAAAAATCAAAGCATGACCACTTCAGTAAATGAAATTACCACATAAATTTTTGTTGTCCTCAGAATACTTTTTTTCCTCTTGCTTTCATTCAAAACAAATGTCAAAAGTAATTTAACATAGATGTCCTCAGCGTACTTGGCAGAGAATGGGGAAGACACCATCACTATCATTTCCTATTTTAAGTTTGGTCTACACTCAATATTACTATTATTACTACTGCTTTTTCTACTAGTACTGCTACTATTTCTACGGCTACTAGTACCAATAATAATTGTACAGATTTTGGCTGACATTTCCTTGCATATTTACTGAGAAATTTTACTCTGTTTAATAATGTTTGAAAGATAATTGGACTTTTGCAGAATGTACTGACAAACCTGTCTTCAAAAGCATACAAAAGAAAGAGCTGGAGATTTACAGACCAGTCTACTTCAGTTTAGCCCTTGGATAAAACAAACAGAATGTATAATCAAACACCTACATAATAATCATGTGATGTTGAGTAAAAAAAAAACCAAAACACACAAATAAAAAAAAAAGTTACATTAACTTAATCTCCTCCTGCAACATGATAATTAGCCTACTGGGTTGCCAAAGAGTAGACTGCAAAAGCTTTAACTTCAGAGACACTTCTGGTATTGTATGCAATGACATTTCGTAAATGGGCTAGAAAAACATATTCTACATAATATGAAGGTACAAATACCACAACAGTGGTACAATTATGGTAGAACCCCCCCCCCCCATATTTACACATTTTTTTCCAATCTTTCATTTGTCAAACTGATCTGATAAATAGAATAAAGTTACAAAGACTCTGTCATAGGTTCAGGGGTGTTATTTAACATTTTCATTAATTACTTAAATGATAGAATAAAAATAACAATGAGTTCATTACATTTGTAGACACAGTAAAATTGAATAGACTGTACACACATTGGATTGTGGAAGGACCTTCAGCCCAGAATGCTGTTACAGAGAAGGTAATAGAGAGAAATATTTGCATAGAAAAGTGCGCTGACTTTGGGTGAATGGGGAAAGAGAAGACAATTGTTTGTATCAGAAACTGGATCCAGCTGTAAATATTGTTTCCTTAGACATTTAATGTTTTTTTTACAACTGTGAATGAAATCTGAGGTGTTTTGAGAGATGGGTTTGGGACTGAATTTTGCAGTTTAAGTCTTTTATGTACTTTAATGGGATATGCTGTGGCATACTAAAGTGGGAGCTTGCTCCTTGACACTGTGAAATGGAGAACAAAAATGCTTAGGAATCAGACTTAAAAACACAGGATCAAAAATACATCTTTGCCACTACAAAACTGAAGAGAGATAAGATCAGACTGTGTAGGATTTATGTTCATTTAATCACAATAGCACTAGAGTTTAGCATGTCTCACTGTGGGAGGAAACATTATCTCTGTAATACTTCTTAGAAATTTTCTGTCATTGTTTTGGATATTCAGCACTAAAATACTTACTGTCAAGGTAAGATTAGGAATAGTTCCTTCTAAAACTATTCATTTTACAGGAAAGGGAAAGACTGGTATAGACTTGACCCAGTGAAGATTTAATTTCTGGTGTCTTTTCTTGAAAACAGTGGTAAAAGTAGCCAACATTCAGGAAACTTCATGATATATCACAGTATGTCACATTTTCATGTGTCACACTTCTTTTTAAAAATAATTTTGTAGTGTAATTATTTTTGATGATGACTTGAGTTTGTCTATATCTTGATTTTTCATAAAATGCTGTGCCACATGACAAAAATCCTGTATAACGCTATGAAGAGGCATGAAGCTTGCAATATAGCAAAAGGTGTCAGAGAAACAATTGCACCAAACTGCGTCAGGAACTTTCAGAATGTTCCTTCAACATCTATCTGCAGGTTTGAAGGATTTTAAAACCTCAGAGGGCAAATCTGTTTGAAGTAACAGACATTCCCTCGCTTTTCGTTTGCAACATTTAGAAGCCAGATAATATTGCACCCTTTCACCTAAACCCATAAGTGTTTCCTTCATACATGAGATTAACTTCAAGGGTATCGTATGCTCAGGTCCCTTATGCAGTGCAGCATATACTGTTCTCTTAGAAATACAAAAATACCTCAAGAAACAAAAAACATAACAGAGAGCAAAGGTGCATATATCTTCACATATAGCTCATTATTTAACTCTTCTTTCCCACTAGCTAATTGAAATGTAATTAAAATTTTTAAGGTTACAGTAAAAGTGGGTGGAGTTCTGGAATGTCTTTCGTATCCTTCATATAAAAGGGCACTGTGAAGATTATAAATTCATGTAGTGTCAACTAAAATCCTGGTGATTTATACTAAACTGCACTAGGAATATTGTAATACCAGAAAAGGACATTGGCATTTCCTGTTTTAAGATCCAAGTATATTTAACATTTCAAAAAGGAGATACCAAGAAGATGTGATTTTTCACACTGCATCTTCCTAATTCTAGTCCACTTCTATTTAAACTTCCTTTCACATAAATCAAAAAAATCCCCGGGAGCTTTAACTTGTAAAAATCAGTCTAGGGGAAAGGATGACAGTATTTCTCCCTGGAGAGGGATCTTGCACAGATGAACCCTACAAATATCACAGTCAATCATTGCTGTTCAAATCTGACAAAGAATGCTGTTTTGCAATGTCTCCTGAGAGATGCAAATAAAAGATTTAGGCAGAAAATATTAGTTCCAAAAGTGTGGGTGTTGCTTAGAGTGCAAAGTTAATATAACTCATTATCACAGTTACTTTCACTTTTTCTATCCACCTTCTCCTAAATCCCAAGCATCATTTTTGGCTGACATACCAAACACTACCAATCTACAGGAGCCAAATTTGTCCAAGTAGCATGATTAAGTGTAAGATAATCCCTCCCTGCCTTACAAAGGTAAGGTATATGGATGGGTGACTGTTAATTTGGGTAGCTTTAAGACAAACACAATATGTATATTTGTGCTGAAAGTGTCATACACTTCAGAACAGCATATTGTGGTGTGATATGTGCATCCAGATGTGAACATTAAAAATAGACTGAATCCTTTTTTTTTTTTAACTTGAAAAGTTGATGCTCTAAAAGCTATGATTAAAGAAATACAGTTGTCAGAAGCAAAAGGCTCTAATAATAATAATGCCAAGAAGAGAGAGCAGTTTAGAAAAAATACCCTGAAAAGCCAATTCTGCAAAACAGTATCTCTGTGTACAGCAAAATTGAGTGTGGTGTACAAAGTTTGAGCCAGTGAAGTTTTATTTACACTGTAATTACTTTAGAAAAAGTACTAAAATACAGAACACCCCGGTATTTTATACTGATGCACATAAACAGGTTGTTCCATCATCATTTTTGTATACTATTTTTACTACTTATTTGTTATTTTAAGATTCTCTTTCATTTATTCTTAACACAGAGGCTAGGCTGTACTCAAATACCTTATGCTATCACTTATGGTTAGTCACCTTTATTCCTCGGGTCTGCTGACTGACAGGTATTTTGATGAGAAATAGGTCTGGAAAACTGAAGTTTAGTGAGATTATTTGGGGTGACTGTTTTTAACTAGTCAAATGCAACCCACACTGCATTAGTTTTGTCCAGAGTAGCGAACCATTGTGAGGTGTGAACAGGTGCACGTGGAGACAGTCACGTCATTTGACAGCCCTGCATAACTGGCTGTTTTTTCTAACCATCCCATTCCTTCTGTTGGATGCACTAATAAATCCTCATTCTCTTTCTGTCTGTCTAGTATATATTTCAACGTAATATATTTCTCATAAAGAGAGTTACAAAACTAATAGTAACGTGTGATTTTTTTGACCCGTTGCTGGCAAAAAAAACAAAACCAAGCCAAAACAAAAACACCACGAGATTTTTAGACTACCTGTAACAAACTTAAGATACAATTGGTAAAATAAGAGTTCATTTACACAATGGCATTTCCCCACCTCTCTGTCTGCCCATAGATATAAGCTTTGATGTCAAGGGAGTCTGATTCTATTCTGAGCCTCCAAGGTAGAACATAAGCAGGGTTAACAATAAGCTCAGTTTTAGTCCTTTAGGCTGGGGTATATTGGAAGTGATGCTGTACTACGAATGTTGAGTTCCTTGACATGCTCATCAATTTTTCACCTTTCATTTATGCCAACAGCAATTTGTTTGTTTGGTTTTTTTTAATAAAATGTCTGTAGTTTAAGTTGGGGGGGGGAAATTCTATACTTTGGTCTGTTTATGATAAAAATATAATTGCATTAGGAAAATAATTTAAATATTATCTATATATACAGGGACTGAAACCTATAGGAAGGAGAAAAGGTGGCTTATTGGATGCTGCTTGGAATATGTTCTACCTAAGGTAATGGAGACTTGAAACTTTTGAAAGTATCTGAGTTGGATAAAGAGACTGTCTCAGACAATTTTCAAAAATAAAAAGGATCTAAATTCAGACTATGATGTATTAGAAAGCTTAAAAATGTTACTTTTAGCATTGTAGTAGAAGATCAGTATTTTCCTACAGTGAGGAAAAGATTTCTGTGTAGTTGCTTTAGTAGATAACCTGCAAAAGTGCATGAGTGAAAAAAAAAAAAAGTTTCATTTTATTCAGTAAAGTTCTGAAGTCAGATAGTTAATATTCTAAGTACAATGCAAGTGCCAACTATTTCTGATTAATTATGTATTCTCTCTGAAACTACTGAATTAGTGCTAATCTAAATTACACAAGGAATGTATATGGTCCTGACAGACTTGTAGAAACTCTGCTGTAGTTAGTTTAAAGATACTTTGGTGTCAGCAGGAACTGTTTGTTTGGACATCTGTAGGCTCATGTGTATGGTTATCACCAGTTTTCAATTGCTGTCAGTCTCTATGATTTTTTGTCATTTTGAACACAAAGGATATAAACAGATCTATTACTGTTGTCACATGTGGAGATGCTGACTACTTCAGTTTAAGTTTAATAACCAGCTCTTTTGAGTTTTGTGGTAGAATTTCTTGTTATTGATGCCTATACACCTGGCAGAAATATCAAAGGATTTATCAGCAATGTTTCTTAAAGAGTCATTAAAATGTGTAGGTGAAGGTCTTTAGTCTGCAGTATGCAGGAGGTCAGACAAACTCTCCAAATTTTACCTTCTTACTGAAAAATCTATGGACTAATAATGGGACTGAAAGTGCACTAAACTTCTGAATACAGATCTGGGCTCTTCATAGGTAGTAGAAAACTTGCACAGCTTTCACACATACTGAACATGGTCCACTTGCTTAAATATTTTTACATGTGAATATGTTACAACATTCACATTTGAAATTTCTTCCACACAAAGCTTTAAAGTAATTTCAGAAATATACCACATTGTAAGACAGAAGTAAATAACTAGTATTAATGTCCTTATCTAGAACAACTTCGTGTGGAGTTTTTTCCAAAGTTTATGGTCACATCTTTTCCAGATTTGGTAAATAGATCTCCATCTTTATCCTTCTTAATAACTCTGTGTACCATGATATCCATTACATTATAGTTAAAACACTCTGATCTGGACATTTCAGGAATTATTTTTAAAATAAAATACCTTGTAAGAGTAACATAGAACTTACTTTCCTCAGAAAGCACTAGTTGCAGCTAGAAGATAACAATGTCATGTCTTCAAGGAAGACAAGCTAAAATTTAGACTGTGGCCTAATTTTAAACACACAAAATAGCTTGTTGTGTTCATCCCACAGAGAATATCAGCTGAAGTCAATAGCACACCAGAGAGATAAGGTGGCCTAACTAAGCCTTTTTTACTGCTTTCCATACAATTTTAAGCCAGCTCACATTATTAACCTTTCATTGATAAAAGAAGCCAGTTTTAAGCAGATAACATCTCCTAATGATGGGCCTAAACGCTGGAATTTAACACAAGTAAAGACACTTTATTTTATCCTGTAAAGCATCTAGTTCAGTTAAAGCTAAGGAGCCATTTAAAAAAAATGTAATATTAATATACACATCCTTATTTCAAAAATTATAAACCTAAAAATGTCTCCAAGGGCTGTGTACATATACATCAGAACAAAATAAATCAAAAAATCCCCAAACAGAACTGTATCTTCCATAAAGGTGGAAACATAATATATCCCCAAAATGACTGCATTGAATTAGAAATCACAGAATCCTAGAATGGTTTGTGTTGGATATTAAAGATCACCCATTTCCAACACCCTGCCACCATGGGCAGGGACGCCTTCCACTAGGGGTTGCTCAAAGCCCCATCCAACCTGACCTTGAACACATCCAGGGATGGGACATCCACAGTTTCTCTGGGCAACCTGTGCCAGGGCCTGAACACCCTCCAGGAAACAATTTCTTCCTTATATCCAATCTAAACCAACCCTCTTTTAAAAGGTTGAAAATAGTCATTCCCCTTCGTCCTATCACTCCACGCCCTTGTAAAAATTAGCTCTCCAGCTCACTTGTAGCCCTTTCAGGTACCAAATGGTTTCTAAAAGGTTTCTCCAGAGCCTTCTCTTCTCCAGGCTGAACAATCCCAACTGTCTCAGTCTGTCTCCATAGAAGAGGTGCTCCAGCCATCTGATCATCTTTTCTGGACTCCTCTGGACGTGCTGCAGCAGGTCCATGTCATTTTAATGTATGGGGGCTCAGAGCTGGATGCAACACTCCAGGTGAGGTCTCAGGAGAGTGGAATAGAAAAGGAGAATCACCTGCCCTGATCAGCTGGCCATGCTGCTTTTGATGCAGCCCAAGACATCGTTGGCTTTCTGGGCTACCAGCACACATTGCTCATGTTGAGCTTCTCATCAGCCAACATCCCCAAGTCTCTCTCCTCAGAACTGCTCTCAATCAGTTCTCTGCCCAGCCTGTTTTAGTGCTTGGGATTGCTCTGACCCAGGTTCAGGAACTTGCACTTGACCATATTCTTCATGAGTTTGCATGTGCCCATCTCTCCAGCCTGCCCAGGTCCCTCTGGATGGCACCCCTTCCCTCCAGTGTGTCAGCTGCACCACACAGCTTGATGTCATTGGCAAACTTGCTGCGGGTGCACTTGATCCCACTGTCCATGTCACTGACAAAGATATTAAGCTGCACCAGTCCCAGGGCTGACCCCTGAGGATGACGCTCATCACTGATCTACACTTAGACACTGAGCTGTTGTCCACAATTCTTTGGATTCGACCATTCAGCCAATTCCTTATTTATGGTCTTGTCCATCTGTCAAATCCAAGTCTCTTCAGTTTAGAGACAAGGGTGTTGTTCTGGACAGTGTCAAATGCTTTGCACAAGTCCAGGTAGATGGTGTCAGTCACTCTTCCCTGATCTACCAACAGTGTAACCCTGTTGTAAAAGGCCATCAAATTTGTCAAGTATGATTTTCCCTTACTTAAGCCATATTGGACGTCACCAATCACCGCCTCATTTTCCATATGTCTTAGTATATTCCAGGAGGATTGAGGTTAATTACCATGACATCAAGCAAATTGTTGATGTCAATTTATGTTTATATTGTACTCATGAATTTTCTAGGAAAAGAGCAAGCCATAGTCATGCTTTTAGCATTAACTATATAAACATGGAAGTCAAAGGTGATCTCTATGAGACCTGAGTTCTGTTACAATCCCAAGGGATCATAACTCAAGGCCTCTAAAGTGTACTTAAGATTCAGCCTAAGAGTACTTTCCTTTCATTAAATAGGCCTACTTGAGTAACTAAGCAAAAACTTGTTCTTTCCTACTTCAGGAGCCGAGGCAACACTCAATATTCATAAAGCTGACACAACCTGGCTTAGTGACAAGCATTTACCTCTAGCTAGAGCTTTTGGGAATTAACTGTATTAAAATAATTTTTCAGGCATCACTTACATCGTATTGATTTGTAATGAAATGTCCATACGTGTTTATAAACAGAACATGATCCATACCCTGTGCACCTTCCTTCATGAATCTCCAATATCTCCTATGTATGGATATTTCAGTGAGAGTTAAGTCTAATTGAATGATAATTTGCCATAGCATTACAAATTGCGGTTTAACTAGAATTATGTGGAACTTTATATAAAACCCAATCAGACAGTAAAACAGATTTTTAGCCTTAAACCAGAGGTCATCCTTCCACTGAATTTTAATGAGCTATTCTGAATCCCTCAGAGGATAGAAATGTCTTTAACTCTTGCATTGCAAATAGGGACTTGCAAATTGCAGTGCTTCAAAATTCCCTAATAAAGTGACATCATGGTGACATCAGGAACCAATGTGATCTGATGGCAATTAACCCAATTAATTGTAATTAACAGCAGAACAACTTTCCACTAACCTTTCATAAAAAGCAAATAAGAGGATTTTTCTATACTGTGTCACCAGGGCAGAAAAAGTACGTAACAGTGATTAAGACGAGTCCAAAATCAGAATGTAACTGCTCCTAGAGGGTTTTGGCAGAGAAGTTGTACGAAGAATACATTTACAGCTGTGGCGCTGAACAGCAATCCCAGAGTTTGGGCTTAATTCCTGATTTTTTCTGTGGACCTGAGGAAAGGGTGAAACATACTATGTATCTGTGTTTTTAATTATGGAATGCATCTGAAAGAAAACTAAATCACCTGCATGTAAATTATGTTTATTTTCAATGGTAAGCTTATATGTGAATTTATACTGAGTTCTGTAACAGTTTTGGTGTGAGGAGTTGGTTTACTTTTAATGTCTGTGAGGACCAACTTATTCTGAAGTTCAGAGGAAACCTGCTGTGTTTCAGTTTGTGTCCACTGCACCTGGTTTAGTCACAAGCACTACTGAAAAGAGCCTGCATACTTCTTCTTTGCACACTCTCTTCCCTTATTTATATACATTGGTGAGATTACCCTGAGTCTTCTCTTCTCCAAGCTGAACAGTTCCAGATCTCTCATCCTTTCCTCACATATGACGTGTTTCAGTCCATCATTTCAGTGGTCCTTTGTTGGATGTTCCATGTATGTCCGTGTACTGAGGAGCCCATAACTGAACACAGTTCTCCAGGTGTGGCCTCACCTGTGCTTAGTACAGAGGAAGAATCAGCTCCCTTGAACTGCTGGCAGCATCTCTAATTCAGCGTATGATACCATCAGCCTCCTCTGCCACAAAGGCACATCTAGGGCTGTGTGGCACGAGGCCTTGGGGAAATGGCACCACCAGTGCAAGACTCTCGGGACAATCACTCTGGTTAGCATAAATAGCCTTCTCAAAGGTTAAAACTCATGGCAAAAATATCTAGTTTGTGTCTTAGTTCTTCTAAATACGGAACATAAAGAGGCAAAACAACGTCTAGAGGAACTATGAATAGTAATAAGCATCCACCCCATGTCTGTTTTAAATTTATTCAAATCAGCTTTTAAGGTCTCGGGCTGGGTTATATTTGGTTTTGTCAGAATCATTAGTAGACAAATGCAGAGCATTACAGGAAAAGAACTCTATTCTGTCTGTGTGCTCTGCGTGTCAGAGCCATGGAATGCTTTTCTCTTTTTTAGCCTGCAGACCTTTCTTGTGTTTGAGTAGATAAATGTAAATTGGAGATTGAGCAAATAGTGTTAGATATTTTAATGCAGGCAGATATGGTTGCTGCTGGATAAGAGCTTATGCTTCTATTATGTTCTAAATTTGAATAACTTGGTACAGCAAAATTCCTTTAGAGTTCTTAGAAAAAATAAAATCAGGAAAAGAACTTGAGCAGCTCTGAGTTTATGACCAGCAATTTATCATGAAACTCAGATGAAGCCCATGGAGAATTCCTTTCTTTTCTTTT
>VXAY01004352.1:466886-501204 GCA_013399855.1 Oxyruncus cristatus
CCAGGGAAATTCCTTTTTTTTTTTTTTTTTTTTTTTTTTTTTTTTGATAAGAATGGAAGAGAAGCCTTGAAACATATGAATTCATGAAATTGCCCTTTTAGTGTCCTTTGTATTGGAAGGAAGACACCACCCCAGTGGCAGTCCATGCTCTGCAAAGACTTATGTACCTTGTGAACTTTAAGTGTATAAAAACACCCTCCTACATGCTTTAAGCTAAACAAACAAATGATATATCACACTGCAGTGGGCTGCTAGGGTAGCTGAGCTAGATTTGTGTAAAGCATCTCAGGTGCATACACTGATGCCTGGCACACTGGGAAGCTCATAATGAGCTAATTTATCCAATTTCTTAACCCAGCTAAGTTCAGCACTCTTTAGACTAGATTACTTTCATTCCTTCAAGCCAGCCCATATATGGTTGGCTCAGGTATCTTTTCCACAGATCAGCGAGTGTTATAGACATACTATTGTAACACCTTTTCAAGGTAGTTCATTGAAAATTCACCTTAGATGAGGTTCAGATTACACAGTTGTTTCATGGACCCTCCTCTACGGTATTTGCAATGGCAGCAGCACTTCCCGATGATTATCAGTTGGCAGTGGGATACTGCACAGACCAATATACGCTGTCATCCCTGACCCCAGGCTGGTGCCTGGGGCTGGGGATGTTCCCACTCCATGTCCTCCCCCAACTCCCTGCCTGCCCTGCCCCTCAATGGGGTGGTGGGACCAGACCTGGGTGTGGGGTCCTGCCCTTACCTTCCTGTGGGAAACACCACTGCTCCCCACTTCTGCTGCAGGGATGTCACTGAGCCATAGCAGTTTTAGGAATTGAGACTTTAAATGAAACCTGGGGAGTTTTGCAGAGTTGGTAGGTTTAGCAAAAAAAACAACCTTTCAAGTTTCAAGTAGGTTGCAAAATGGTTCTCACCAGTGTTTAAATGTTGTCTTTACATAACACTGCTTTTTGTCATACAAATTTAATATCCCATATGAATGTTTTCATGGACTTTTAGCCCTCTGTATTTGTATTTATTATTTAAGTGTTCATTTTGTCTCTGCTGCCCAGAGAATATCTGAAATATAATAAATTGATGGACAAATTGAATTTAAGATTATATATACATTCCTGTGAGTAAGAATCTTACTTTCTTGAGCACTGAGTCGAAATCTAGTTTGAAGATTCAAAGAAATGTTCTAGAAAAGTACAAGAGCAGCAGAATACTTTATATAATGTAGGAAAACTCTGGACAGGGTCTAAAAATAAGAGAAAAAGAACTATAGGTACCTTGCTCTTAATCACTGACTGCTCAAAAGCTAAATGTCTAAAAATTACTGTTAACAATGTGTATAAAAAATTCCAGGTTGTTTCTTTGTTGATAAGAACACCAAGCTGCCTTTATATGGGGTATTTTGGGTTTTTCAATTGATTCTGGCCTAAAACTTAATTTGTCTTATTTAATAGCTGTATGATTTCAACTGTAGAGATATTAATTTTATGTATGGAAACTTTAATTGCTTTTATTCTTTTAAAAATCTATTTAATTTCAGAAAATACGTGTGTACATTGAGAAAAGGATTCTTCTCACTCACAGGAGTTCAAATGTATGTAAATCCCTCAACCTGCACTTAGTGAAGTAAATTCTTGGTTTACTGTAGTGCAAATAAGAGGGGAATTAAATCCATATATCCAGTGAATTACAGTACTATAATAAACATAATGCTGCTTAGTGTGTGTGCTGAAGAATACCATTTATTTACGACCTGCTATCAGAGCTTTTTGTTGGTCTCTCTTTACTGTACATATGAGAGATAGTCCACAGACTCTTCTTGTTTTGTATTTATTGTAATGCACATAAAACTTTACTAAATTTTTATGAGTACACTTTACTAAGTTTTTTAAAGATATTGCAATGAATACCAAACAAGTAGAAACAAGCCGGAATTACAGACTTTGCGGGAATTAAGACACTAAACCTACCTTTCACAAATATCCCGGGGGTAGAATTTCTAAAAGCAATTCTTGGAATAAGGTACCCAGCTGCTATTGATTTTTCATTAGACACTTAATGGATGTAGTGTTATAGAATGTTGTTTCTATATTTTATTAAAAAATAAATCTGAGTACAGTATAATGCCATGACTTTCCCAGCTTAGGTCCATACATAAGTATTGGTTAAAAAGAAACCACAACAAATGTTCTTCCAAGAAAAAAGGATTACATTTGCATCTTTAACTGTCACACAGGGTGTTTAGTTGATGGTTTATATGTACACTGTGTTTTTGGTGGTCAAAATTAGAAATATTTAGGAACTATTGGCATGGTGACAAGTATATTTAGGAACCATTGGCATGATGACAAGTGTATGAAGAATTTACAACTTTCCAGGCTGATTTTTGATTTTCAAGAGACAGTATTGTTGTGAGTTAGGTCTGTTCTTAGTGTCACTGTTTAACTTATAAGTTTCATGAAATTCTGTACTTAAAACACTACATGTATGTCTGCTCAGAAAACAAAACCAAAAAACCCAAAAAATCACACACAAAAGAACACTCAAAACAACCCAAAATCCAGTGCACCATGGCCGAACCTAAAAGATAGCATCTTGCAAGCTTTCCAGGACTGCAGCTGAGACAGGAAATCCCTTGTGTAGGTACATAAGAACTTGTTTGCAATTTTGAGCATAACTTCCGTAAAGTGGACTTTCAACTTGATACATAAAGTCCGTACAAGTGTGGTGATCGCATTCTGTGTGCTCTGTGGTCACAGTTACCCTGCCAGCAGTTCTCAAGCAAGGGGATTCAAAGCTAGCTCAGGTAGATTATGCCTCCAGGAGCAATGCCAGTCCCTCTAATATGCTTTCCCTGGCTTTTCCTCCCCACAGACTCAATGAGCTATGAGCCCAAGATTTTGTAGAGACCCAAATCGTTAACTATCCTGTTGTGTAGCTGTTTTGCACTACAGAAAGATCGAATGGCTCAGACAAAGAAGATGCATTTAATCCACAGAATAACCTTAGTAACTCTCCCAGTGTGGCTTCTGCACAGCATTGTTAATTATTTCTGTGGACAGATTTGCCCTGAATGTTTGTGTAAGGATAAACTTCATGTGTTTGCCATTTCCATGTCACCTTATATCTATAACAATTTTTAATTTCTACCATAGAAGGAGGAATTACATATAACATTATGACCAGGCTTAGCTATACCAATCATTTCTGTCCGAACAAGTCAGAAATGATCATAAGCAAATGCATGTTAAGCATTAGAATCAATATTCAAAACTAAATGTGAGCTACTTTGCTTTGCTAGAGCTCCTGTCTCCACCATGTGACACTTCTTTCTGCCAATGTCCACACAAGGAGTGTGGCAGAAATAGTTACTGCACTTTAAATTTGCACTTTAGCATGCTGTACACCAATACAACATGTCAGGGTTCCTGAGATTGTGCAGTTCTCACTTTCTTGATGCTTTCTATGTAGAAACACAGAGGTGGAGAGGTCACAGTGCTGTGCTGCTGCTGTCCCTTCTTCCAGATGACAGGACCCCCTCCTCCAAGAGGCTCGGCTCCTCTGATACAGTCTTGAGCGGTGGTTCCTCCTGTCTCACATCATCCACTGTGCCCTTGTTGTGTTACCCGTCAAAGTGCTGTCTCACTTAGACAAGAACAGACATTTGAGAGATTTGCCCAATTTCCAAAGTTATATAAGTCATAAATTTCAGTTAAAAATCCAGGAGCCTGGTGGCACACATTTGGAGAAAGCTTTCCACACCCAGGCCAAGGGTGAATCCCTGTTCTGCTTGTCTTTTCTGACTGGAACCACAGAACATTGCTGCCTTTGTGCAGATTTAAAGCCAGCTTGTCAGCTCTCATTGCTGTTTTTCAGCTCCACATGGGGAACAGAGTGACTGAGAAAAATCAAGCCAGATTTATGACTAAAACTTACCCATATCATTTAGGGGTGAAATTTTGAATAACATCTCTATGCTAGCAAAAAGCATAGCAGTGCTGCACTTCCCAGGAAAAATAACTGGATGAAAACCTTTTACTTTGCTCCTCCACAATAGAACTGCATCCATAATAGAGTGCTTGCCAGTATTAGCTGTACTGAGAGATATATCTATTCCAGTAAACCTTTTACTAGTGTAGGCTAGACATCAATTTCACTCTGCTGAAGCTCAGGAAATCAATGACCACCTGCAAAGACAGGCACTGGAAATAATCACTGAGAATTATGTTAAATCCTTCTGGAGTTATGAGATTATGGAAGAAGCTCAGTGTACATTAAAATATGCATATATTCCGGCTCCTGTGGTTGCAGAAAGATGTCAAAAAGCACAATGTGGCTATCAAAAGAAAAAGAGCAGACCTTAAAATGTTATGAAAAAACAAGGATGAGGGTTGCTTCCTTGATCAGCTCTTCCTGTTACTGTAGTAAGAGACTGACATAATATTTCAAATAAGAATTTATGAGGCTGGGTTATAACCATGATCCCAACTCTCAGTCCCTCAACCTCATCTGGCATGCAGATATTACTGAACACAACAGTATTACCAGCTCATTCCAGGGACAATTGATTCTGTATGAGCTTCTCCAAACCTCACATTCATGCACAAAGAAAAAGTATCAGTATATACAATGATACTTATATATATATATGCATGTGTGTGTGTGTTTCTGCCCAAGATAAGCGAGAGTGCTGCTGCTCCATGTACCTAGGTACAACCAGCAGTGAGAATGAAAATCTATCTCCAGCACATACATGCACACAAAGCATGCATATATACTACATAAATGCATATATACTACATAAATACATATATACTACATAATTGCATATATACTATGTAAGTACATGTACACGTATGTCTTCATGCACTTATAAATATATACACACAGATACATATATAGAAACATAGAATTATAGAATTTTTCATATTGGAAAAGATGTTTAAGATCATAAAGTCTAAATATTAACCCAACGCAGCCAAGTCCACCACTAAACCATGACTCCAGTACCACATACACATCGTTTATCCCTCCAGAGATAGTTACTCCACCACTTCCCAGGATAGCCTGTTCCAATGCTTGACAACACTTTTGGTGAAAAAAGTTTTTCTCTATTATTCAGTCTAAACCTCTCCAGGTGCAATTTGGGTCCATTTCCTATATACACATTTACACATCATATACACATATAGACATATGCATATATAAAACGTGTTCAGCCACACAGATCAGACATACACGCTCTGAGCACCCATGTAAACCAAGACAGCACCAACAGCCTCATCCCTGTCTGACTGGGCAGGATGGAAGTCCACTAGTGAAAATATGTACATATACGTATGTACAACATTTGTTCAGGATCCCTCAAGCAGCTGTATTCAGACACTAGCTGGCCTCTGAATGGTAGTCTCAACAAGGCTGTAGCCCCTCTCCAGTTGCTGATAGAGTGTCACACAGAGTTATTCAGGACTTCCCAGATCCCATACCTGACATATCTGGGCTCTCACTCCTTGAGATACACAGGCACTCTCACTTTGAGACTCACTCTGCCCCCTGGCTCCCAGGCTACAAACTTGATCTTCACTAGTGCTTTCACACTTGTGCTTCTTCCACTTGTTGCCACCAGGACACACAGGGTGTCAATCTTGTGGTCTGACTGACTTCTGGAGCAAGACCGCCATGCACACAGGTGTACCCACAGCATGGAACCCTCACTCAGGGAAGAGGCCAAAGGGAATGCAATAAGGTGTTCTCTTCTGATGTGTGGCCAGACAAGCACACTGACCAGGAAACTATTTAAACCTGCTTGACCTTCTCCATCCTCTCACTCCTCTTTTTTCACTTTTATTCCTTCCAAAATCACCTAAACCCTTTCCTTTTCTTGCCTTTGGTTCCTCCCATAAATATCCCATAATAAGTATGACCCAGAATCTCTTTTTCCTGCGTCTTATATGTCCCACCCCTAGGCAGCCATAACCCCCATAATCCAAAAGGTGACTTAGAGACTTTCTTCCAATGACCTGTGGAATTCATGCTTTGGCACTGGGGCTGATGGCTCTGCTGGAACAACCCTGGGAACAGTCCAGACAGTGTGGGCATTCCTTGGGAGTCTCTGATTCGGATTCCTGACTGCCATTGTGCCGCTGTGCTCCTCTGGGCTTGTGCAGATGGGTGTTTGATGGGCTAAGGGCCCCTGTGATGGGCTAATGGCCCCTGTGATGGGCAAGGAAGTAGCCTGGCAGGGCATTGTTGGGGCCTCCCTCTAGTCATTGTCTCTCTGAACTCCTCTGTGGGTGTGTAGATGGGCTTTATCATGTAACCTAGCAGGATGTACACAGGACATAAGAATACACTGCATTTAGATGAGAAGAGTAGTGATCTAAACAGATCTTGTTTGCTATTGTACTATCTCTTGTCACGCATGGCCCCCTATGCTTCTCGTCAAAACCCAATGATTTTAATCTACTGTGGTACTTTTATGCACTTGGATTTGGCATATTTTTTAAAAAAGCTTATTTAGAGAGAATTTTAAGTAGCTAGAGAGCGTGAAAAGAGCCAGTAATGACATTAATGAGTATAACAAAAAGTAATGAGTAGTTCTGAGAGAACAAGTAGGGCATAGGGCGTGATCTTTGCCCTTCTCATAAGTGTGAGAGAAGGTTGGGGTGCCTGAGCCTGAGAGTCAGCATCAGTACTGATCCAACTTGGGAGATTTCTAGGATGAATTTCATTGCAAGACTGTAACACTAATGAATCACCAAAATAGTATCCTCACCCTCTGTCCAGTGAATATTTAAGATTTTTTCTGGCAAATTACAAATTCTAGTCATGATATGAACAAACAAAACTGTGATATTTCTGAAGCTTCTTCCAGATCGTGCAGTCTGTTTACTGCATCTTGTCTTTTTCTCATGAACTTCATGAAATGGCAAAAGATTAAGCTTAGTGAACGTTAAATTACACTTACTGGACAATAATTATACTACTGAGAATTTTGAAAGACACAGAACCAATTCTCTTTTAACTTTTTGCAAGGGACTAGTACTTGGAGAATTAAAAAATACCAGGCACAGAAAAGGATGCTAAGGGTTTGAAGAGGGTGGTAAAAACTAGAGAAACTTCACAAAGACATACAAGTGTTGTGTAGGAGTGGGAAATAATTATGAACAGACTTTCAAAGCAAGAAGACGTGCGTGGAAGGTTTGATTGCTGCCCAAGAAGGTGGATGAAAATCAAGAAGGAAATTATATGCAGAGTTTATTATTATTTGCGTTTATATGCTTCTTGAAATAATGGCAGTGATTTCAAAATCCAGGGAAAATTATTGGTGAAGGAAAGGCAAATTTTATTTATCACATGCTGAATACTGGTTAAAATCCCAAGGCAGCCATGGGAGATCTTTTTTCATGGTAAGAGGAATAATGACTCCCCTAAAGGAGTCAAATGAGCCCAGTTTCAGTAAAGCAGCACTGCGAATACAGCGGGTGTGCTTTGACAAGAATAACAGGTCATCTAAAGCACACGAAGTCTGGCTGGTCAGGATGCAAAGCAAATACAGCAAATACACACGTGCACAAGAAACAGCGCAACAACATCTCCCACTTTGTGGTTTTCACACTTCTACCACTTCCCTTACCTGGGCAAGAGGTAAAAGGTGTGAATTCCCTGCAACATCCTCACCTATTTGCTCAGGTAATTCTAATTCAGAGCTAGCTATGTCTGCAGGCCTCCTATGTCGCTGCTCCCCTGTTCTGGCATGGGCCCTGACCATATTACTGTCACCAACCCAGCCCTGCTCAGACTGAACCCCATCAGTGACGATGCTGCCTCTGCTGTGGTGGGCCCAGCTCCCAGCTTGGACTCCTTCCTGGAGCAGACCTGTTTTTACTACTCTTTCCTGACACACCTATATAAGAAAACTAAACAGGACGGGGGCACAGGCTGAACACTGGAACTGAGCTGTCCAGAGTGTTTTAGCCTGGTGCATGGCACAGTTTCACTGACCCAAGTTCCTGTGTGGTTGCACACAGCGCTTGGTTTAGTGCATGAACCATGGACCATTTTCACTGGACTATTTGGAGGAGTTCACTTTGTAAGTAAGAGGGTTCTGACCACGCATGTGTAATCAAATGCACCACCCACTGGCCTTGGGCATAGAGAGAGGTTCCTAGCTTAAATAAACAAGTATGTTTATTTAGTTTCTATTGCCCACTGAGATATTAGGAAGAGATGGATTTCAGTGGTGACAAGTGGAGACTTAAAAGGAGACTTAAATATGACATTAAGTAAATTTGTTTTAAGCTAACATTAGTTAGGCAGTGGGTGAGATGGTTGTGGCAGGTGTACAAGTGGTGGGTTTAGGAAGCAAGTTTGTGAGAAATGCAGGAGTATCTCCTACCTCAGCAAAATACAGTGGACTGGTATAGGTTGCCCAGAGAAATTGTGAATGCCCCATTACTGGAGATGTTCAAGGCCAGGCTGGATGAGTCTGAGCAACCTGGTCTAGTGAAAGGTGTCCCTGCCCATGGCAGGGTGGTGGGAACAAAATGATGTTTAAGGTCCCTTCCAAACCAAACAATTCTGTGATTCTGCCATTATATAACTGTTTTAAAAGGATATCTAAGTAGTACTCTTCTGAATATGTAGAAATAAAAATAGGAGAAGAAAGAGGAGAACAGGCACAGCTCAAGGAACAAATCACCATAGTCTAATTAAGACAGGGAAACACAGAATTGGGGAGGACAGGATTATTCATGTGACAAAATTTAAGGGTAGAAAACTGCTAACTCAAATGAATAAATTTATGCCAATAGTTGAGCATGGTCTGTTTATTAAGGGTTAATGAAGAATATTTTGCAAACAGCACTGTAGTGATTCTATTTAAAGCACTCACTTTTTCTTCTGTCTATTCTGTCGCCTACTGAAAATTGCAAAACTCTGTTCTCCAACACTATTATGAAAAAAGCAATCAACTGAATTGTCTTGGGTGTAATGATGCTGACTACCTCCTTCCAACATTCAGAGGGAGAGAGAGAAAATAAGATAAATAACCTGAGACAAAAACACAAATCATTAGAGTTTTTAATAAACCTTCACCAACATAAAGCTGAATGCTGTTAGTTATATCTGCCAACTACTGCTCATGGTCCAGTGGACAACACACTGCACAGGGAGCTCAGAGGTTTCTGCTCTTCTTCCAACTCTTATAGTCTTGCTGCATAACAACTTAAACAGGTCACGTGAGCTTCAGCTTCGAGTAGTACAATGGAGATCATTAAGTAACATATAAATAGTACTGGAGGTGTAGTATTCTGGGGGAAAAAAAATACACCAAAATTGAGAGCAATCTTTCTCTGTTCTTGTTCAGATAGCAACAGTGACCTTCCCAAATGAAGTGTTGTGACCTCATGTAAGACATGGGGTCATAAGCCTGAGGGAAATTCAATTGCAGACCTGGGCTTATAAGTATAGAAATAGAAGCAGGCAAGTTTTTCTGGCAAGAGGTTGCAGGAAACTGAACTAGAAGTTATTACTGTCAAGACTGCAGCTAGAACTTTCAGTGTGCACAAAGGCCCAGAGAAAATCTCCAGGAAACCAGTTTGAAAGCCTTTTAATGCCTCTGTTTCTGGTTCATTCTTAGTTTCTGTTCTCTGATCTCTCCGATTAGGCTTTCCATACTGTTTTTTCTTTTTTTGTTGTGGCAAACCAGTATGGTCCGGAGTATGGCTGTGCTGGTGTTATAAAGAAACTTCAATCTGTCACAGAAAAACTAAGAATGATTACCTGGATAGTAGAAAAGATATCAAATGGCAAAAAGCTAGAAAAATTACCACAGTCCAAATCAAAGACATCACCAGACCTGAAACAATGCATATAAATAAACCTTTCGCTACAACAAAGAACTTAAACCCATGTCATTGTGACTATGTTATGTCTAAAGGCATTCTTTTTATGTTTGCCCATCTGATCCTCCCTTCTGCTTATGGACTTTACAGCATGAAATACATTGCTGAATTCATGATCAGTCTGTCTTGTAGGTGTAGACAACAGAAAAGCCAAAATGGCTCTCCTCCTATTTCCTTATTTCTCCTCTCACAGACCAATTCTCAATATTCACATAGGTTTTGAAATTATGGCTGGGTTTAGGTCTCTTGGGAGGAAAGTTAGCTTGATGACATACCATGCCAAGAGAACATGCCAAGGGAACAGAGAAGCCCATCTGGGTCAGGTCAATGCTGTACCTCTGCCTCCAACAGTGGCAAAAGGAGGGAAAACACATGAACCTGGCAGCTATCTGCATCCATTCCCTTTGTACTCTCCCTTTGTGCTCTCATTAAGTCGTTGGGTTTTTTTCACTTGTTCCTGTTTAGGAGGTACACTGATACTGTCTGATACCACTGTATCCCTTTGGCAGTGAGTTTTAAAAGTTTGCAACTCTCCAGCTGCAGGATTTCACCTTTTGACCTTGAAAGCATTGAACTGCAGATTTCTGGATATGTGATAAAAATCATGACCTGTTTTTACCACTAACTAATACCTTTGTGAACTCTTATCCATGGTCAGACTTAAAAAGCTTCCTGTACAGACATGTTTGCTGACTTTTTTTTTTTTTTGGATGAGGCTATGGTATGCGGCTCAAACTCTTTGTGGGAGCACTATGTAAAGGGTAAAGCATAGTGTTAAAGAACAGTGTATCTCCATCTCTTCCGTAAGAAAATAGAGGAGAAGCAACACATCTACTTAACTGGGACAATTTCACATGACTGATTCAGAGCAATTCATTTCAATTACTCTGATCATCAGATAAATAGCACATCTGGTAATGTCTGCAAACTAATCATTAACAGGTGTGAATTGGTGTCTGCAAGCATATATTTCCTACTGTGTGGCCCTTTGTTCACTTCAGGACACTTCTTAATTAGAAACAAGTCTGAACCACAAGCCTTTAGATGTGGATCTGTTCTTTGAACACCCCCAAAATCAACACTTTGTACATCAGGTTGTTATTTAGAGAAAAGATCTCTGAAAAAAAAAAAAAATCAGTTTCATGGTTCTGAGCAAGCATTCATTGCCCAGTTCTGACTTTTTGGCATTAGTCTTGGATTTTATCTTCTGTTTACAGCAGTAATGGCACGAATGATTTGTATGAAATGTTTACAGCCCATGGTATTTATAATAGAAATAACATCCATTGTTATTGACAAGGGCATGTAAGTAAAAGTTTCCATTAAAAATGTAGAACCTTCTACTGTCATTGTTCTTGAATGACAGTTGTCATCATTGGTATTTAGGAATAGGCATCAATACGCTTTAGGAAAGTCTATATAAAATGGGGGGGGGGAGAAAGAGAAAACAGAATTGGGATATAATAGCATGTAACCTGTTAAAAAATAACTGTTACTGTGCCAGCAAATTTGAATGTAGATTACAGAATCATGTAATTGTTTCAGTTGAAAAAGACCTTTAAGGTCATAAAGCCCAACTGTTAAGGTAAAGACATAGAATATTTTTCCATTTGAGTTCCCAACTCTTCTCTGACCTACTGCAATGAAACTCCACGTCTTGATTTTAGAGCTGTGATGCAAGAACTCATAGTTATATACCTGTGTGTAGCCATACAGCAAAACTGTGTGGCAATCTTGGCTAACCTACTTTGAATGTGATTATGTACATTCTTTTGAATTAAGCAGTTAAACCTTAAAGCATATGTAAACCACTAGAATATTTAGGCTTCTGAGCTTCATTTAATGAAGATTTGAGATTTTGTATGATCTGAAAATTTAGTTTGCATTAGAACTTGTGGGATAAGAAGGTCAGGGGGGAAAAAAACGTATAGAAATGTCATGTTTTCATCCTTGCTGGCAAAGCTAGTGTTGCAAAGTACCACCTCTGCAAGAGGTGCAAGAGTAGTTGCACCACTTTTCCCTGTGAGTATTGATGGGTGTCTTTCTGGCAAGAAATTTTTGTTACAAATAGTACCGGCACAATTCAGCAAGGATTTTACTCGACTTTATCATTTCATTCTTTTGTAATTATTTTCAGGTAAAATAGGTAAAGCAAACTTGAAATTTAAAATTTCATAGACATTAATTGATTATTGCTGTTTCTAATAATTTTTTACTAAAGAAATGTACAGAGAAAACCTGAAATGAATGAGAAAAGATCATGGGTCAATATTTAGGGAGAGGACTAAACTGCACAAATAAAATCAATCATGGAAGGAAACATTTTTGCTTGTAGAGCAGTTCAAGCAAAGTACTTTTAAAGCCTAAGAGGAATATCCTAAAATCACCCACTAGCTAAACACATGGTGTGTGTAACCCTCTGTAGGCCTTTTCTGATCAATTAGGCATAAATTAAGTCAGGAAATATAAGGTAAAAGACACAAACAAGAGAACAAGAAACCACAACAACTATAAAGAAGATCAAAACACTGAAAAGTAAGGTAAGAAACCAAAGACTGAAAAGTAACTGAGGCTTAGAAGAGGTCTTTTTTCTTTTAACAGAGGTAGCAGTTCACTAGTCAAACTAGTTAAAAACTCACTTTACTTGTTAAAAAAGCCAGAAAACATGCCAGAGTTTTGGATCTGGTTCTCTCTAGTGCTAAATTTTTAGTATAATGTCTGGCCAATTAGCACCTTCTCCAAAATTTCCAGGCATGGTTCAGGAGTTAGCAGAGACAAAAGATATTTCTCAGTGAGTGGTTTGGATATGTTGACTTTGTTTTAGAAGCTTTGAATGTTTACAGACCTGTCCATTTGAACTCAGGGCCAGAAAATAAGTGCTTGCATGTTTTGTTGATGATATAGATGTAGCCACAAGCTACTTAAACTTCATGCTCATCATAAGGTAGGGAGTGTTGCTGACGTGGGCAGTAATGTTGGGTGGTTGTGTGGGCTACGAGGCAACCGTGATTATAGTTGCTCAACCAGGCAAAATGAGTATAAAACTGCTATTTGGATTTGGGTGCATTTTACACTCACTTTACACTGCTGTAAACGTCTGCTCAATTTCCAGGAAAATTGGAATGTTGTCTTACTATCCAATGATATGGAGCAAAGACAAACTAATGGTAGAAGAGTGCTAGAGAAAAGATTCTTGTATTTTTATTCTTCTAAAATCTAAAAGATTTTCAACTCTTTCTTCTTGGAACATTCTGAATATAGACTCAAGTACACTTGTTCAATTAAAAGAGCTGAAAATTGTTGTGCTATAATGGGAGACTACTGAAGCTTCACTACTGCACATATGTGAAGCCCCGGGAGGTCAGTAGCAGCACAAAAAAAAGTTATACATTTGCATGAAATTCAGAGCAAGGGGAACCAAAATTTGTTTTTCAGTAAAGTTAAAAGAGGTAAGAGGTTGTTAATGCTAATAAATAAACACACATTAATTTAGTGAAAGTTCACACACACAAAAAAAAAGATGTTTTTGCCTTCTGTTTTTAGCATACCCAGCTTAACTGGTTTGCAGAGTTAACAGAGTAATGGATTCAGGGCACAGTAACAGAAATTTCTTCTTCCTGAGGAGAAAACATACTCAGAAGAATACCAGAATAACATAGAAAACAGAGCTCCACGGAACAAATTGAAGAATCCTCTGGCATGCAAAGACTAAAGATGCAATTCCTGTGCAGTGAAAAAGCCTTTTCCTGAGGTTCTAAAGTTTGCCCTTGATTATCTTCAGAATGAAATAGAATGTGTGTATGAGGCAGAGCACATCTTGCACTGCAAGGAGGAGTGTCAGTAATGGGTGGGAAACTACATGATCTAATCTGCAGACTGCACATTTTCAAATGCCACAGTCTCAATTATATTGAATTCAAAGCAAAATTGAAACTGTCCCTGGTTCTGCAAATCCCATCCTATCAGCCTCTATCTGGATTTGCTTGAGGGACCTTCTAAATAAATAATAATAATAAATAAAGGAGTTGGGTTAAGTTATATATATGTTTTTAAAACAGCTATCGTTATTTTGAAGCGAAATGGGGGCTTATGGCACAGACACTCTTTTGTTAAAGTTAATGTACCTTGAAATCTTTCGACTAAGCACAGCAGACTGTCAAAGGTGCTTAAAAAAATAGTCCAGTATTCTCCAAAGCTCTTTCTGCAAGAGGGGTCTTGTGTGAAATGATAACAGCCACAACCCCAATATTGTTTACAGAAATAAAGCTTTTCACTGCAGAAGCATCACATTGAAACTTGAGGGGGAAAGGAATATAAAATGAGACAAAGACTTCAGTTCATGAGTTTTGGAAGTTAATAAACCTTCAAAATTTTTTCTGCATATTGCATTTTTTCCTGAGTTCATTCAAATAGAGGTCATAGAGTTATGAGTACATTTTTAAGGGTCCCTTCTTCCTATACAAAAAGAATAGTGCTTTCTCTACTTGGAGATAGAGTTATTTTCCTGTCCCTGGGATTTTGTGCTCCCAAATGTAGGGTTGCCCATCTTCAAACCTCTTCCTCTTTTGTTTGCTTGAACTACCTCAGTAACTCAGGAGTGTAATTCTGGAAAATAGGTTATTTATATTTGCGCATCTTCATGATGGGATGGTAGCTCCTGGATTGTTATGCAGTGCTGCAGATCTTGCCCATCACAACTCCTTGGTTAATGTTCTGGTGTGGAAACAAAAAGTACAGTCATTGCACTGCCTGCTTTTCAAAGCATTAACGGTTTGCATTAAAGTAGAATTACACCTAACAGATTGGGCAGTTCCAGGGGTGGAAGTACACTTAATGTACATGAGGTTCTTAGAGTCTCTCTCAAGGAATTCCGTGATGTGCTAGTGCTTGGTGCCAAGTTCTTGTCTAGAATGTGAATGTGTGGGCACCTATAGATTTTTGTGGTCCAAAACAAAGATGCTGACAGAACATTATGTACTGCAAAGTTGATATATGAATTTACTTTCCATAAACCTAAAGGCTTACGTTCCACCTAAGTGCTGTCCGAAGTTGGAAAACAGATGCTGTAAATGTCATCCTTCATCTCTTTACACTCCAGTTGACTGTATAATAGTTATGATAACAACAGTGTTGGGAGAAAAAGCATATACCACATTCTAGTCATTTAACTGCTATGAAAATGAAGCAGATAGTACAGATTTGTGAATATATGAAAAAAAAAATTATAAAAATTATGAGGATCCTTAGGTTTTTATTATTAGTGTGATTATATTCATATAGCAGTAGGACCCAGAAACCGAAAGACTGAACTCAATTTATAAAGTGCTCTACAAGCACCATCCAAAAGAATACTGCATAAAAACACACATACTGTATGCAGGAGACAACAAACTACACAAACGTAAACAAAAGCATAGGGAGAAAAGGAAATAGAGCAACACCAATAGGCAACAATCTTGTTATTATTTTCAGCTAATTTACACAAAATATTTTTATAAGCATAATGTCAAAAGACAGATTTGGAGAAGGGACTTGAAGGAAAGCAGTGATGTTCCTTTGGAGTGGTTCTTCCAAGAGTGAACAACATGAAAGTAACTGCTTGAGAACAAATCAAGTGCATGATGGAGGGTATTATCAGTAGCTGATTAGAAGCAGGAGACAATCTCTTGTTTCTGATGGAGAGGTAAAGTGGGATTAAGCTATGAACATAAAACAGATAACATAAATTTGATAGTGAAGTCACAAGCAAACTGTAAACAGAGCAGCACGTGATCAAAGGGTAGGGAAATGCACAAACCCAGCAGCAATTCGTAACAGAACAGGGGTATTCTGTTGTGTATGCAGTAAGCAGGATGCTCAGCAAGCAGGACCAGGTTGTATGGATAGGGAGGTAAAGAATAATATTGCATATGGAATGAATGTGAGAAAATGGGGGATAGTTTGGATTTAAGAAATCAAACATTTAAAATCATGTTAGAAGTTCAAGTCATTAGCAGATTGGCATTGTGTCCACAGTGTTGAAAAGGAATAGTAGTGACTTGTCTGCAGCTGAGGCATTATTTAATCATGCTTAGCTTTAACTGTTCAGTGAGTGCTATTATGGGTTTGGTATCAAAAGGGACTAGATACTAATACTGAGACAGATGTGCCATCCAGACAGAGCTGTTTCTTAGGAGTATCTTCCAGATGTTGAGGTTTGGAGTGGGGAGGGAGAAGAAACAGGAACAACTCTTGAGCATTATGAAAGTTCCCCGAGGAAGTTAGGCAGAATGTGAGGGATTTTCTCTGAAGAACAAGCTGAAAGAAGTGCTGGAGGCGTACAAGAACTGGAAGATAAGATGATCATGCAAGGCAGAGAGAGGCAACACCTCAGCAAAAGGAGCTTGAACTGCAGTGTTGAAATCAGGCAGCCACATAGGTTTTCTTGTGAGGCAGCACACTGATCTCAATTCTTGGCTAAGAAGAAGCTGGTGACTGGTGATCATACATCTATCACCAATGTCATTATGCTATCAACATGCCTGCCTAGCATAAAGAATGTCTATCCAGGAAGAATACATTGCTGGGTTGCTTTCTAGCAGCTTCATAGAAATCATGCCAGTAGGAATATATTATCATATAACAAACGGATTGAAACTTTGTTTCATTTACTGTAATTATAAATACTGTACTCTTTCAGTGTTGACTCAAACATACATAATTACAACATCCATTGCTTTAAGAAGATACTGACCCATATTTCTGCTGTGAAAAAAAAAAAAATTTGGAAAGACTGCGTGATCAGTAGGTGAAACAGTGTCTGAACAATGGCAGTTTATTGGTTTATAACCTGACAACCCAATGTAAATCTACACTGATTTGATTTTACCTTGGGTAGTACAGTAGTTGCTTTGTTATCAGCTTTGCTATTATTGTTCTAGGGATGGTAACTTTTTGAAGACATCTTGGATAAATCAAACAGAACAGAACAGTTTGCAGGACTTCACTCAGGGCTGTAAGTGCAGCAGGCCCAGGTCTGACTTTATGGTAACGTTCGCTGAATGTCCTGAAATTATAGATCCAGTTACAGTGAACTGCAGAAAAGGGAATACAGCAAGCATGTAAGAACAGAGTTAATGCTTCACCAAGTGTGTCTAACCCAGTCACTTGACTTCAGTCGTGGCTGTAATAGATGTCTAGGGAAGTGTAAGCTATACTTCTGATCACTCACTCTGACTGTTTTCTGCTTAGTGGATGACCTGAACCCACCGTAGTTTATAGATTTGGCAACAACAATAGATATTTTTGTCTGAGTATTTGTTGCTCTTCCCCTGGATTACCTAACAATTTTTGCATGCACAGCATCCTACGATGAGGAATTCCACAAGTCCCTCATCTGTGTGAAGAACCAACTTCTTGTTGATGTAAACCTGGCTCACACTGGACCCAGAGGACTGTGCCTCATTAGACAGTGAAAGTCAACATCTTCACTCACTCCGACCCACTCTTGATTTATAGTCCAATATTGTATTCCTTTCCATCAAATATAATGACATGAGCTGGTATGGGCATCTAGCACAAGACATCTACCAAGCCACAAATTTTAACATGCCACCTCTGAAATGGTAGGCTCATACTAATTAGAATGGTGTTTTCTTCTTTACTTTTGTTCTATTGTTGCTGTAAAACACCAAAAAGATAGTTTGAAACCAATCTATGTTTCCTCTAACATCTTAGACTCTGCATTTATTGCACAAGAAGCAGAAACTGGACATTTTTTCATTATGAGTCCCAATGTCCCTTTTGGTCCATGGATTAGCTTCAGACAGCAGCCACCAAAGACTGCACTACTGTTTCATTAGAGTGGATTTTCAGCATTAAAAGGTTGATTTATTTTTTTCCCTAGCAGTTATGCTGAGGTTCATTGGAAAATTCTGGGTTTAGTAACATTAAATTCTAAGCTTTTTTGAAACAAAAGGTATTTTATTCTACATTTGTTCAAGTTTTTATTGCAATTGTCTCTTAACTCATCTATTGGGCTACTTGATGTGACACTAGCAAATTTTTGCTGAAGGCTTCAAACGCTAGGAGCTGAATATTCCAAACAAATACTAATTAGGTAAACATCCAAGATTGTTCTTACCCAACAGTAGGATATATTGCAACACACACAATGTATTTTTGAGCTGATGAACTCTTTGTTCCACCCAGGAACTGGTAATGATTTCACATTAGCAAGGCTAATTGACATCATGTTTACTTGCTGCAAACACTGATAGATGAACAAACACATTTCAATTCCTAAAAAAGCCTTCTGTGTTTAAAACAGTTTTAAGAGGTTAAAAAGATTTCTTTTTTCTGGTAGCAGAAATGAGACTGTTAATTTTACAGGTATTATTCACAATTGCACCCCAAGAAAATTTGAATCTGTTAGAAGTTCCTGGTTAAATATGGGGATTTTGATCCTTAGAGAATTCTTGATACCTTGATATGTTCTCTGGTTTTTAGTGCTTCATCTCAAGCTTGAGCTTCTTATTTACTGTTATTTACTCTTCCTAAAAATTCGAGGATTGTTTCATCCGTATCCCTTAACAGGAAATGAACTGATTCTTTGCTTTTCCATGATTCATATTCAATAATATTTTGCACACCAGATTCACCGTGCAGAGAGTTTAGCACTGTTCAGAATATTCAGCATTACTGGCTGGGTTATAGGACAGAAATTAATACAGACTTCCTGAAAAATCTGAATCATCTCTTTTTGCTTATATCTGCTTACAAAGTTTATGTAGATATATTTTGGCATTTTAATTAAAAGACAACAGCTTTTTCAATCTAATATCATCCTTTCAGATATTCTTCCATGTTTTTCTCCCCCTAATATTCTGTCCAGCTCCCACACACAATTCACTCTACCCTGTCCTTCTCATCTGATATTAGATTTTCAGATTTATGAGAACCATTCTAACCTGCTTACAGACTTTCCGTTCTCCTTCCAAGGATATTGTTTGGCTTGTAGTGTATTCTTTCACCCTTTGTTACTTACACAATTGATGCTTTTTCTTACCTCGTTTAAATGTCTCTTGGTTCTTTTTATAGTGTGATGAATTTCTCTATATTTGTGTCTGGTTTCATACTCCTTTGTTCCATCACATATTTCTTCTAGTGTATTTGCTTAGCCTTTTTACAGTTTTTCTGTTATATTTATATCTGTAATATAGCTATATTACCACACCCTTTTATTGCAATGTAATATAATAATACATAACATGTTTCTTTTGCTGTAAGGAAACTTAGCTACACGGGCTGAGCTTCATTCATTGGCACAGAGTTCCAGTAAAATGTCACTCCCCCTCTCCAGCACAAGAGAATCTTCAAAATGCACCAATAGTAAATATTTTCCCCATGTTTTTTTCTGGTCATCGCTTGCTGTTTTCAAGTCACATCTTGTCGCCCATCCCTCACTGCTTTACATGGGCCTGTTTTCTCTCCCAGTACAAGCAAGACAAATCATTCGTATTGCAGAGGTGTTTGGACTGGCAAATGACATCAGCTTTCTTTGTTCTAAATGTTGTGGCAGTCTCTAGTACAGGAAGACTTCTTTTCAGAGGTAAACTATGGTGAATATTAAGCACATAGTCTGACCCCAGCACAGGTTTCTTTTCCTTTCTGCAGCAAAATGAAGCCAGTGATATCCTCTAAAGGCGAAGTACACCTTGATACTTGACTGAACTGGGACAGGAGTTATTTATTTAAGGTGAGATTTACGTTACTTACAGGAGGGTGACTAAATCAGGGATAATTTTCTGCATTTCTGTTCGGAGGAAAGGAGATATAACAATGGGATTAATGGAACACAGAGTGTAATTCATCTGAATGGGTGTAAATAAATCTCTGTTTTGACATGAGATGAATTGTTCCCATGGCTTCATTGACACAATTGAGTAGATCCCTACTGGTCATCAAGAAAGTCTAGTAAAATAGGTCAGGTGTAGTGGTCTTTATTTAGCCAGAATACCTGTGGAAGAGGTAGGAATTAAATGTATATCCTTAGATTTCAGTCTATATCTCCTAATTAAATAGATTATGGTTTATTCTTGGCATATTAACCTGATTCTTTGAAAACTGTATGTGAGCTTTCATATTTATGCAATGGAAAAAAATGGAGTAGAATCTCTCTGCCTGTGTCTCCTCGACATGATAACAATAACATTCCCATCACTGACTGTAAAGAATGCCATAGAGCACTCCAGGCATCCACAGATCCAGTATAAGACAAAAGTTGTTAGACTTTTGCTTCAATTTTTTTATTGTTACTTTATTATTTCCAAGGCTGTCATATGCTCAAAAGTTACATTACAATCACTTAATGATTTAATGGAAATAAGCAAGACAATTCCCTTAGAGCTAGTAAAGCCCCAGGATTAGACAGATTTCTGTCAGGTTATAATAAACCTTCCTAACACCTACTGGGCCCAGTTTCATACCTCTTCAAAGAATCAGTTAAAATACCACCAATAAAAAGAAAAAATTGAAAGAGCTTTTTAATCACTTTGTTTGTCCTTAAAATCATACAAAATATTCTCACAGTGACACCAGCTCCGGGAAAAACAACACAAAGACAAATCTCTTAAGCATTTTTATTTAAGGGTATTTTAAACAGTGCACACAGAACCAGAGTTACTGTACAGGTGTTTCTCATTTAGTTCAAAGCAACAAATTTTGCCCATAAATCCCAATTTACACCCACTAGAAAATGTGTGAATAACTTGATGGCATGCTGCTGATGCAAGAGTTATTTTTCTCTTCTGAACTTCATGCCATTTGCGCAGGGAAGAAGGGCTGTGACTGCAGCAGCAGGTGCCATTTAGTCAAGGTTTTCAGAACTGAAGATGCCCAGCCTTTTGTTCCTGGCCACTCTTAAGGGGCTCAGGAGCTGTTAGGGATCCACTTCTTTTTCTGAAGGGCAAGATTGCATCAGCACCCAATGGATTTTATGGTGAGAGGTGACCTGCACAATAGATTGCTCTGTCTTTTGTTCATTACTTTCTGCTCCTTCTTCTGCATGGTACTTATTCTAACAAAACATAGCCAACAATTGCAGAAGGCTGAGTGCTGAACTGCAACCCAGTGCAGATCAATGCAAAATATGACTCTGGTTGCTAATTAGTGGTTAGATCTGCGTACTCCGCTTGCATTTTCATTGTAGCAGTAAAAATAGATAGGAAAAAGTGAATATTTTTTGTTCTTTACCTTCATTTACCATTTTACAAAATGCAGCTGAATCCATCGTATAGTTACAGCTGCTTTAAAATTTGCTAAGTATGAAATCAACGTGTAATGTATTTCTTTGTAAAACTCCCTTAAGTACTGAGTTATTTTAGATGAAGTTTGCCAAATCAGTCTCATGCTGTGACCTCTGAAATGCTGAGGAGATGTCTTATGTATCCTCTCTGCTTGAATTAAATACTGAGCTTCTTTAAAACATGCATTTTAATTAGTTTTGGAGCTAAAAATGCCACCTGTGCTGAATGGTGATGCTGAGGGAATTCCATTAGTATTCCAGAATTTCTTTGAAAGCCATCTTCCATATGACAGATGGTAAGAGATGGTACATAAACCAAGTGAAATAAATAATGCAGATAAGTGTGGATATGTGCCTTGTGGCTGTCCCTTTTTTTCTGACCAAATTGTTATAACAAAAGCTGTATGTGTCAATAGATGTAAAAAAAAAAAAAAAAAAATTCCCCATTTTACACTTTTCTAGCTATTCCAAAATAATGAACTTCAGGTGCTCACTACAAATGAGGTTGATTTTTACCTTGCAGGAACAAGCATGAACTTTATGTCACAGTTTAGCAGTCATTAAATATTGCTCAGAGACCACCATGTGCACCACAGCACGCTTCTGCCAAGAAGGAGGAAGAAAAAGCATGTTAGTCTTACAAAGCCTGGATGCAGTATGTCTCAATTCTGGAAGGAAGAAAATAAGAAATCAGACAGGAAAAGAATCATCTAGTAGATTGTTTGTTTCATGGCTCCAATGCTACATTGATCTTCTTCATATTCTCTATTATTCAGAAATAAAAATTGGTACTGCAGTTATTGTAACAGTATGTTTCCAGTCATGCAGCACTATCCAGGTATTAGCAATTTATTGGGAAGGCAGTATCATTTACGCATCCGCTGTTCCATTTCTAATTGCCTGACACTTATTTAGTATTGAATGGAAGGACATAGCAGAGATCATTGGAGCAAAACTTCTTTTCTACTCTGCCCCATAAGCTTGCCTGGCTTTCTAAGATATCTGCGAGACAGGCACTCACTCTCTCTCTGCTACTATGAGAATTGAGAAACCCAAGATCCGGAAAGGCACCAATTACTGTATTTTATGGGAATGTATGTTGTTCATTTTTAAGGTGATAGAGGGCAAAGAAAGTCTTTTCCTTTTCGTATACTTCGCTGCCTCTCTCTTATTAATCAGAAAACTTTTTGGCTCCAGCGCAGCTTCGAATATATATTTTTAAGGTGCCTTATTCTTATTGATTCTTTTGTGACTTGGAGTCTTTGAGTCCATTAACATAAGAGCCTGCACTGCACTCTCATGTACCTAACTCTGTGCTTCATCATCCCTCTCAAATCTCATTCAAAATGTGAGACTGACATGGACTAAGATCCATGTGGTTAGTATTGTATATACCTTCCATTAAAAAATGGGTTTCATGGCTAATGTCTACCTTGAGCATACCAGATCAATTTTAATATCATTATTTCTAACATCTGCCATGGAGAAGAAAGTCGAATGGGAGAATCAATAAGCTACAAAAAGAAGAAGAATAAAATATATAAGTATGCTTTGGGTAAAGCTTTTGGTCTGGTAAAGGCTTATTATTATTAATCCCCTTGAGTTCAGAACTGCTGGTATTAATCTTTTTTTTTGGTGAAAGTGGTGTGGCTCCTTGTATATGACTGGTACTGCCACTTGCTGTTTGGTGTGTTTGCTTGCTCAGACCATGTCTTGAGCAGTCCAAATTATTCTGAGCTTTTTCTCCAGCTCTCCCATGAAAGCTTCCCTTAACTAACTGGAAAAGTGTCTAATGGTGAGGGCTGAAAATATAGTAAAGCTTGCAACAATGTCAATAGAAAGATTTTATATTAATAACAAAGATAAAATGAAAAGTGAAACAAAATTTAAACCTTTTCACTACAGGATTTTTCATTCTCATTTAGTCTTTAAATCTATTTTGCATTACCTGAAATCAGTAATGTTTTTGCAAAGTGTGGATTCTAGAATTGCAATCTACTTTTTCTTTGGCTTGATCCCACTCTGCCATGCCTCATTCACAAACTCAGGCCTTGAAAAGCCTATCACTCATATATGTTGGATTTTGTTTTACTAACAGAGTTTAATTTAGTTGTATTAACAGAGGTTATACTAACATTTAATTGTATT
This sequence comes from Oxyruncus cristatus, assembly GCA_013399855.1. Classification (NCBI taxonomy): domain Eukaryota; kingdom Metazoa; phylum Chordata; class Aves; order Passeriformes; family Cotingidae; genus Oxyruncus; species Oxyruncus cristatus. The sequence continues at coordinate 490,235 of VXAY01004352.1, forward strand.
AACATAGGCTGCAACTCATTCACTAAATATATCCATGTAAAGATATTATATTCTGGTATGTTGGAATTCAAATTCCCTTCTCACTTAGGATTTTGTTCATTAAATCATACTCAGTGACAAATTACCAGTAAATTCAACCACTAGAAATATATGCACTTAGTCTTCTAGTACCTGAGAAAATTACATGCCTTTTGTTTAGACTGCAGAATAAACTTTATCTTTTTGCAGTGAGTGAAAGAGTTTGGACTTTGTAGGGCACTAGACTCCAGACCACTGCACCAAAATGTAAACTCAGGGCTGTTCACGCTGTCTTTCCTTCCACACGCAGGAGGTGCAGTGTCTGGGTAAGTGCTCTTGGTTCCACCAGAATGACGACCTTGTATTTGCAACAGCATCAGTCCTGCTTTGTCCTCTGTTAATGAGCTGTCTTACAATGTTACTAAACACTCTTGAGTGATTTTCTGCTGACCAATCTTTTCTTGTGATTGCTGCCACATCCACTGTCCTGCTTCTACATGTCTGGGTGCGGGAAAAGACATAAGGTGCCCTTTTAGTTCTGAATTATTTGTCCACATGAAACCAATATAACAGAGAAGTCGCTGAGACCAAGACAAAGCATTCTTTCATTTGATAGATTATTAATCTATTAAAGATCTCTCTTCAGAATGGATTTCTACTTTGTTCCTTCCAGTCTTTTTTTTTTGTCTTTTAGAAAAAAAACCAAAACAAAACAAATATTTTTATAAATAGAATAATTTCTCCTTCTGCCTAAGTTTAATTTTACGATCTCTGCAAAAGGTACTTTCACCTTGAAGTGAGACTTCGATCCTCCTCAGCACAGTTCTGTTTTACAAGGATGGGTGGTGTGAGTGAGACATGACAAATCGCAATGAGAGTAGCTTTTTATAAATTGGTGACTGTGTAAATGTCAATCTGTAAATGTTTGTTTTTATAGCTGAAACAGTCTCAGTTGATTTCGCCCCATCAAATGCAAGTACTTGAAAATTCCACAGGGAAAGCAAAGACATTGCTTATAGCTCATTTCTTCCTTTAAATGTGCTCTAGATATTCAAGCTTTGCAAGTGTCTTTGTTCTTGCATTTTTGTAAAGATAGTTTTCCTGAGGGATGTGCCAATAGTAATCACTGGTGCATCCACACCATAAATTGGAAATGCACATTATTGATTCTGTCAGAATTGTTGATGATAATGCAGAATATTAAGGGAAAAAAATTGTTTCAGCCTTTTTCTAAAATTAGTTAATCTCCTGTTGCATCAGGAGATGGATTAGGATCTGAATCTAACAATGAGACGAGGCTGTATCAAACAGCAGGTAAGGATGAAATGCTAGTCCTGCGGTTGTAGCCTGGCAATGAAGGTGAACAGAACTGCTTTATGTCTCTTTCACTTATCACCTCTGTGATCCTAGTCAAGTGTGTCTCTGCTTCATGCCCCCATCCATCCACATATAAGTACAAGTATATATAAGTAAGAGACACCTTGATTAATAAAACTATCTGCTTCCAAAGTTAAGATTAAAAGAAACATAATTTTTGGCTTCTGATATCACCTAAAACCATCAAAGAATACAACTTGGATAAAATGACTGAATGTTTAAGTTCTCTAAGGCATGTCTGACATGAAAAATAAGACAGACTTAAAAAATATGGCTCTTGTTATGCAGTAGTATGTTGGTTGTGCAGTTTTGACTGTTTTTTCCTGTGACTGTACTTAATTCCAGTCTATTTGAAGCTTTACCTTTGATGATATAGCTCATAAAATAACATTTTTTTATTTATTGAATATTTTCATCTGACGAACAAAATGGCTCTAAATGTATTCTTAATTAAGCTTGTCTAGGGGGCACTAAAGGAAAGGTAAGTTTGACGAAAGAGAGCTGCTACACAGTAGAAGAAAGTTTAGATTTTCTGAAAGATATGCTTAGTTAGAATTGACATTTTAAGGAAAGGTATTGAAATACACTGGTAAACAACAATGCTATAAATTTGTCGACTCAAGGGGCCTTTTTTTAACTAAATGAATTGCAACAATGAACTTTGCCTTAGGTTACATAAAACTTTAAACCTAGATTTAGAAGTTCTTTGCCTTTCTATGACATTGCTAGTTTCTGCTAGAGAAAAATATTACAGTTTTCACTGTGGGTGTGTGCCTCAGAGTGAGTGTTTGATTCATACAAACCCAACAATATTTCAACAAGTGATAAGAATCTGACCCTGAAATCACTTAAAATATAATTCCTATGAAAGGCAGATTATCGTACATCATGGTACAAAACTAACATGCCTACAAATGTTATGGAGAAACGATATATTCAGTGCCTTCAGATCTGCTGGAATAAATACGTGACTGAAGATATACTTCTCACTACTCTGCCACAGACATCTTTTTACCATCTCTTGGATACACTTGTCTGTTCCAATCAAGAAAAAAGAGTGATTTGTTTGTCTGGCCATCTACTACTTTTTCCTATTGCTATTACTTGCAATCTTTCATTTTTTATGAGTATAACTTTCCTACATAAGAAAATTTAGTATCAGAGAATAAGGAAATATCCAAGAGAAGAAAAAAATAAAAAAAAAGTAAATCAACTTGTACTTAAAATCAAACAACCTTTAAATGGAAATGCATTTAATGGAGGGCAGCGGCAATACATTTTATTGGACCATCTGACAAAGCTAAAAATTGGAGAAACTTCCCAACATGATGGTCTTTTTTCAAAACTAAGAAAGAAGCAGCAGCTTCAAGAAACCCTGAGACAAAAACAATCATTGCTTGTTTAGCTTAATTCTATAAACAATCACAATGTGAGAGAAAAGTGAGTCACAAGCTTCTGAAAGAGAAATGGATGTCTTAGAAGTAAGTTTAATTTGCCTTTTGAATTACTGATAATGTGGGGCAGATGGAAAGTTTTTGAGCAGGATTGTGGTAACTGAGACAGTCAGGAGCTGGTGGCTCTGTGCTGGTGGGTGGAAGTGACTCATGGCATGTAATTAGTTCCACTGTTCATGGACCAACTTGCTCTGATAGTTACTAATGTTTTGGTTCTTAATTAAGCTCAGTGAGGCAGAATCAATGAAGTCAATAATATTTCCAAGATTTTCACAGGGTATCTGTTAGAAGTAGCAAGAAGACTTGAGGATTTTGTAGCAGATGAATTTTGTTAAAGATGGGAAAATTCATTCAGAGAGTGACTCCTTTGTGTTTGGTCCTTTAATGCTCAATGAAGAAGGATATATTCTGTGGCAAAGTTCTGAACAATACATGTCTTAGCTACCTATTGCTTCTAAAAAAGCCTGTAAAAAAGTAATTATGAAAAAAATGTAATCAAGAGCCTATATTGATCATTTACCTTGGAAGAACACTTACCCTTATTTTAAACAGGCAGCTCTGATTATGATACTTTGCAACTTACAAAGAAAGAAACTCAGCCAATGATTGTCTTATCAGTGTTTGACTGTAGTGGATTTTTAGATGATTACCTTTAAAGGAGTTTTTTGCAAGCTCCAGAATGGAAAGTCAAGGAAAGTGGGCTCAGGAACTTCTGTTCAAGATCAACCACACAGCAAGAAGATGATAGATGTTAGAGGTCCTTTACCAATTAAATATTAAATAATCACTCAACTATACTGGATAAGACCATGGATCTACCCAGACCTATATCCAGCCTTTAACAGCTTCAAGCAATAGACGGCTGTGACAGCAATTTGAGACTTGAGTGTGTGCAGACTGGCAGCATTGTCTGCTCATAAACAGAGAAAATGAATGCTAACCCACCCCGAGTTATAAACCTGCTAGCTTCACATCACCTTCTATAAACCAGTGTTGAATCTTGTATTTGCAAAACGTTGGTAATATTAATTTAACGGCAAAAATGTTAATAGAAAATGTATTCTTTGTGACAGCTTCTTATTGGAGAATAAATGCTTCATTAATCTTAGACATTTCATGCTAAGAATATTATTGAAGTCAGACAGAATGATGAGTAACATTGTAGGGAGCACAGATTGCTACATGTGGGAATGCTTTCTTCCATTAGGCTCCCTCCATACTGTTCAAGTCACTTCTTTTGTTCCTCAGGCTGCAGGCTGAGCATGCTGCTCTACCCCTGTTCCACAGCTCCTGATTTAATTGAAAGAAGACAAATGGAGTGGAGTGCATTAGTACATGTTAACCTGAGTGCCTTTGGTCATCTCAGGTAAAAAAAAAGTGAAAGAAGAAGGGGAAAGAATCTTGAAACCAACATTAGATATTATGGATAAGAGTAAGTCTAACCACAATACTCGAGGGTATTCCCCTACATACTCTGTCCAATTGTTAGCTGTGTTCCTACCTTCCAATTTAATGCAAACATGAAAAAGCTGATCAGGTATAAGATGGGTGTTGAAAGTTTACACTGTTTTGTTGTTAAGATAATTTAATCTATAATGGAAGAATATAACAGGCACAATACCCTATTGTGCCAAGATGCTTAAAGCTGTGTGAATGCTATGAGTTTAAACAATGATAAGAATAAGAAAAGGGAAAACTTGGTTGCAAGTTCTCCCTGGGTGAGATAAGGAAGGCTGTTGTGACACTCTGTTCTTAAATTCTTCTTTGAAGGTTTTCTAAATTTTTGAAGATTTGCCTGAAACAAACCCTTACATATTTGATCAGTGTTTTTACTGGGAGCAAAGAGAATCGGAGACTTTCACAATGAGGTTTATACTCTCACTGTTTCAAAAATTTGCCTGGTAGAGTGACTATGAACAGCAGATCCTTGCCAAGCTGAGAAAAACAAAAAAGTATATTTTTTAAATCTTGATTCTCAAAGAGTGATTTTAATCATGGGGTTATGCGAGTTATTTGTAAATCAGTTTCAAAAATGTAACTGCTTGAAAAAATCTTTCCACTGCACTTTGGAGGTTCACTAAACTTCACGGCCTCTCAGATGAATAAACATAAATGTGATGCGACACTGCTGAAGCATTATAAGGAAGAAGGAGATTGGAGGTTCACGAGAAAATTAACTAAGTGTATGACATGCTCAAGCCCATTGTCTTTTGACATTCCAGGAGCTTGGATCCAGCATGTCTAATGGACATTGAGACTCTGCCAGTGCTTTAGATGAACTCTGGAGTGTTTGGGATGTAAAATGCTGAGTGCTTGCAAAGTGAGAAAGGCAGGACAACTGAGAGGTGGAAACTGCTGCTAGGTAGCACTGTAGTATAGGCAAGTTTAAAAGTATACATCTCTATAATTCTGAGGAAGAAAAATGAAATCAGCTTGATGAAAGATACATTTTTGTCTTTTTCTAGTGTCCTTAAAGGTCTACTTCCCCACAAAATAGATCTATTCTTTATAAATATTGAAACAATGAGTGTTTTTAAGTAATTAGTGTTTAAAAAGTATTTTTTCTCAACTCCGTGCATCTGGTCAGTCCAGTTAATTTTTTCTCTTTTAAACAGTACAAATTGGTGTCTTTTTACTTGTTTGGAAAGTTCATCCTGAGATTTATATATAGTTGCTAAATGGGAAATAGAATATCAGAAAAAAACCCAAATAATGGAGTGGATCTAGAAACATTGCATTTGAGATTTGTAGTGGGAGGATAATTAGTTCAGACTTTTCTCAATATCTCAACATCAGTCTTGCACAAGGTCTTCCATCAGAAACTTTAAACTAGCTGACTAAACTCTTTTCTCACTGTGAGATCAAATGAAGTCATATTCTTGTTTCAATCCATTTTTATCACTGCCCCAAATTAATTCCTGGATTGGTAAAAAAAATACAGACTTTATCAGTAAACACTCTCAGTTCACATTGAGTTTTTTAACTAAGGGTTTATTTGTATCTGCTAACAGCCGTATAGAGGTACATGGAAAAGAAATGCTGAACCAGCAATTTCTAACATCATTAAGTAAATAAAAGATACACTATAAGAAAAGAAGAGATAAAACCAAGGAGAAACACTCATCATTCCTATTACTCATAAAATCTTTTGAGGCTATGCTATTTATAATAACTCTTTATTTTAAAAAGTGTTGTTTTGTAGACTAGACCAACAGAGTTCTAGTTCTGATGGGGAAATCTTTGAGTACAAAAGCAACAAAAATAGGTTATAAAACCGTATAATCTGTCATGTTGCTATGTTTCTAGTTCTCTTGAAAGATATTCTGATTTACACCCCATAAATACATCCATTGAGGATTCATGCTTCAGACTAGACTCATTAATTTTAACTTATGGACAAGCATGTTTAAAGTTCCATAAACATCAATAGGTTTAAATTAATCTGTATAACCTAGTGTAGTTCTATCAATCTGTTTCTAAAATTCAGGACTAGCCTAAAAGATAATGCTCTGAAATTAAAATACTGTGCCTTAAGGTTGAATATGAACTATGCTGTATGAAGAAGCATATAAAGTATATACTTGCAGACAGTATTAATTCAGGGTAGGCTCATTTGTAGAGCAATAGTCTCTTTGTCTCTTTTAGCTGGTGTTAAAAAATGTTTTCACTCAACATGTCTGCTCTGTAACTCATGATATACACATGTTAAGTACTAAAGCTATAACTCATTGAGCACTTTATCTTTCCCTGCCCTGCTCCTGGCACCATTTTCTTAAGTATTTCACATACTGACCAAAGTTAATCATGTTCATTGTCACATTGTTGAGAACCTTGCCATGGTTTCATTTTTTTTCTCTATAAATTATGAGACTTTAATGATGAGATATGGAAATCATATGGCTTCTATTCAAATCAAGAAGTTGATAAAAAAGAATATATCTTATTAGGAAGACATTAAAACATTTTCCTGCTGTTCGCAGCTTGATAACTCTGACTTTCACCTCTGGTAAAACAATGAAAGGACTCAAACTGGACACAGAAAGCAAAGGAACAAGAAAAAGTCTAATTATTGTTTTCAGCAGTGCAATGAGCCTCTTTAATTGACTATCTTCTGTGATTTAAGCAAACTCTAGGAATCTTCGGGGAAATAAACATTAGCTATTTCTGAAACAGTTAAGTGTTTTGAAGACAAGCTGGATGCATCCTCGATCCAAGCATTGGCACCTCATAGACTATGTCTTGGTGCGACAGAGAAATGTTCATGATGTTCATCATACCCGAGTGATGCCTAGTGCAGAATGTCAAACAGATCACCACCTTGTGTGTTTTGCTTCCGCACAATCCTAAACATCCACTGGACTGACAAAGTGACTAATGCGTCTGTCCTTGAACAGGCAGCGGTCACGAGTATTGAGGCCATGCTGCTGAGAACACAGCTGCGTTGGGCAGGGCACATCTCCAGGATGGAGGACGACCGCCTCCCCAAGATTGTGCTGTGTGGCGAACTCGACACTGGCTACCACAAGAGAGGAGCCCTGAAGAGGAGATACAAGGAATCCCTGAAACAATATCTCAGCCTTGGCCATATTGATCACCAGCATTGTTCTACTCTAGCCTCCAATCTGGACACATGGAGGCACACTATTCATAATGCTGCTGCGTCTTTCGAGAACACACGCAGAATCATTTCCGAGGAGAAAAGACAACACAGAAAAAAACGAGTCTTGCCGATGCTGCCTAAGGAGACTTTCCGCTGTGCCTTTTGCAACCAGACTTGTCTATCTCACATTGGCCTTTTTAACCATCAACATGCTTGTAGCAAGCGTGGGTAGAGTCCTTCTCAAATCTTCGTTCGCGAAGCCTAGCCATGATGATGAAGTGAATCTAAGAAGAGGAGGCTAAATACAAACATTCAAGGGTGTTTTTCCCAAAATTCAGACAAACACTGATTACCTTCAAATCAACCAAAAGCAAATCTATATATTCACTGTTGTGCTTAATGAGAGTTTTGTAGTGAAATCTGTCTATCAGAGTATGTATCTCTCTTGTCTTAGTCTTTCAATTTCACTCTCTCCTCATACTCTTTCAGAACATAAGTTAAACTAGTTCAATGGATAGATGTTTCCTGATGTCTTTGTCTACCACTCCTCGAGGTTCAATGCAGAATGTTGTCAGCCCTAGATGGTGACAAGTATCGTGATAACTTGCTATTTTACCAGAAGGTAATGTTTCAGACCTATTAATATGTAATATATCTGAAGTATATTGTCAAAAGAACGTGCCGATTCTTTGCTAGACACTTGTGACACATTCATAAAGTGTGTTTGCTGATCTTTCTTTGGCAGGTGCATCCTCCCATATTTCCCCAATATGTTCCATTGTTTACAGTCTTACAACCAGCTTGTTGACAACAGATATTTTCTGCTATTTTGACTTCATGAAAGCAAGTGGAGTTCTTGCTAATTCCCTCACTAGTTCATTTTCAGGCACAAGTATAACTTGCAATTACACCCTTTTCTATGCACCAAGTTTAAGTAAAATTTACTTCCATGCTTTACTGGCTTTTCATGGACTTTGAATGTGCTGGGTGCAGTTTTTCCCATATCCCAAATCATTTCATCATTCTTTGACAGCCAGTTTAATTAACCCACAGTCATTTGCATTTTGCAATGTAATGTGTGTCAGCTTTGGGTTAGGTTTGGGTTGGGATATTCATCAAACTTTTTGTAATACAATATTTTTTTCCCCCTTCATTTCAGATAACACATAATTTAATAGATTGCAAGTCCAGAAAGAACCATTGTGATCACCTTACATAACCTCTCAAACAAATCAGCACAATGAATGTCATCCAGAGTTTTATCCACCCATACATTTATTTTAAGTGTACCTCTTACTAGTGCCTCTGCAATAAATGAGTCACATTTCTTCTCCTACCACCTCTGTGCTTTCAGGATACTCTGCAAACTTTGTTGGGTATTTTGTGCCCTGTTTGTCTTTTTCTCCACTCTAATTGTGCTCTCATTGTTGTTGGTGGTTACGAATCAGAAATATATGGATAAGAACAGGCAATGTGTAACCCCGACTTTATCGTGTGTCTGAACAATGTAATTTCTTATATTTCACTTTAACAGTACTGTTTATCTTCTTACACAAGTTCTGAAAAGCAAGCTTCCTTTGCAGTTTGTGTTTTCTTCATGAAATACTGACCAAAGATATCACCCTCATGAGGCATCATGACTCAGTTAAGCTCATGGTGAAATCTATAGATGTGAATAAGTTTAAGGGCAAAAAAATTTCAAGTAATGTATTCATGTGGCAATGAAGGTGTTAAAGCTAAAAGGTTTTTAAAATATGTGTACTCTGACAGGAGTGGGGAACATGCTGAATCACTTACAATGATGAATATTTAAAAATAGGGCACAGATGTCTAATTTAAATACAGAAATTTTCTTGGCATCTTACTAGTTGTTACTACATTTTTTTAACATGTATTTTATTCACACATTCAAATTTACTTGCTCTGATTTGCTTTGTCAACTGCAGGAGGCTGACTGATAATCCACACTTTGAAAGCTGCCAATGCCTCTCAAACAAATGTGAAATTTAAGTTTGCAGTGTGGACTTCAAAATTGTTCAAAACTTTTAGTTGCTTTGTCATTAACTTTGGTGGGTGAAAGTGCCTTTCTGATGGATGAGAAAGAAGAGTTAGAGGGTGAAATCCTGGCGCCTTTGATATCATGACAGACCTCCCATTGACTGTAATGGGGCCAGGAGTTCACCTGCTGTTATCTGCTTAGCTATCTGTCTGTACATTTTTAATGTACTCAGGAAAGTGGAATCTGAACACTAGTTTAAAGCTGAGATATGGAAATACCTCTTCTTCCTAAGTGACTCAATTGATTCTACAGTCTGGAAGATGTGAGGGGCTGCTAATCCTTTTCAAAGCAGCTTCAAATAATGAGATATAAAGAGCAATATAGTATTCGAGCAATCTGTTTGTAGTGTGCTTAATTTTTCTCTACAGATTGATTTTAAATAGTGTATACCCTCTAACAAAGAAGGTAAAATAGTTTTAGAGAGGAATTAATTTTTGACAAAACAAATGTTTTCTTGCACAAGATTTTCATTCAGGTTAATACTTTTCGTGTAAAAAAGATGAAAATTGTCTTCAGCTGTGTTTTGCTAATTTTTTCACCCTTTTTTGCAGAACATTTTTAACAAGAGAAAATAAACTTATACCTCATCTACTTAAACAACAACTGAAAATCAGTTTTTAAGTTAGATTAGTTCTTCTCTCAATGCCTCATATTCCTATAGTGCTTTCAAATTCCTAAAAAAAATAACAGAAATAAAAAAAACCCCACACAACAAAACAAACAAACAAATAATAAAAGAAAGTCTGTAAGTTTTTACCTAGTACTAGAATTTGGTATACTTATGATCTAGTTATTCATATGTATTTAAAAGCAAAACAGCAAGACTCTTTTAGTTCACTGTGCTACGATCAAAATGACAAAATTTCTTCTAAAGAGTCTATCAATTCCTTTTTTCATCAGCATCTAAATATTAAATACTGCATGTAGTAGGTCCATCAAGGTAGTTTTCACGAAGCCTTTTTTTATGACTAGTGTAGACAGCTATTATTATATTAATTTCTCTAGCACATTAAACTGAATTGTATTTAGCTCATCAACACAATGCAGGAATCATGGAAAATTCAGTGCCATGGATCATACAACAAGCAAGAACAGATGGCTATCACATTTGGTTTTAGAACCAAAATATATGAATCTTCATTTATTCAGTGCCTTCCCACTACTGGAAAAGTGTAGGTTTGTTTTCAGTAAAACAAGCATGTGTCCTTCTATTGAACATCACTGGCAGATATATAAGTATTAATAAAATAGCTCTGTGAATTCCTCAGAGAATTATTTGAGGGAAAGAAACCAATGAAATTACATTGGAAGGTGTCTGTATGAAACGACAGGTATGTTCCTGACCCATCAGTGGTGGCAGGCTCAGGTAAATGTGATGGGTGTGCTGAGCCTCCTTCATGAAGGTCAACTCAAAGGCTTAACTTTAATGACTTTTGCTTTGGTTTGTTGTTTTTTTTTTTTT
>VXAY01004352.1:501278-521608 GCA_013399855.1 Oxyruncus cristatus
TTTTTTTGTCAGATAATATGAGCTACAAGTGAAGGCATTTATTTCTATTGTCTATATTTCACCATCTTCTTAATCATTAATACGTTCTCAAAAAATGCAATGACTCTGAGCTTGGTTGAGCACTTGATGCACACAAATACATTTTGACCTTGCTCTGACAACTGCTTGCTTTCCATTACACTCAAAAAGCCCTTTGTAGCTTTTTGGAAGTTGGTTTGCTAGAGGAACTTCTGCAGATGGTTCCAGCTCTGGTGATTACTATTTGCCTATTTCCATTCACGAACCAACTGCGTTACCTCAACCCACATTCCATGCAGGCTGCAAAGCTGCGTCTTTATTTATTTAACTGCTAATTCTCGTAAAATGACTCCCCTGGATGCCTATCAAGTGATAGTCATTAACATGAGTAATGCATGTAGAAAATATAATGTGCACTTGAAGCTATACACTCTTTAATTAAATATCAGCATATAAAATGGACAATGAACTATTAATTTTTTTACCATTATGAGCTTTGCAGTTGATATTGCAAACAAAATGCTAAAACACATCTTCCAGCAGGGAAACAAGGAACATTACTTCTGTTTATGAACTTTGTCTATTTAATTTGTTCATGGAATTACTTTCAAAAATATAGCAGTTGTAAAATTAATAAATTACATGTATTTTTTATTGAAAAGTTTATAACCATAGACATCAAGTAACATATTATGTAATATTTATTATCTGATAGATAATAAGATGCAGAGAATGAGAGAGAGAGAGAAAAACATAATATGCATCCTATTTTAAGGGTAATAAAATAATCAAAGTAAGAAAATTATGCTTTTTGGTATAAGCTTCCAGAAATAGGGTTAAAACCTGTGTCACATAAGGTAATTATGACCTGCTGACAAGGGGAAAGGTCATTGCTTCAATTTCTGATGGAGATATTTGTGATTTAAAAGTCAAAAATTATAAGTTTGCCTCTATCACCAGCAATGTTTTGTATTTGGTTTCAGAACTTTTTTTCCTGGAGTGTTGTTATATACATAAGGGTATTTATATAACATATAGGTAAAGATATTTTTTCTTTATTACAGATTTTTCTAGAATACTATTAATTGACAGGGATAAATTCCATTAACAGAACTCATTATTTTTAAAATTTTAATTTATTTACACTGAGAATTCCTCCTCCTCAGATGATTAGCTGCACTATTAGTAATAATAATTCTTATTTGCTTTCCCTTTATTAAGACAGCTAATTCAATTTTGTATGGGGATGAGCATTATCACATGGGCTGAAAAACAGATAAGGTATGTGGCAATGAAACTGTACTGGTGGCTACATCTGGGATCAATTCTGCTGTGTTTCATATTAGATGTGACATAAAATGTGCATTATTATTCATAAGTTATTAAGTAAGGTGTTGACTTGTATAGAGTGGATATAAATAGTACACAGAAAATGTATGCTAATCTTGTTGCTACATTCTGTAAAGTACAGCATTTAATTGAAATGAAAATATATTTTTCATCTCTTTCATATTTCTCAAAAGAAGAAGATAATTAAAATTTTGAAATGTAACTGAAGAAAACAGTTTAAAAATTTTTGTTGTGAGTTTCTGAACTGTTTAATAATCTGTTGTTCAGTAAAGGCAGTCAAAGGGTACCCAAGAGCAACCACAGTAAACACCAGTTATACTGTAAAAAGATCAAAAATCTGCAGAGTTGGATGAGTTATGTGCTTTTAGATAGAAATTACATATTACTCTATGCAAAAAAAATTGCCAATTCACATTTGAGGTGATTTACTTATACTTGATTTCTTTGAGAAATCTACTTTGGGTTGACTGCGACGTGGGCTTTCCACACACACATAGGAAATGTGAAGCTTTCTTGAGTCTAAAAACCTGTCACACAATCAAATATCTGTAATGTTATTCTGTATGGATTTCTTCATGAATTATATATGGGTTAAAAGAGTTTGCCATAAATAGTGGGTTCACAGAAAGGACAGGATGAACATTTGAACTCATTGGTAAGAGGGGGAAGCCATTTTTTACTTTCTCCTCTCAACGTGCAGTCACCCGTCTAATGCAGCCGGCTACAGATGTAACATTAGTTCAACATTAAAATTCAATAAACAGTTTCCCAAACAGGTCTCAGATATTGCACAGACAGGCACTACAAGGCTGCCACCACAGCTCTTTCCAAGCACTGTGAGGAAGTGGGTAACACCATGTCTTTGCTTGACTTATGTAAGTCAGGTAAAAAACCCAATAAAATTGTTGTTTAACCACGTGAGAATCATTTAACCTTGGGAGGGTTTTTTCCTTGCTTTTGTTTCTTTTTCTTTTTTTTTTTTAATCCTTCATACGTTTTTGTTTTGTTTGAGAAACAAAATGCATTTGAGAATGTTGAAAAGAGAAATAAAATAATATAATTTTTTCCCAGTGCTATGAGGAATATCCACAGACACAAGTGTGAAATGATAATTAATCATTCAGTTAATGGATAAGCAGTTTGTGTGGGAGTGAAAAAAGGAATTAATTCTGGTTTTATTTCCAGGGCCATCAGATATCAGGAGAAGCATCACTCTAGTTTGAGTCATATGAGCACAAAGAAATGTTTTGTCTGTGCATATTTATTAAATTGTGCATGTATTATGTAAGAAAAGATTGAGAAACAAAGAACTGTAACCCTCCAGACAAATTAAAGAAAACAAGTACACCCCAAACCAGCTAAAAGTATTGCTGCACAATAATTCCCAGGCAAATGATGTGGGGTTTTCTACTGGACAATGCGATTACAGTGAGAAAAGAAATAGAAGTGGTAGGTTTCTTATATGGATGGGATATAAATAAATGCAAGCTTCCTAGTGAAACAGTTCTTTAAAGGATCCAAAGTAGGTTAAGACTATAAAATAATACCAGTTTAAGGTGCTTATAACGAGAGAGTATTTGTTAGTTCCTCTGGCTTAAGCTCTCTGAAGAAACAGTAGTTTTCAGGGATGATTAGTTATGCTTTTTGAAGAGAATAGACACATCATTTTCTTATAATATTTTGATACTAATGCATGTAAATGTATCTGAAATGAACTGTGAAAAGACAAAGAACGGTTGTATTCTTCTCCCATAGTTTTCTAAATATCACCTTTGAGGACTCTGACTGCACTATCTCTCTAAATTGTTTCTTTCTGTCAATCTACATTGCTAAAATTCTTTTGCTAATTCCAGAAATCTTAAATTCATTGTTTATTCAGCAGCATTCACACCACTTCTACATACCATGATCTCTTAGTCATGGCAATTTTAAATAGCTAGTTGCTTGTCTCAGGTTTCAGAAAACAGTGAAATACTATTTTACTTTCGCATATCATTAAGGATTGACTCTGTAAGCACTTTTTTGTGTATTTAACTGCTCAACTGGATAGCAGACTTCAGAGGAGTTGTCCTTGTGACTTATTGTATTGATGTGATTTTGTTTTGTCTTTATCTACACAGTAAACTTACTTGTCAAAAAACCCTACATATATCAGAATATGCTGAATTAGACTTGGTTCAAGGTGGTATAAAAAGAATGTATTTTTATTTTCACAGAATGATTTAGCGAATGGCAAATGATGAACAAATAACCTAAACATTGTTGTTTCTGAAATTTTGTTCATCTGAAAGCTTTAAGCAGTTCTGAAGTGCATTTTTTTTGTGAAAATATTAAAGGTCATTATAAACATTTAGCTGAAATAGTTTGAGGGGATTTCACTGGCTTGTAAAGCTGTATTGAACTTGTTCAGTGAAAACAAAACATTTTGACTAACTCTATATGTCATTTCTCAAAGAATCTAAAAATGAACAAACAGGTGACCAACTATTCTTCCTATTTATTTTTTTTCCTATTTATTTTTTCTTTTCTTGTTACTATAAGCATTTTACATTTCTCATAATGTACTTGGTTTTATAATGTGGTGGTGAGGTATTAATTTCATATTAACAGGATACTGAATATTTAAAATATATCACTGGGGAATAGAATTTAAGTTAAATACTTCTATACTTATAAGAATATTTGCTCAATAAAATTATCATATACATTATTAAATATAATAAGTGAATGTAATTTTTTAGAATTTTTGTTGAATGTAAGACATGGAGATCACTTGTATGTATATTTAATTAATTTAATCTAATTATTGATGTTTCAATCTATTGCTGCATCATTTGTGTAAATCTCTACTTAATTTAATTCAGACGTAACTTAGCCCTTACTTTTTACAGTCATTTGATGTGCAAACTATGAAGAAAATGCCAACATATATTGATTTATTATCAAACAGAGCTTCTAGCAAAATTTTAAATTTCACATTAAACTTTTTTTATTGGGTTTGCTTTTTTCTTGGAAAATTATCTTGTCATATTCTATCTGGCACTAACTTAAAGCACAGAGGACTCTAGGAGCTGCAAGGAAAATTCATCTGTGTTATCTTTTTTGTTCTGTCTTTCTGCCTTTTCCTATTCATGGTGTATACACCAAGATTATTTTTCATTAATTTGAGGCCATTTATAAGGCAAAAGTAAATTTTTTTTAAATAAAAATTTTAAAAGCTTTGTACTAAGTCAGTAGGTTTATGCTCTTATGTTTAAATGGCAACATATAATTCACAAGAAAATAGCATGGTGTGTCAAGCAAATCTTGGCAAAAGGGTTTTGCGAGACTTTGAGTTCTTTTTTCTCAGCAAGAAACTTGTCAAACCCCTGAGACTCCTAAGTTGTATTTTCTCTAATCTACAAGAGTAGTTGTTGTTCTTGTTTTTTTTAAGTAGGGTTTACTTGCCAGGTAAGTTTATAAATATCCCCAGTGTCTCAGTCATCTATGAAACACACATAGATCTTTAGGCAAGATGTTTAACACTACTGTGCTGTTTTAGCTATTACACAGGTGCATACCAACTGTAGGTGAAAGTGATGGCAAGAAAGTGCTCAGTGATCCAGCTGGACCAGAATCCTTCCCCCTCACTGATCTCACTACAGGTTCCTGAGGGGTAGCACCATCTAGACCACCCCAACACACACTGAATATACAGGTAATGAACATTTGAGGAAGAGAATGGATCATTATTTACCACTTTACAGAAAGAATGCCAGTAAAAGTGGAATAGGGCTAACAAAAAAGAAATGTCAAATTAACAGTCTAGAATTCAAGGAGAACCTCCCTAAGGCATGTGGTCAATAGCCAGACTTTCTTGAAGGATTCCTCTGCTCCAACATTGAGGGCCCAAATCACTGGCTTATCCTCCCTTCCAAAGCTACAGAGGTAATGATACCTTCTAAATACCAAACGGTTGTTTTGCAAGTAATGACCAGTAATTTGGATTCTAAAACTGTGGTTGTGGCCCTAATGAATACAGTGAGGAACATGTAAAACACTTCCTTCTAGCAGATTAGGAAGCCACAAGGTTTAATGCATTCAGAGGAATTCTTCACAGCAGTTATAGGCAGTAATTCATCTCACTTAATTTTCACCACAGAAAAGAATAAGTAGAAATAATCTACTTAAATTAATCATCTAAGTCTTCTTTTAAGGAAATGGTGAGACTGTCTCCTTGAGACGATAAATCCTAGTTTCAGTCCCACATATTAGGTTGGGAATGGTTACTCAAGGGCTCACATAAGGAACCCAGACATTTAAGTAAGGTAATCTGGGCAGCTTTCCTCTCCAAAGCACATAAGAGACCTTGGTTCTCTCTAAGTTTTATTTAGCTAAGCATTGGTGAGAATATTTTTGTACTTTTTTTTGTTCCAGTCTTTTAATAGGAAATATGTTGCCTTGAAGCCTGAAGTCTGGAGTATAGTTTTTTTAGAAATTTGCTCATGTGTAAGATTTGAAACTTTTATTTCTCTTTTGTGATAAGTACTATGGTTTTACTCTATGTTCAAAATACTGGTGACGTTGCAAGTTATAAAAAAGCACCCTACACATTTGCTTTCTGTGTCAGAACAGTAGTCTGTAAAGTTTTTAGGAAAGCAAAGGGTGTTTTGGACATATCTGTCTAACAGCTATGACGTCATGGTGCAGGAAAGCAGTCAAATGAGATTCACTATGACTTAAAAGGCTTATTGACTTCCAAGGAGCTGGGATAGGCTGCAAGGATAGAAGACAAAATCTGAAAACTGTGAGGAAGCAAGGGTTAAAAGAAGGAGGTGTATCTGAGCACCTCAGAAAACTGTGAGAAGTTAAAAAGAAATTTCAGAAAATATTTGAAAGGATATAATACCAGGGGATTTGGAAAAGATTAGCTTGACCAAAGACAACCAGTACTGGAAAGGAGTGCTCTGCTTCGCTGCCCTGTAATTCCTTGTGACTGCTACAGCTGGAGAAGGCCACAGGATAGTATATACAGTGCTTAGATTATCAGTAAATACCTGACAGTGCCATTAAAAGTTTATGTCTATTGTGTTGAGCCATGGTGCAGATGACTGGCTCATCAGATTATGAGACTGGGTAAAATAAGGAGCAAAGAGACAAAACAGGCAAGGACTAGCTAAAGACATTAGGAATGCAGAAATTACACATTCTGACTTCTGTCTTTGTTTTATGTGAGAGACACAGGGGATGATGGTGCCTGGTGGGAGTAATATCTTCAAGGCAGCAAGTTCCTTAATGCTCAGAAAGAGAACAATGGGGGACAGGACCACTGGATTCAAAGACAATGAAAATTCACTGCAGATGAATAAAGAACCATATGCCTCAGTGCAATGGATGTGAAAGAGGCCAATTTCCAGTGCTGAACATTACACAGTGGATCTGATTTCCATACTTATGATCCCACTATAAGGTGGATAAATGGAAATTCTCTGAAGGAATTTCCATGTTCTCCTGTTTCACTTGTCTTTTTTGATACCTGTACTCTTTCCCAATAATGAATTTTGTTACATTTTTTTTTGTTCAGTTGTAACCAGATATGTTTCCTAAAGGGGATTTAACCCAAATGGCAAATTTCTAAATATATTATAGCACTAGTTTTGCTCTTCATGAAGCACTGTTTAAAAATAAATAAAATTGTCTAATCAGACTTGGAGCTGATGGACTGTAGCTGAAACAAACTTTGGATATTTTTAAAACATTTGCACTGATTTTATCTTTTGTCTTTTTGGTCTACATAAGTAGTTGCAGGGTGGATGACTGTTTCAAAATAAAGTTATAAGAGTACCAAAACATGAACGAGTAATAAAGCAAACAGCAATCTCTAAAATGTACACAGCTTAGAAAAGAGCATGTCTCCACTGTTCTCGATAATTATTTCTAGCTCCTTTTTCCTGTGGTTTTTTCTCCCCTCCAAAAGACACAGGACTAGCTTTTCACAGTCATGCCTAGATCTCAGGTTGCCTGTTCGATTGTAATGTTATGATATAAAAAAAAATAAGCAAAGTGATAAACATTCTGCTTTTGCTGCTTTTGCCATTGCTGTTGTTTCTGTGGGCTTTTTTAACCACATGGAATATTGAGATTCTGTTTTTGCAGTGAGAAAATTTGATCATTCAATGACACAAAGAAATAGCATCAGAACACAGCAGAAAACAGCTCTCTGGAAATGCAGTTTCTGAATGTTACCTTTGCTGTTTAACTCTGTTTTCATAGACTCTGTTAATTTAGAGAAACACAATACTCCTAAAAATGATGTAGATATTTTTGAATTACTGTGGATTTTTTTTTAAGAAATACAAGCATTTTCCTCAAGTGCTGTAATGAAAAGATAGCAACCAAAACATCTATAAGCTATTAGCTGTGCACCTTTAAAAGAACAATATTAAACATGACAAGAACTCATCTGAGACCACTAGCAAAAGAAAAGGGTTTGTCTGAGTTGTCCTCCCGTTGAACTTAGAGTGCTTAAGCAAACAAAAAATGTCGTTAACTTGCAGCTATGAGTGTGCCAATTTATTGTGAGAGGAAATACTTCGAGACTGCTGACACTTTCTTAGAGTATTAAAAAACTTCATAATCATAAGTTAAGCTCTTGTGTATTTTGATGTCTGTTTTCTGGAAAAAGGTGTCAAATCTAAGTATTCCCTATTCTGGTTGTCAACCCTGTTTGAGCTAAGTCTTATGTCTCTGAGTTCTGTGCTCCCTGATTTCTCTGGAGGAGATTTGGATATAGCTTAAAACTATGTTTCTTGTTTTTATTATAAACATTTGTCATGTACATGTGGTTACTTGGATCATACTAAAACTGAGATGTCAGCTGTGAAGCCCCTCAGCTGAAAGTTTCCACTGAATAAGAGTTTATGGAACTTTTCAGCACCACAGCGGAGAACTGAATGTTGATCAGCATGACAGCAATGCTGAAAATTGAACCCGAGGTTTGAAAATGTTTGCTGATTCCCAACTCACTTCAAGATCATCAGAGGTGTGTTGCTGAAGTCTTTTGCCAGCTAGTTCAGATAAACTCAGTGCCCCTTTGCTGAACAGGGCATGAGTTAGGTACTGAAATTCATTTAGTTGAATCCTGCTGGAGGATACCTAACCTGAAGGATACCGAACCTGTGAAACAGCTTGGTCTGACCCCTAAATGAGACAATAAGCTATAGTAAATTCAGCCACTTTCAGTGAAAAGATTTCTGTGTTAGCAACACTGTTCCAAATTGGTGTAGGTGTTTTGTCTTTCCTCACCAGGATTTGGCAGTGATTCTGAATCATGTCCATGCCCATTCCAGCCCTAAGCCCGTAATGAGTGCTTCAGTGTGCCAGACTGTAATATTCTGCAGTCAAATGGGATTTTCGTATTTGCCTTCGTGCTAGTCTAAACCTTTAGCTCATGTACTTGCCACCAGAGCTGCCCACAGATTTTTTTATAAGGAAAGCAAACAAAACCAACTGATATTTAGGCTATTTGTTTTTGGAAAAGATATGTAGTAATTTTGGAAAATACAAGTGAAAATCCAGGCGTTATTTTAATGAATTTAGTCCATAAGTGAGCCTCACAATTAGCAAAAATAGCCTTGCTTATGTGAATAGTCAGTGCTCTAAATGCATGTTTTCACTTACTGGGCCACTTGAAGCACTTGGCATATAACATTTTAAGTATGTTGTTTTGGACCTGTGACAATTCCTTCTGCAGCCCAAAAGAAAGATGCTCTTAGATGAAATGTTGGCAAAGGACCAACTCCTGCAAAGAAATGGCAATTTCTTGTCAAAGACACAGCACAGCTCTATTCTCATTTCCTGGTAAATGAAAGTGTTCTTGCTGTGACCTGTAAATATATTACGCACTCTTCTCCAATTTTGTTCATTGCAAGACTGACCCTCACTTGATAAAACTGCTTGATTATGGCTGTGTGACAGGAGCATGGCAGTGGTCCTCACATTCCCATTGTCCCCATAAATGTGAGGATGCTGCTAAGAGTAACCAGTCTGGGATTTAGTCTACTGTGACAACCATTTTTCCCCTTTTATTTTTCAAGCTGCTTTCTTTTTCTTGTCTTACTTTTTAATAAAATTTCTGTGCTTCCCCACTGCATCATTCAATGAATTTTGCCTCTAGACAAGAATAAAGTGAGAAGGGAAGCAGAAAAAAGAACAGTAGATGCTGAGTATTGCATGGTCTGTGTACACTGGTACTGTTTACAAACCTCTGTCAAGCAATACTCCTGTACCCTAGAGGTAGAGGGAGAAATGTTTCCATTCAGCATTGTGAATGCAAGACACAAAGCTTTTTTATTTTTGTCTCCAACTCTTAGCTGCTGTAAGTGTCTTGAAAGGAATTTTTCCAACCCTTAACTGCTCCAGTTCATCTTCCTGGGATAACTTCCAGTTGGTCTGAATCAGGCTAACTATTTTTGGGTTTGGTGTAGATCCACCATCTTCTCCCAGTAAAGGAAAAGTTCATCAGTCTGAGGACACTTGCTTTAATTTAAATACATTTTACACTACAGTATTTCCTGGTTTGTCTTATATACCCCAAAGGAATATAATTCTCACGCACAAAAGCCTTTCATGTAATATAGGTGGTGTTAGATCAATTTATAGTTTCCTGAAAGCTTTTTTCAACTGTAGCAATTAAGTAAAAAAGGTGAAAACAAACATCAGGGTAATTTTAGTGTAGCATAACCCTGCTGAATAAAGGTGTTCTTTTAGTGAACTGGTTACAGGTGCATCAACAAGACCTTTTTCTGAAGTGATATTCAGAAGCCTACTGAATACAGAGAAGGATCATACATTATATATGACAATTCCACTGAAATTAGGGTTTCTTGGTGCCTAAATTTATTTCATATCTGGGTTGCATGGAAATAAGAATTATTGTGAGATGTTGTCCTACATAAAATATATAGGTTTATCAAACAGCAAGAAAAGGTCTGTTGGTGAAGGTCCAGAGTAAGAAAAGATCTGTAGGTGAAGGTCTATGTTTGGTTGAAGGAGGTGCTTATTTTGTATTGTTGTTTAATGAGAAATTTCTTGAATAGACGAGTTTTGTGACCATATAAAATCTATGTATCCAGACAACCTTCCACAAAGAAGAGAAATTAAATTAGATAGTATTTTAGTGACTTGTTAAATGTAAGCCATTCTTATTAAATAAAAAATGAGAATGTTTTCTCACTTCTCCAAATCACTCTTTCATGTATATCCTTAAAGGTTTTACAAATTAAGACAGTGTAGGTTGTCCTGGTTTTATAGGCATTTGTTTTTCATTTGTACTGGGGTTTTTTATTATTATTTATTTATTTATTTTTATGTTCTTTTTTTTGGCAGCATCTCACAGCAAGTCAAGAGCTGGAAATCATACACAGATTTCTTAAGTAAGCCCAGACGTTATGGCTGCATCAATGTGCAATTTATAAGCAAAATTATACTGTTCTAAACTTTATTGCTATTTCCTGAAACACTGATCTAAAGCTGTGATATTTGATGGAAATACAACTTCATAAGAGTACAAGGGTCATGATACAAAATAGCAGTGGGTTGTTTCTGAGCTACTCAGATCTGGATATGTATTGTTCCTTAAACAGACTTCACTCTCAAGAACAGCCTTGGTTCTCAAGAGATGTCTGTGCATCTTAAGGAGGAGGTATTAGTAATGTCTCCATACACTATTTTTGGTCCAGGGCTCATCTGTGATGGGAAACTTGTTGGTCCTCAGCATTTACATAAGAATCTGAAGGATTTCAAAGGGCAGAAATGCACCACATCAATGTATTTCAAACTCCAAAAGCCTTTTCTAAAAAAACACGGAATGTAATGAAAACAAAAATCCTTCATACATAATAGGAAAATTCATCTGATTCCATGGGAGCATTTCAATTTTCTGCTTTCTAAGCATATCTTGGGCAGATTTCACTTTCTTCCAACCGCATGAGTAAAATTTTGAGAAACCATTAAGGATTGTCAGGATGTCCATAGTTTGTCCTGTATGCTATATCACTGGGTATCACTTATGAGGATGTTTATTATGCATATGTAGAAGGTCAAACTTCCAACTCAGACTACTCAATGAATCTGTGATTCTATATGTATTTTTCATTCCACATATGCAAAAGCAAACTTAGAGGTCATAACCACGAGAGACCCTTTCATTTTTTTTTCCAAAAGCAATGTTTACAAAGTGTCCATATAAAGAGTGACGTTCTGTTTATTATATTTTTCTTAATTTTTAGGCTATTTATTAAAAATATTTAAGATATTTTAAGAAATCTGTTATGTCTTGGGATTTCCATGCCGATTCCCGCAGAAATCAGCAGCAACCAGTTTGTAAAGAGAAATACTGGCAGACTAACTCTGTCTATGTACCCCAGTAAGTGTAAATAGAAATTGTCTCTTCCTGTAGAGCTGTATTGTGAAGTATTGGTGGCTCATGAGTCCCAGGAATAGTCTAAAAACCTAATCTTAAATTACACCTAAACTGAAAGCTTTATGAGGTTTCAGGGTTATTCTGAGTTATTGAGAGCCTGGTATCTTCAATACCGCTGTGGAGGCTGACAGTGATGAAAGAACCACACCTAGATTTTGACCAAAAGATTTGGGTAATGTGTATTTTATGTACCAAACTGCTTACTGTTTTTTCTCTCTATGGTTTGAAAAAGGAAATAAATTAGACTTTCAGGATTTTGCTTAGTGGATCTAGTTTGAAACACTACTGGACTCTGTTTTCTGCAGGTACTAAACTCTGCTGCGGTCCCAGAAAGAGCAGACAAAATTTTTGAGCCAACTCAGATTTGGTGTTTTTATTTGCTTGTTCTTCCTCTGAGTATTCATTTTTGAAAAGCAACAAAATATAGCTTCTAATGCAAACTCCACTTCCCCAAAGATGCAGCAGCTTAATATTAGAACAATGAGACACAATACTAGATGACAATTTTAAGATGTAACGTACAGACATTTTATTTTGCTGCCTCCAGCCCAACTCTGAAAATCTAAAGCATTTTTTGTCAGGCCTGGTGATTTAACAGTTCTGACATCCCTGCTCTTACCAAATTCATCACGATAGCAATACTCAGTCAAACCAAAGGTATGATTGGCTGAATATATTTCAATATTTAAGTGTTTTTTTCATCAAAGAAAAGTGTGTTTAGAATTAAAGTCTTCCTGTGTGCACATGCACAAGTGTGTTTATGTATGAGAACGAGAGAAAGTGAGCTACTATGCAAATATTTCAAATGGAGTAAATGCATTGATTATGCATATCACATATCCTCCCTTTAAATTGCAAATCCTGAGATCAGAAATCTGGGTGGGATTAAGCTGAAAAAAGAACAGATGGGACTGTTGATGTGACTGCCAGAGGCTTGGGCAGAAGGCAATGAAAAATAATTCTATTTTTCCCCTAAATTGAGAAAGCTAAACTGGTGATCAGTGGTAGATTTTGGGCAGATGGGATGACTTGGAGAAAATGGTTGGCAGACTTAGTCACAAGATAATGAGAGTAAGATAAGGAGTTTTAGGTGGCATCAGGGGATCTTGAACTTCAGACCTTGTAGCCGTGCATGGTTTTACAAAGGCAATAGTACATGGAGAAGAACCTTTACCGACAACATGTGAAAATCATTCCAGTTCTATTTATCACACAGCACATGTGTGACACTGAATACACTGCAGTAAATACGTATGTTTGCATCCAGAATTGGAAATGTTTTTGTGTATATGTCAGTCTGAATATTTCTACTACTATTATCAGTATAATAAACTGAGTTTTTTTCCTTTCCCTCACTCCATTTTACACTGAAACCTTCTCCCAGCCCTTCCATTTTACCCAGTTGCTCACTCTTTTTCTTTGCCCTGAACTATCCACTGTTAATTTGTAAACACTCAAATATAAACATATAATTGCATTGTGAAAGAAGCAGAAAGATGAAGTAAAAATGCTTCTTCTCAATGAAAAAAAAAAGTACTAGCACTTACTACAGTAACAATAGCAAATTTTACCCTCTATCTTGAAAAATACACAACTAACTTAACTGTGATGGAATAAAATAAATCTGAAATAATGGGTATTCTCTTGAGCATTCTTCCAGAATTTTCTATTCTTTACCTTCTTTCCATATCAGATGTTAAGATTAAAGATCACTGTAGAGATAATTTATTTTGATTTATTTTAGTATCTCTTATTGCATCAAATGTATATTTTATAAACAAAGAAAAAGGGCTCAATTTATAGCACATATGGAAGGATTGTTTAAATATGAAAGACTGAAAGGATGATTAAATCTCAGCTATTCAAATTTCATTATTTGTTTTGCAGGGAATCTGTTTCATGTTGAAAAATGATAGCAACAAAAGCGTTGGAGTTGTAATATAACTCATGGTACAATCAGTACAGTTTGTCGTGTTTGAATGTCACCATACTTTTAAATGCTGGCAAAAGACCTCAGTAGATAGAATAAAGTGCCACTGAAAAGTGATTTTTTACCCCACTGGCTTTTTCATAGTCTGTAGCAATTCGACCAGTCAAATCTAATCAGCTTTTACAAAGAGATCTTAGTATTCCTGAAAGAATACCTTTCAGACTTGCTCTGCAGCATTTGAAGGACAAGCTGACATCTTTTAACCAATGGATGGAATAGCCTTTCATATGAGTAATGTTAACATTGTACAGTACATGTTAAAAAAAGTAATTAGGGTACCAGACTGCCTCACCTACAAATTGGAGCTCGTAAAGACGATCTGTAGGATCAGGGAAGCTTTGAATCGCACTCTTTGAGTATTCCAAGCTGTGTAGGGCAAGAGAAGATTCAGCAGCTTCTGGAATGGGACCTGGGTAATCTCTCATTGTGAAATGATACTGGTCAGCTGGTTTGGTATATGCTGTAGTACATGCTGGTGCATACACAAATCTGTACAGAAAATTTATGTTATCCATTATGCCATTCTGCTGTTCTGTACCTATTAGTTTCAGTTCTCCTTCCAAAATCAGATCCTAAATTTGAATATCCTCATCAACCCAGAAACAGCCACAGGTTGATTTGTAACTACATGATCCTGTGTGTTACTACCTAAGCACAAGAAGATTTAAGTAAGAGCGATGCCACACATACTGGATATAATGTGCATTTCAGCACCCATCTTCCATGTTAACTGTAGGAATGTAAGGAAATAACCAGTGTGGAAGTCCAGTCTTCATCATAATGGCATCTGATTTCCCTGTCAATTTAAGAGTGTGACAGCTATAAGTAGCTGGCTATAAGCTGACATACTTGAGTAGCCAGCTGAGACATCACCCGCTATGTTTCAGGTACTGTACAAATGTTCTTCACACGAACTTTGTAGCACTCATTTAATACTAGTGCTGCTGGAGTTCAGTGACAAAACTTTGTCAGCTGGCGTGACAGTTTAATGAAGATAAAGAGAACTTTAAAAGCTTACACTGTAAAGGACTGTCCTATTTGGGGAAAATAATGAATGGATACCTGGCTAGACAAGGAAAGAGAGAAAAGATGAATCACTTCTCTCTATTGCAGGATGTCACAACGGCATTTTGGCCAAACTCTCTTTGAAGCATGTCCTCATAAAACAAACTTTTTATTCTGATATTTAAAACAACAGGAAACATCTGGAACGGTGGCAAGAATTTTAAAATTTGGAGTCTAAATATAGGATATTTAAATCCATAAATATTAGGCAACTTGATTATCTGGACTGATCAGATGAAGTAATCTTTGGAGGTCCCGCTTTTGTCAGACTTTGTGCGAAAGAGGGCAAAAGGTAGCCAGGCAAACCAACCATACAGATACATTTAGTTAATGAGAAAAGAGCAAAAGATTTTAGCATACTGATATCCTTTTTCAGCAATGAGGCAGGTACTTATCATTCAGTTTCACACAATCTGAGCCATATAAGCTGTTCATTCATGTCATACCATATGTGAGGTGCAGTCTTACTCTCTGAAACTTCATGGTTTTTTTTTTCTTTCTCTGAATGTCTGCAAAATAAGTCACCTGGAAAATGTTCTATGCTTTTATCATTAACCAACACCTCTCACCATTTCACTCTCAGAGATGTGGGTGTTGTCTTCATATTGGGCTTTAGAACACTTCTGACTTGCAATTGCATCTCATGGCACTGCCAGGGCAAATATTGTGCTTCACCACTGATTTCAGGCACTACTTACATGCATCTTTACTGCACCAGCCACTCATGTTTGAGCTGACATTCTGGCAAGTGGATTTATAAGAGGTCTATAAGAGCTCACAGAAGTGTGTAATGTTGGGATTACCTGATTGCCTACTATATTAATATTCATTCATCATTCTGGATAATTAAGACTGGCTTTTTTGTTGCCTTGAAAATTCTATACACATCAATGAAAAAACAGTGTAACCTTGGATCACAATTTTTTTCCCACTGTAAGTCTGAGTAAAAGAATAATTTCCTTTCTTGAACCATGAAACAAATTTGTGGAAGCCACATGGGTGAGCTAAGCCTATTAAAAAACCACCAAAAAAAGGTAAAAGTTGTCTTCACTTTATGTTTTAGATAAATATTTATGTACCATCAATTTTCTACTACATTCCCTTATGAAAACCCACCAGGAAAACAATGACATTAACAGAATCACCTACCATGGGGTTTCCTGCAAATCATACTTCAGTTTTGAAATGCACATAGCCTATGGGCCTCAGAGGCATTTAAAAATGTTGGTCTTTGGTTAAATGGAATTGAGTTCTCTACATAACATTTTTTATGAAACTATTCATAGAATATGTAACCATTTTCTTCTACAGTAATAAAGTGCTTGTATTCATGCCTACATTTTAATAGACCTTACTTATGTTTAGATTTTTTGAAAGAGTTATAAGTAACACCTGACAATAGAAATGAATGAGAGAGACCCCAAACCAGAGAAAATATGATGCCTACAGCATCTGCAATGCAACCAATATTGCATCATTTTTATATGAATCATAGAATGTCCTGAGCTGGAAAAGACCCACAAGGATCTTTGAGTACAACTCCTGGTCCTGCACAGGACAACCCCAAGAGTCATACCATGTGCCTGAGAGCATTGTCCAAACACTTCCTGAACTCTGTCAGGCTTGGTGTTGTGACCACTGCCCTGGGGAGCCTGTTCCAGCGCCCAGCAACATTCTGGGTGAAGAACCTATTCCTAATAACCAACCTAAACCGCCCCTGACACACCTTCAGGCCATTCCCTCTGGTCCTGTAAGTGGTCACCAGAGAGAAGAGATCAGTGCCTGTCCCTCATCTTCCCCTCATGAGGAGGTTGTAACTGCAATGAGATCTCCCCTCAGTTTCCTCTTCTCCAGGCTGGACAGACCAAGTGACCTCAGCCGCCCCTCATATGGCTTGTTTCCTGTCAAGGCCCTTCACTGTCATTGTAGCTCTCTTTTGGATGCTCTCTAATAACTTTATACCCTTTTATTGTGGAGTCCAAAACTGCACACAGGCCTAGAGTTGAGGACACACCAATGCAGAGCAGAGCAGGAAAATCCCCTCCCTCAACTGGCCCGTGATGCTTTATCTGATGCGCAGGACATGATCACCCCTCCTGGCTGCCAGGGCACGCCTCTGACTCATTTTCAACTTGCCATCAAGCAGGACCCCTATGTCCCTCTCCATGGTGCTGCTCTCCAGGCTCTCATTCCCCAGAAATTGTGGAGAATACAGGCATCAATCCTGCTACCTCTCGCATGTTAAGCAAGCGCTCTACCATTTGGGCTGATTCCCCTCCCTATCTGGAACATTTTCATGTAAAAATATCCATGACACTATACTTGTGTCATCATCTTATTATCTTATTATGAAAGTCTCAGAGAAATAAATATCAAAAGAGTCCCATTCATCAGGAATGGACTTTGTTCACAAAATAATTACACAAAATAAAGAGACATGCAATGGTAGCTCCTGTAAGACCAGCTTACTGAACAAAGCCTTTATCACATTCAACTCATCTTTAACTACCTTTTACCTGTATAAAGACTACCATTAAAGGATCTCACATGCTAGATTCACATCACCCAGCTTTTGCCAGGTTAAAGTTTTATGCAATAGCTCATTTGCCTGGCTCTCTCAGCAGACAGTGGAGGCAAATATGTGACTTTGAGACAAGGGTCCTCATATCCTAAACTGGACTTCTGAAGGTGCTTTTCCCTTTATTGCATGAAGATTTTTGATGAATGTTTAGTTTAGATACTAATTTTTAGCTGTCTGTGAGTGAGTGGGATAAATCCCACCTTATGAGCTAAATTGAGGCTGAAGAAAATGCAAGCACTGAAGTATATAAGATCTTAAATAGCATTACTAATGAACTCTGTTGATCTGAGTCATGCTACCCTGATCACAACTAATGACACAATGCTGGCTTGTCCTCCCATCAGCTAAATGAGTTATAGATAAATCTGTTAACTTGTATTTCTGAGAAACTGCTTCGTACAATTCTCCTACCAATTTTATTGACTTCTGAAGGCAAAATCTGGGCTCAGCCTTATGGTTCTGTTTTACACATTCAAACTTTTCAGTCTTACAACACCAGTATAAAAATCACTGAGCTCTAAATACCACTAAATTAATCAGAACATAAAATTGAATAAATATTGGCTCATGAAGAGACAGATGCTACTTTGCCAGATAATGTCCTTCATGAAGAAATGAATTAATGCATGCTTCTTCATTCCAAAATTATTCTTATATTCTTTATCTTTCTTGCAGGTACCATTAATTTTAATTAGGGGAATTGTAAGGGCAAAAAGCAAGATGAAGGCCAGAATGCTAATGCTCTATCACCGTCATCCAGCCCAATGTATAGACCCAGTTAAGCATGTCTGTTGGCCAAAATAAATGAGGTGTATTTTTGGTCAGACATATTTTTTGTTTGTAGAAAAAAATAATTTAGAATACACTGACAGCTAATGGAATTCAGCTGGTCTAGAGCCAGCCCTTTCATTTTAACAGGAAGTACCATTCAGAGGCTTGAGGCAAAACAGATTTATCGAAGTCCACACCTAATGACAGGATAGAATTTGGATTCATACTTTCTGTTTCAATATGCTCAGTGGTTGTCAAATATATGCCAAGCAGTTGAGAATGACTGGGAATCATTAACTGTTTTTCTGTTCAGAAAGTATAGACTAGATCATCCTGTAGTTATTACTGGTTTTGAAAATCTTGCTGGAGTTGAACAGCATGCTTTAAAAAAGAAGAAAAAAAAAGAAAAGACCAAACACAGCACATTCTGGGGAAGAACCTCTTAGCATAAAAAGAGAAACTCAGCCATAAAAAAAAAAAAAAAGTTTGCAAAGAGATGGATGTATTTTACAGATTAGCTCAGATCCTCAGCTGCAAAGCACCCTGAAGTCAGCAGAACTGTATCTTTTTGTCCCAGTTTGTGCATCTGATCCAATCATCCCTTGGAGAGCATGGGGATAGTGCAGACACTGCTGTTGAGATCAGCAGCACTTCTGTACATCTGAGCAGCATGCCGGCGGAGCCTCCCGGAAAGTTGCATGAGCACAATTAACAGATTGGGCTGGAAAATCACACTGTTTGTGTGATAAGTGCTCCTTTGCAGGGTGCAAGCTGTTCCACATCTCCAAACTGCTTTGCTGCTTTTTCCTTTGCACAGGGAGAATCCTCCACAGTGTGTGACTCAGTGGCAAACTGCCCCTGCCAAATGGACGCTGCTATTTAATGCCTTGCTGCTGAGGTTTGGGATTTCTTGATGTTCATCTCAAATGTAAAATAAATCTGAATCATAATCTCCGAGAGGTTAAAGATTTCAGCAGGGGAAAAATGGTATTTTGTCATCCTGTCATCTGAAATTGTTTTATATTTTACACTACAAAGTAAAAATATAAAGGGATCATCACCTAGGTGATAAACTGCCAGTTTCCAGACAAACATTTTAACTGATTTACACCTGTTTTCCTCTAGGAAAAGCTACATTTTATGTGATGCATTTCTTTCTCAACTGATAAATGACAGTGGTGCAAGTATCTTCATCTTGGTGTGAATTGACCCAGATTGTAGAAGACCAAGATTGTGACCAATCAGCTTCTAGAAACACGAAAACTGCTGAGAGTCTAGTTCTGAAACTTTTATAATATTCTCCTGGTGACAAAGTAATGTCCTTAATTATATATTTTATAGAAATGAAACTTCAAGAAAAGATAAAACCCATTTTCATTGTAGCATATCAATATTTGATTCAATATCAAATAAGAGTCAGAAAACATAGCTTAGCCTTCTTTTTTCTTTTCACAGTCCTATAATTTCTACAAATACCCTCAGGATCTTTCCAAAATATGAAACTGAAGGAAAAGGAGTTAAAGCAAGTCTGCATATAGACTTTCAACAAATTCCTTTCGTATATACATCTCAGAAAATACACATAATGATGAAAATATACATTTGAGTTTGAAGATAATTTTGTAAACCGTGATCAGTCTCTCCTCAGTGACGAGTGATGCTTTTGAAAAGTAGTAGAAGATTATCTTTACAATGTGTCAAGACACTCACTGGAAGCAAAAAAGGAGACTCAAAAGTAAAACACCTGCAGATACACAGCACTATTCTTTGTATAACTTCTTAAAGCTCCCCTCTCCATGATGAGTATCAAAACCACTGGGAATCAAGATGGCAATGCTTTCCTCTTAACTGTATCAGTGTTTCTGTGTGCTCTCCATTATTCTGCATCTTTTTTTAAAGTTTTGGTGGAAGTATCTCATTAAGCACATGGTGCAGAACCAGACTATTGATTATTATGGTAATGCAAATAAATAATCATAATGATCACACACTATCCCTTCCCTTTCCTTCCCTTCCCTTCCCTTCCCAAACCTTCCCTTCCCAAACCTTCCCTTCCCTTCCCCTCCCTTCCCTTCCCTTCCCTTCCCTTCCCT
>VXAY01004352.1:522482-555147 GCA_013399855.1 Oxyruncus cristatus
CCTTCCCTTCCCAAACCTTCCCAAACCTTCCCTTCCCAAACCTTCCCTTCCCAAACCTTCCCTTCCCTTCAACCTTCCCTAACCTTCTCTAACCTTCCCTAACCTTCCCTAGCCTTCCCTTCCCTAACCTTCCCTAACCTTACCTTCCCCAACCTTCCCAAACATTCCCTTCCCAAACCTTCACTTCCCTTTATAGCAGTTTAAGAGAGTTCATCTGTCTTTGGTTTTAATTAAAGGGAACAATCGCTGGTTTTAAAAATGCATTTTTCCAGTCATCATCAGAACAGGGAAGTTTATAAGGAACTAAAGGTGGGATACATTAATAAATTTACCCAAACTAATTGAAGGATTAACAGAACATCTTATTTGTGTAGCTGAGGAAGTAGAACTACATTGAGTAGTCAGGGAAAAATAAAGCCAGAATTCAGGATGAAAAAAAAATCAGTTGCTCACTCACAAGGCGAAAGAACCATAGATTTCATTTTAAGGCATTTGAGAGCTGTTGCATATTTGCTGAGCATCCTCAGGCTACTGAGTCTCAGGGATGTGTTTTCCAAATGAAATTCAGCAAATGTTAGCTACTACTTCAGTATTCCTCAGAGACTGGAATTTGGTAGCTGGGGGATAGGTAATGAAGCTTTATGTATATTTAAGTTTTGTTAGTAGCATATGACTTGTCCTACTATATTGTTAAAGCAGCAAATGTAGCTCCTCAGAAATTAAAGCTTACAAAATTGGGACTAGCTTTGGAATGTTAAACATATTTGCCTTTTTCTGTCTAACTTGTAGATAATATTATTAATATCATCATCATTAATAATGATTAATTACTATTATTTTAAGGTCGAGCTCAATGTTACATAAATTTTATTATATCACTAAAAAAATATACTCTGTATATCTCTTACTGCTGGAAGGGGAATAAATTTTAGAAAATAAGAGTTTTCCATACTTTTTCCTTTTTGTACAACAAAATCTATCCTTATTTCATCTTTACATTGTATGAAAAAATTAACTTAAAACTGCAAAATTAATCTATAAAAACTATGACAATCATAAGAAAGGCTTTGAAAATCACAGAAACATTTTGCTGAATAAAGGTCTTCTTTTGAGACACTGCCACACAACATATTTACTTTTCCACTCAGAAAAATGAAAGCATAAAAATATGTGTAAAGTTTTGATCATTTTCTCCTCTTGAATGAAAAGAGATAATTAATTCACCTTATCAAGACAACACTTTTTTTAAAGGGAGGAACTGTCCCCTGCAATGCTACATGGACAGACAGACACGATCTTTTCATCTTCCACATGGGTTTAAAGAGCAGTGAAGGTTAAGCTCTCCTTGAGCTTAGTGTGTGCACTTGAGTTTCTGTTGATATGTGTGCCCCAGGGAAGTTTCAAGATATGTTTTCTCACTTCTCAAGGGCTCTATATGTCATGTCATTGACATTGCTCAGAGCAAGGTTCTTCACCCAGAGTGGCTGGGCACTGGAACAGGCTCCCCGGGAAGTGGTCACAGCAGCAAGTTTGACAGAGTTCGAGAAATATTTGGACAATACTCTCAGGCACATGGTGTGATTCTTGGAGCATTCATGTGGAGGGCCAGGAGTGGGACAAGATGATACTCGTGGGTCCCTTCCAACTGAGGCTATTCTATGATTCTGTGAAATTTGACCATGTGGTGCTTCCTCGAGGGTCCTTAAGACTGCATGTCTCAAAGGCAGCTGGGGTATGTGATGACGTGTATGGGTCTTCACCTGCAAGAGCCCTTCAGTTGCTGTCACCTTTCACCAAGGTCACAAGGCTGGAATCTGTTTCCCATGTCACACTTATAATGGAAATATACATTTTAAGACACATGTTCATGATGTCTTTGTTAAGGAAACTTTCCCATCTGACCATTCAGGAGGCACTCTGGCAGTCACACTCCCATCACTAGAGACTTTCACTGCTGGGATTGGAGCCCTTTTGCAGTGGGTGGCTCCAGTGAGACTACGGGTCCTTTCTTGATTCCCTGCACACACCACTCTCACACAGTCAGATGGGGTTTCCCTACTGGTTCAACCCCAGAGTTCCCATAGTAGAGTCTCAGATGTCTCATTCCGTTCATCAATTTATTTACAGTGCACTAACGTAAAAGCAGCTCAAGCTGGATGCTACCATGGAGACACCTCAAAGGAAGGAATTCCTGGGCTTTTATACTCTCGCAGTCTAAGCCCATGAAAGTTTCAGCTCTTCCTCCTGTGTCCTTGGCTTCTGCTGTGACACTGTGTCCAGACACCTGGCCAGTGCCACAAGTTCCTGTGACTTTTGTTGTGCAAAAGGTTGGCAGTTAACAGCCTCTTGCTCCAGCTTTCCCTGCAACTGCACCCTGAGCTACCTGCACTCCTCGACACCTTGTTAAGCTTTGTTGTATTGCACTAACATTAAAGCGTATATTTGAAATTCATATTGAATAAAACATGGTAGAGTGACCTCTGATAGACTAAAGGTTTGGTCCTGTTGCCAGGGAAGGCAAGGAGATATTGGTCAGTAATTTCAGCTGGTCATTTGTGGATTTTGTGGAAAGCATTGGATGACCAATGCTTTCCTCATCAAAGACTTCTCTTAAAGACAGAGAAGATTTACTGTGCCAACACACTAATCAATTCCCCTTACTGTTATAGAGGGAATATATCTTTAATCTCTTTGAGGTTGCAAGGACATAAAAGTCTGAAATTGTCTCCTCTGATGTTGATCTCATGTTGAACAAGAGTTTTACAGGTAGCTGCTGACCAGGAATGTGAAGAAAATATCCAGTTAAGGAACAATGCACAGATGTAAAGAAAATCATTGTGTTATGTTAGTGGTCAGCAGATTATGATCAAAAGGCTTCACCCTTGAAGGAGATGAATCATTTTTTTTTTTTTTTTATAAACAGAAGCTTCATTCAAAATCCAGAGTAGTAAGGCATGTTGGCTATAAGTGTATTTGGTTCAACCTTGAGAGTCAGCAAGATTCATTGCTTTTTTGTGCACTTGGAAAAGTTGACTGTAAGTGATCTCATGCAGAACTTAAAAACATTTCCTCTTATCGAAGAGGAAAATCACCATTTATTTGAGTCTATATCCTTTTAAAAGCATTTTTAAGTGATCTCCCATTCCTAACTTCATCTAGCAAAACAGGAGAAAAGTATGTGAAACAAACATTGTAACCTTGACTATTTTGTTGACTCTTGGTGCATTTTTTCAAAGAATTGCTTTCACTAAACAAGCAACTGACTCAGAAGTTCTCCAGAAAGATTGAACTTATTAATATATTCTTTTAAGATCTCTTGAAGATTTTTTTATCTAAATCTTTGTATTAGATGAAGAAGAAACTTTCCTGTTCATGCATCCTTCTGATAGTGATCATTCTCTAAATGTGAAATTTCAGTGTGGTCTAGATTTTGGGGTTTGAGACGTCTTTTGTGGGTTAGGCTATACTATCAGAGAGATATTATTTTATATCTCATGAACACCGTTGGGCAGAGATCGACTGTTGTACTGGTAAATACGGGAAAATCTTCAAGATATTTTAAAAGAATATATAAGTAAGGGTTAACATGAAAATAATGAAATGGCTATATCACCAAACTATAGATAAAATCAAGGTAAAATGTGGACATCTTATGCAGCTTGTAATTTTTTCAAGAAATGTTGACAAATATGTTTATGTACTTCCTTGCTTTCAAATAGGGTATTTTAAGACAGTTGTAACTACTCTATATTGATGCTGGTTTTAATCAAAAGATTTTAATTTTCAAAAAAAGGAAAAGAAGAACAAATAGGAGCTTCACACAGAGTAACACCTCTTTCTTTCTTGGGTTCTTCAGCCAATATTTTCCCATCCGTGAGAAAAAGAACAAGGTAAGTAAAGAACTCTTGAGATTTTTTTTCCCCCCTTATTTTGCAATCAGTTTCATGATCTGTGATTTTTTTTTTTTTTAAATTGATCCTTGTTTTGTTCACCAGTCATTATCTGAAAAATTAAGCACCTGCCCTAGGGACCCCATGTTGGAGCATGGGAAAAGTGTGAGGAGTCCTCTCCCTGAGAAGGAAGGAGCGTCTGAGACAATGTGTGATGAACTGACCACAGCTCCCATTCCCCATCCCCCTGAGCTGCTGCAGGGATGAGGGAGAGAAAATTGGAGTGAAATTGAGTCCAGGAAGAAGGGGGGGCTGGGGGGAAAGTGTTTCTAAGATTTGGTCTGATTTCTTCTTATCCAACTCTGATTTGATTGGTTATGAATTAAGTTGACTTCTCTAAGACAAGTCTGTTTTGCTCAAGATGGTCACTGGTGAGGGATCTCTCCCTGCCCTTATCTCACCCAAGAGATTTTGACTTTTATTTTCTCCCTGTCTGGTTTATGGAGGGGGATGGTGATAGAGTAGTTTTGATGGGTACCATCAAACATCCAGCCAGAGTCAATCCACCACACAAGTTAAGAAAATATTGACTGTCATTATAGATTGACATGGATAAATATAGTGAATTAACACAAAAAATCGAGAAATATAATTTCTCATTTTTGGCAACACAATTATTGTCCTCTGATAACACATACATTAAGAAGAGATGATTTAATCAAATTTTCTTCAACTCTCCCAAAAAATATGTAGACCAGCAGTTGTGATTAGAAATGCTTTGATTTATAAAACATATCAAATATTTACCAATAAAAATAGGTTCACTTTTGCCAATTATATTGCTAATAGTTTCTCCTTTACCCTTATTAACTTACTACATACGCCTATAGCACATGTAATTATGCCTTTCACTCGTATTTTTTAAAGTAACTTCAGAAAATGTTGCACTTTCGTAATTTCTTGGGATTTTAATTGTATGTTACAGAAAAATCTGGATAAATTGCAAAGCACTGACACTCTAATACTTTAAACCAGGAAAGTGCTGAAACATTTTATAACAGCAGATTGAAGTTAAATCAACTATTGAAGTGGAGATAAAATGCTGTCAAAAGGAACAAATATTTTTTGCTGACATGCACTGCACTTATTTAAGAACTGATTATTTTCTAGTATCTCAAAGTTTGAAATCAAGTATCTGACTTTTCCAAATAATCAATTTCTTAGTTCATGCATTAATATGACATTAGATTAAGCATTTGCAACACAATTTTTGAAGAAGGAATTAATTTCCTACGGGGAGATGAGCATTCAGGTTTCTTCCACCTTTGCCTGTTTCTCCTGAGAGAGTAAAAGTCTCAGCACAAAGTTGGAAATTCTTGGAAGAAATTTGTGAGAATTCCTTTTGTTCTATATTGACTCCCTTGCCCAAAGATGGACAACTCGTGTTTCAAGTCCATATCTCGTAGTGAAGCTGTGTCTGCTGACTCGTATGTAGCTTTGCTATTCTAGCCTGAGGGCTGTAAGAAAAAATAAATCCCATGATAAGAGCCAGTCTGTAGCAGTAGAAACTGTTGAGATCAACTGATGGATTGTTTTGGGAACTGCCTGAGTAATTCTCCCAGGGCTAGTCTGCAGCAGACTGAGCTGTTTTGCTTTGCTAACGATGAACTGCTCCCAGGGTAGGGTGAGGAAGGAAAGATACCTCTATCCTAGCACAAATCCAGCCCAGCACAAGGCTGCTAATCATTTCACCAAAATTTAGGGGAGTGCTTTCTTCCCCTCCCAAGAGGACCCCTACATTTGTTTGGCTGGATTAGTCTCAATTGCTTATAATGTGAGTGTAGGCACATACACTTTAAATGTCTAAGGTAAGATAAAATCATCACACTCTAGATATCTCTGATGTAGACATCTACAGCAGAGCTAGTTTCTTGGTATTCCTTTATAGTCAATGGAGAGAATAGGCACTTTTATGTGCAATTCATTTGATCTATTTTAGACATGTACTTTAGGACGAGATGAATTGCACACTAGAAACTCTCATTTCTGTCTATTGAATTTAAAGGGAGTCTATAGGGTGACTAGTTCAGGTGCAGACATCTGCATTTACGTTTAATTAATGGAATCCCCCTGCAGTATGTCTGATGCTTTCAAGAAATTTTGGGTGGACTTAAACACATGTTTGTAGGATTTTTATAGCAAGGAATATTAGATTTATTATGTTTTGTATGTGGACAATCTGTTTATCCATCAACCCAGGGCTTCTTGCAACTGTTATTTTTACTCCATTTGTTCAATGGAGAATTCACTCATATTTCTGTGTAGTAAACCAAAAAAAGTAGCAAAACCAAAATGTGGCAGTTTGAAGCTGAAAGTTAATTGCATATTTTATTCCCTATACATCTTAAGTTATTCTCTGATTCTAAGTGATAATAAAATGCCATGGACTACATCACCAATATGAATTTCCTTCCAGAGCTGCATGGGATGATCCATTCTGTTTAGCTGCTGGTGGAAGAGATAGAGAAATTATGAGAAACTATAGTTTTGCTTGTTCCTCCTCTTTCCCCAGTTCTTCTTCGGGTGCAGTAACATTCCCATTTAGCTGCTATAAATTAGATATTGTACTTTAAATAGAAATTAAATAGTACACTATGTTGCAACCGAAAAAATCTGATTTCAAAATTGTCCAACACACCTCAGTGGTCATTAACTTACTTCTTCGGACTGCTGAAAGCAGTGAATTTGTAGCAGCATGGATTTCACTCATGGTCATGTCTGCCAACACACATCTAAGTACCTGCTGTACAACCTGCCGAGAAGGTCACACCAGTGTAAGTGAATAATGGCCCATTTTTGTTAACCATGCATCTGAATTCAGCATATTCAGATATTTAAATGGAAGCTGGTTAGTTGTATTTTTGGACCTCAAAGCTTTCAAATGATGTAAATACTTGTAAGTTTGGATGACAACTGAGACAATTGATGTACATGAAAACCAGCAAGGGGAATATGAATCATCTCAGGAACTTCTTTGATAGACTCAGAGTTTTGAAATAAATGCTTGTTCAGAAAGAAAAGAGAAGTTGTGTGGGGATAAAAAGGAGGGAAACTGTCCTGGAAAGTGAAGAAAACTCAAGGATATTCTATCATCATAAAACTGACAACTCAGAAAATAAATAAGTCTGAAAAATCTTAGTATTTCAGCAATTTTTGGTTTCATTTTTTGTTTTGTTGTTGTTGCTGTTGCTTTGGGTTTTTTTGGTATTTTTTGTTGTTTGTTTGTTTGTTCCTTGGTTGGTTTTGTTTCCGTGGCTACTGTATCCCTAGACCCAAGTTCTACCCCAGACTGGTAGAACTGGATAATGCATTTTCTCATAGTTAATGAATATTTCTCAACAGAGATTTAAATTTTTTTCAACAGCTTCTACCCCTCTGATTAGAGAAAAGATCTGTTCTTAACTAGTTTTATGCTTTCAGTTAACATTTGACAAGATTATCTTATCTAAAGATTTTCCTTTAAAAGGTACATTAATACAAAAACACTTTTCAACATAATTTAGATAGTTTGAAGCATATCAGATCAAGCAGCTTTGACAACGCAATTGCTTTAGGCTTTCATGGCTATGATAATAGCATCCCTTTGGACTATAGCAGATTGAGTTCTCTGAGCTGGATCAACACCATCTCAGCCTAATAATGGGGATGATTTTTATGTCTCCAGTCCCTGATCAGTATTTTCATTCACCTTCCTCTGTTCATGCTTCTTTCCACATTATCAGTCCACATAGTTTAATTTTT
Source organism: Oxyruncus cristatus (assembly GCA_013399855.1). NCBI lineage: Eukaryota > Metazoa > Chordata > Aves > Passeriformes > Cotingidae > Oxyruncus > Oxyruncus cristatus. The sequence goes on from VXAY01004352.1 coordinate 530,174, forward strand.
TGTTCTATTTTACGTATTATTTTATTTTATATCCTTTGTCTAATTTTATTTGTACTCTATATATTTGTTCTTGTCATCCTTACCATCTGAAATAATTGAAACCTTAGAAAAGGACTCTCTTGCAATAATTCCTCAGCAAAGACCATCTCAGTATTTCTCTTCATATTTAAACCAACAAACAAAGAAATCTGAACTTTCTTTTTTTTAAAGAACCCTCACCCACCAAAAAAATTCACCAGAAACAAACAAACAAAAAGGCCTAAACACTGAAAATGAGCACTAATTTCCCTCTCTGAATGACTCCTGCTCTGGTTTGTTACACTATCATCTTTGCACGTCTTGCTGATTTGGGTTCCCGATGAACTCAAGGGGGAAATTAGAGCACCTCTTTAATCGTCCCTTTCTGAACCCGGGGCAATGATTCTGAGAGGCTGTTTGCATTGCAATTTAAAAAGGAAAAGAATCATTGAAAATGTCTCCCCCTAATCAGCACTTGTGGTGAAATATATGTTAAGAATAATAATAAAAAAAAGGTATTCCCGTTCCATTCATAATTTATAAAGCAGAGAGCTTGGAACTCGTACATGATATAGTGTGTGGAAGCAGACATGGGGCTATAATCTTCTTTTAGATAACCGCAACATAGCTTTATCGAGACCAGTGGAGTTACTGCTGATTTACACCAGTCCGAGTAGGATGCAAATTGAGTCAGTCATACTTTAAGGAAAACCTTAAGTGATACACAGAGTGTTTTAAAGGAGGCGTTCTAATTTTATGCTTTAATATTTTGCAACTTGAATCTCCTTTCTGTTAACAAGGTTTTTATGTTGCTTCTACTTGAACAGAACCAATAGTCACAACAAGGTGAAAGTGTCACAGAGGACTGGAAAATCATTGAAGATGATCTGTCCATAATGAGGAAGCTGTGGATACTTGTAGCTGGAAAGATTGACCTGTGTTGCCCAAGATCTGTTTCCAATATATCTTTTAAAATTCCATCTTGAAAAGACCCAAGGCAGTGTGTATTGGTCCAGATGTACCACAGAACAGGAAGAAATCATACTGAGACAAAAAAAGCAACTTTGGTGCCTCTTCCCTCACTCTTTCACTTCTGTGTCACCAACTCATACAGAAGGAACGTGGTGAGGCATAAGCAGCAACAGGAGATCAGCTTGTAGCAGTAACATGTACGGGAGCACCAAGTAAATGTCTTGGGAGGAAATGGTCTCGTAAAAGAATGAAATATTATATCCAAAAACAAATGGAAGAGAAATTGTGTTTATGAATAGTAGAGTATCTCCTTGGGGCTGGATTCTCATCTTAATCATTCTGGTATTGGAGAGATGGCGCTGCCTCACAGTCAGCAATAACTCACCTCCCACGCTGTCTGAAGATTTCATAGTCTTTTATTTATCCCGCAGCCTTAGTATTTTTACTGATAGGGAAGCAGACAGCTGTATTCAGGCCACCTACTGCAGGGGAAATGAGGGATTCAGATGGTACTTTATGAGCTGACAGTCTCTGGCTCTGTATTCAGTTAATGAGAAGGAGGAGTCATGATTTCTAAGTCAGACAGAGTGCTTGCTATGACTGCCTCACCCAAACATTGTGATTAGTTCTCTTCATTTTCCAACAAATCCAGAGCATACGTCTTCAGTCATTCAATTCCCTTTTGAATTTATATGCCATAGGAGGTGTTTAAGTACATCTTTGGCTCTGTACTAGTCAGTCTGACCATGGGCCAGTGAGACTAACAACATCCTGATGCCTAGGATAATTTCTCTGGCAGTTGGAACCCACTCCATAAAATAATACATTGATGGCTCATTCATCCTCCTTAGTGTGTGTGAGCCAGATGTACAAAAACGTGGCACCAATGGGAGGTCAAAATTAGGACCTTGTCTTAAAAAAAGCAGAGGTCTTATGTGTACAAAGTCTCTTCAGAATGCAGATATCTGCTTTTAAGATACTACTGAAGATTCTACTACAATAAGCTTCATGTAACTGATAAAAATAGATCATTATATATAGATTATACTGTGAATCAAACCTGTGATTCGGGATAATATAGCTGGGGAAGCCATTGTGACAGTTGGGAAACCATCCTTATCATGGAAATGTTGCCTCCTTGCAATAATGCAGAAATAATCACTACTTTGTACCAGATTTCATTAACTATACTTAAATGTTTTAACATTTTTCAAACCTTTGGCTCTAAATTGTCACAAGTTACAGCAGAACTGCAACCGTTATTAGACGGGCACAGAAGTTAAAAATGAAATTGCAAAAAAAGAAACGGCAGGACAACGTGTCATTACAATGAGCTGTAGGAATATATGACTCTTAATCTCATTCTTCTGGACTGACAAATGCACCGTCTGTCTATATGGCATTAATGAATGACAGCTTCTCACCATTTGGTGGATGCATGTGTCATCATTTGTCTAGATGACATCTTGATTTATAGACATCATTGAAAAACATTAGAAAATCTTTCTACAAGTTTGATGGGAATTCTGAATATGTGCAAGTGAGGACTATTATTTTTTTCTGAACAGTTCATTGGGGTGTACTATTTCAGGCAGTCAGAGGGGCCATATGGTCCATTGGTTAGGCTTTCACTTGGAAGATGGGTGCCTTGAACACAGTTTACTGCTGTACCTGAAGCTGCTTTTTGACCTTGGGCAAATCATCTGTTTTCTCAGACTCAGCTCAACTGTAAACAAAAAAAGGGATATTTTCTCCTCTCACAAGGGTAAATAAAATCTTGTTGAACATGCTGAGTTGTTTAGAGGCTACACTAATTGGAACCACATATTCATTTGAACGTATGCATTAAAATAGATTTTTAAAAGCAAATTTCTCTTAAAAGTATATGAGAAAATGTAAAAGGATGTATAAGGAATAAATTGCAAAAAAGTACTTTATATGTTTTCATTATGTACATTGAAAATGTGGAAAAGAAAGGAAAATTCATCCCATTGCAGAAAGATAATTCTAGCACAGGAAATAAATCTAGTGATTGGAATGACAGGAATACCACGGTGTGTTATCACTAAGAATCACTGATGTATGTGTGCATGTGTGTGTATGTGCATAATAACATACACAACTTCTGTCAGGTTGCCTCTGCACAGAAATTTGCACAGTTCAAATTAGCACTGTATTACATTTTCCAAAGACTGAGCATTCATTTGCAGCTTAAGAGCAAGAAAAAACCAAGCAGATATTTATTATAATTCTGCTTTAATAGAGAATTATTATTTTCCCATGGAGCTTTTTATTAATCATTCTGGCTCTACTTGTCGTTCTAATGTTTTTTATAACATTTCCCCAACACGTACCAGCCCTCTGACTGTTCTGTGTATGTTGCAGCAGTCTGCAGTAGACAGGATTCACACAGTATCTTTGTGTGTGCAGGGCTGGATGTCAGCCAGCTTCCACTCAACCACTCACACACACGCATGAGCATTTTCTGTGAGGCACCCAAAAGGTGTAATACTGCTAAAAATATAAGCTTCGAAGCGCAGCAAGGCAGAAATTGTTTCAGAAGGGGTTATTCTTATCTCCTGTAGGGTCTACTGCCCTGGTAAACAGGGAAACAGGGCAGTGACCAGACATTTCAGCTGGGCCAGGGTAATCTTAGAAGACAATGTTTTTCCTTCTTCTTTGGAAAGAACCCCATCTGCAGAACTTTTTTTCATTCCATATTTTGATTGTTGGTTTTTCTGGCTCTCAACATCCATTAACATTCCTGCCAATTTATCTTTTCCCTGGACTAGAACTGTAGAGCTAAAAACAGAGATCTCCTTTCTGGCTTCAGCTCCAGCTTCTCTGACCAGGCAGGATGAATGGTCTTCACACCATCCAACCCTTCTCATGTGACCCTCCTTTGAAATAAACCTAAATTTGGTTAAACTGATGGAGGAACTTTTAGGGAATCCAGGGGTGGTACCTTTCAGTTCCTTTCCAAGCAGTTTAGGATGAAAAGGTACATCCTAGCCAAGAGTGAGTACCTCTGAAGGAAGGATATTCTTCACTATAAAGCACCTTATCAAGAGTTGCCTCCAGGCTTTTTGAGTTGCCTGCACTGTGCTTTGGAGGAGGGATGTAAGGTTTTGGCTTTGCTGTAAGAAGCAATTCTACCTTCCCAGGACTGGTTGAGCTTGACCCCATTTAACTAGAGAGATCAATTTAGATCAGGAGGAGAGACCATCTTCTATACACTGTTCTTGGACAGTTTAGAAATGACTACATGGAGGTAGTTAGCCATTATGCTTGTCTCAGATCATCTCTCACCTCTTTCTACCAGGGTAAGACAAGTCATACGTAAGAGTGCTTTCGAGTGATGGATGTTATAGTTGAACTTTTAGTGGACAGTCTGTTAACTGGGCTGAAAAAGATAAAAATAACATGTATTCAAGAAAGGGAACAAGGTTACACATGCTAACTTTCAGCAACGGTCCCTGAATCAGATGCTTGTTGTCATCTCACCGCGAGGTGAAGCTGACCTAGAAGAGTGGAAAGGACTCATGAATATGAGTACAAATTACATGTCATAGCTGATTAGTGATTGATGATTAAGTACTGTAGCACTCTTTTTTTTTTTTTTTTGGAATTAAAGGCTAACACTGAGAAAAGTACAGGCTGCAAAACTTCTTCCCAGCATTTAGAGAGGATCATCATAGAATGGTTTGGGTTGGAAGGGACCATAAATATCATCTAGTTCCAATCCTGCTGCTGTGGGCAGGCACACCTTTCACTAGACCAGGTTGCTTGAAGCCCCATACAGCCTGGTCTTGAACACTTCCAGGAATGGGGCATCTACAACTTCCCTGGGCAACCTGTGCCGGTGCTTCACCACTCGCACAGCCAAAAAGTTCTTCCTTATACCTACTCTAAACCTTCTCTCTTTCAGGTTAAAGACATTACCCCTTATCCTATGTCCCCTATGTCCCCCTTGCATGCCCTTGTAAAAAGCCCCTCTCCAGCTCTCTTGTAGTCACTTCAGGTACTGACTGGTGCTATAAGGTCTCTCTGAAGTCTTCTCCAGGCAGAACAGTCCCAATTCTCTCAGCCTGTCTTCATAGAAGAGGTCTTTTTATATCTATTTACATACACATTACATTTACATACAGTACATTTCTTTATTCACACACTCATATTTCATCGTGTAATTTTGAGGTTTTGATGAGTTTTGGTTTGTTGTTTTTTGTCTGTTTGGTTTTTTTTTAGATTCTTTTTTTGCATGTGGTCTTTTTTATTCCTTCTTCTCAGCAAAATCCATTAATGGAAGAGCCTATATGTTTTTGTTTTAATCTGTGCTTATAGATTAAAGCAACTGAGAAAAAAAATACCTCTTAGACTATTACAATGATTACAACAGAGGTCATTGAGGGAGATAAATTATAGTCTGTGGTAATGATGGATGAGAAGGACAGAAGAAAGGGTTCCTTTGGTCTTCACCGGTACAGGTTCTAACATATGTAGGACTTACAGATATGACCACAAATAAAGTACCAGTAATAGTCATAGTAAATATTAAATTTAATGATTCAAAGAGCCAGAAAAACAGAAACAGTGGAGGTCCATACTTGGTTTAAGTTGGCATCTGTGTGTTGACTTCAAAGGTAGATGCATTTGAAGATCAAGTATCTGATTACAAGTGTTTGAAATGCACAAATTTCTCCACATGCGGCAATACAAAGGGTGACTTTGAAACTTCATGAATGGGAGCTAGTAATTCCTGATTCCTAATCAAGAAGATGTTTGGGCAAACAAATGGATATTTACAGGTAAACACAGCATGCTAACTTGAAAGCTTCAAGCAGTGCCTTTGGCTTCAAACATTTGAGCCTAAATATCGAACTGAACCATGGTCAAAATAGGATTTTGAAATTAAAAACATGCAGTGTCTCATTAGTTTATATTTTCTTTTATCTGTAGTCTTCTAACAAATTAAATACAAAGATTTGCAGAAATCCAAAATCAAGGCTAGGAATGCTGATCTAATAGCCAGCTGGTTAACACAGAGTTGTGATTAGTGTTAGCTGTTCTGCCAAAAGTGAAGCTTGTTTAATAAGTACAACTTTTCCTTAGTTATTTCAAGGAAAAAAAAGGATAATTAAAAAAAAAAAATGAATGAAAGGAGCTCTGTCAGATGAGGTTTAGCTTTTATAAAATAGATGATTCAGCAATACTTTCTAACAATCTCCCTACAGCCTGAACTCCTCCTTTCCACCTTCCAATGCTCCATCCCCATATTTAAAAAGAAATAATGGAAGGATATTTTAAACTATATATTTCCAGAATATTATTCTTCTTTTAAAACCGCTTGCAGAATTTCAAATACTGCAGTGCCTGATGCTCTTATTCTGTGAACTAAAGAGATTAAATTACACCTATACATGTGCTTTTAGAATAAATTACACACATGGACAGTTCTGTAGGATTCAGGGTAGAAGGGTAATTTTCTAGAGATTACATTAAGAACCAAAAAAACTTTGGGAGTCTTATGTACAAGCCATTTATACTGCTTACCCACACTCTTGCATCATGGTTCTAGTAGTGGGAAGCTCGGCCACTGTGCTGTCATCTGTTCTGCTTTGAAGAAATTATTTGGATAGCAACTAATATTTCACTTGGTAACAACATAACCTAAAAACTTTTCATTACGAGACCTAAGGACAAGCCTGTATTTGGCATAAATTGCCATTTTCTGTCTAAGTCGGTGATCCTATTACACTTTACACTGACCAGGTATTTGACCCTTCTCAGATCATGGACTCTAACAAAGCTGGAGGTACAAACAGATATATAAAGACTGTTTATGTTTTGGGTAGATACTATGCAAGGAAAAAGTATATATGTAACAATTTAAAGATGCATATAATAACAAGACCTCAGGAATATTTTTCACACACATTTGAATCTTTTGAAAAGGAAAATATTTATGGGCTATATGTTCATCAGTTTTCCAAGGATTTTTATATTTTCTATCTTCTTGGTCCTAGAATTGTTTTAAACTTGTACTGAAACATCTACCTGTTCAAATTTCATTGTTTCTTGTCGCCTGATAAACTTGGTTCTTAGGATTTACTAAAACCAAGACTATTTTATTTTACATCTTTTGTATTTGATTTTGTCCCAAACATACAATGAGAAAGAAAAAAAAGTCCTATAGCTTAAATAGAATATGACATTGTAAACAGATTGATCTAAACATTTGTGGTATCCTCAAAAGTAGAATCTATAAAAAATAATAACAATATTAAGTACCTGCTGATGTATGTCTGTTTAATTTCAATCCAATCATTACAGAATTTTGCATATTTTTTTTTAAAACTTGCATATTAAAATTTTATTATTAAATATAATTGATTAGCTTTTCAGCAGTATAATTATGTGCGTGATACCCATTTTATCTTTGAATTGGAAATCCTTTTCCACATTTAGTTAAAATGGAAAAAAACTAACAACATCAAATAAATTAGTCATGCTGCAATTAACCTAATATTTTCTCCTTGTTTCTTTTCTCTAGCCCACACCCCATTTCAGGAGTGCATTAAACTCCCACTTATTTTTATATTGTTTTTTCTATAAGGGTCTTATACTCCCTTACAGATATCTACATTATCACATAATCTTTACAGATACAACAAAAACAGATTTACTTCTCATGTGCTGCTGTCTGCAGTTTGTGGATCTATTTTTCCAATCAATTCAAGGCCAACTCTCATTAATGCAATGAGAGCTTTCATGAATAAATCCCTCATTTTTCAATGATAGAATAGATTCTTCATTATTGAGTTGCATGCACTCAAGTGGGATCTATGTACATCTAAAGAAAGAAATTCACAATTTTTAAAATCATAATGAGTGTCCTAGTACACTTCTTACCATTTTGTTTCTTCAGAACTGCGTCTAATGTGTCTTCAGAACTGTGTCCTGAATATTTTTGATAAACATTGGCTTTTTTTCTGCCTTCTTGGTTAATGAAAACTCAGGAATTATTTCTTAAGCCTATTAATTAGGGATATTTGTGTATTTTTCGAGCTGCTCTGAAGAGTGAATGATATCCAGTGATATAAACAATACTGAAAGTCCAAGAAAGAAAGGGTATATGGGTCATCATTAACAAAATGACCATAAAAAAGAGTCTATGATTGTTATTTGCATGCTATCTATATAATCAGCGGTAGATTCGGTGCAAATTTACATGGATGATATTGAAAGTTCCTCTTCTTGCTTTAAAATCATTTGAGAGGTGTGCATAGTTTACCAAAGCAGTGTTATAGAAAGTAAAAATATAAAAATGTTATGGTGGGTACAGTATATTGAGTTTCATCCACTAAATAAGTATTATGACCTTACCTCAAATACTGGATATCCAAAAAATATTCCTACTCTGTTTATTTATGAGATAAAATATACATTCGTTGATCACATTGTGATTCTTTTTTTTTTTTAGTATTTGGTGCCTTGATGACATGCTACAAAATTAAGAAGAATTTTAAGTACTCTTCATTATAATTAATGTGACTGAAAAGGTAAAAATATTGTTTTGTGTCCAAGTAGGACAGATAAAACACTTCTTATGAATGAGATTCAGAAGTCTGGAGGTTGCTGAGACTTTCTAGGTTGTTTTTCTCTTTCAGTCTTTGGTCCTTCCAAGGACATTTGCAACAACTCAAGCTGACAAAAGAATTCAGTTATGCTGCAGTGACACTGGAGGATGATGAGGGCCTGATTCTGCAGCCAATGAAAAAAATATGCAGATAAACTGCAGTGCTGAACATTATTAATTTAAATTACTTCATATACCTGCAATAGTTTGCACCTTTTCTATTGAAGACCATTTCTCTACATTACAAAACATAGCCTTTGCCTAGAGTGTTCTGATTTTGATAGTTGCTCCAATGGCTTACACTGCTCGATATTTTGTAGTCCTCTGTGACATCCCTTTTTCTTGAATCTAGGAGACTTCTCATCTAGGTCAGTTCCAGCAGTTTATTTAGGTGTTCTCTTGTAAAAGTGATTGCCTGGATGTATTTATGAGTCACTACTGTGGTTTAACACCAACAATCAGCCAAGCCCCGCCAGACACTCGCTCACTCCCCCACTAGTGGGATCAGGGAGAGAATTGGAAGGGTAAAAGCCAGAAAACTCATGGGTTAAGATAACACAGAATTTAATAGGGAAAGAAAAATTCACCTGTTCCCAAGGGCAGGCAGGTGTTCAGTGACCTCCAGAAGAGCAGGGCCCCATAACAGTAATGGTTACTTGGGAAGACAAACACCATCATTCCAAATGTCCTCACCTTACTCCTTCTTTCCCTTACTTTGTATGCTGAGGATGAAGTCATATGTGATGGAATATCCCTTTGGGCAGTTTGGGCCACCTGTCTCAACTGTGTCTCATCCCACCTTCCCACGCAACTCCAGTCTCCTCACTAGTGTGGGAGTAGGAAAAGCAGAAAAGGCCTTGGCTTCTGTGTAAGCACTTCTCAGCAATAACAAAAACATCTGCATGTTATCAATCCTATGTTCGTCACAAATCTAAACCAGCCCCATGCTAGTCACTGTGAAGTCATACCCCAAACAAAATCATCACAATCACTCATCTGCCTTTTTCTTTTTTTTTTTTTTTTTTATCTTGTCCTATAAATAATGACAGAAACAGACGTGAAAAGAGATCAACACTGTAGGTACCCACAGTCTTACTATTACGGGCAGAAACTGTGCCACACATTCACAGACAATCTGCACTGCCTAATACACTCTAAACCAGTTGGTACCAGGTTTCCTTTTTTTACCTTTTCCCTATATGATACATACAAGATGATTTTTGAGTAATTTTTGAATTCAGTAGATATTTGCATAAGTTTTAATTTTACTACTGGATTTGCTGATTCATTAAGAATATCCTCACATATAAATAAACTTTGCTCTTAAGTTTTTAACATTATTTTGCAGTGTTTTCTATTCTTAGCCAATTATTATGGGATGTGTAGCCACAGAGAAGGTATAAAAATTGAGTGATTTAGAATCTGTACTTAGAAGCAAAAAGGAAGGACAGCTTCTGTTGCTATGTGTCTGAATGTGTTAACTGCTTTGGATTTTAAATATATATGATATTTCCTTGATGCAAATATCCTTTGCTCATAATAACAATAAATCAAAATTTCTGTAAAGTTGATAACCAGACAAAGTGATCTTTGTCTTTTGAAGATGACTCTTTATTGGTTTTATCTTTATTTTTTTTTTTAATTTAGCTTTCTGTAGGCATTTCTTTACCTGTGTCACATATATACCTTAGAAACTACATATTAGCAGAGTAAGGAAGTTTTGTGGCAAGATATTGCAGATTTAGGGATTTTTTTTTTTTCTTGGTTTAGAAGAGCAAAGTCAAGGACAACTCCATGTGTTCTGCAAAGTTCAGCAGTAATATTATTATTCACACAAGTTGTCTCAGCTGTGAAGTCAGTACATTTGTTCTGGGTGTCTCTTTATTATTAATGGCCCTTTCACCTGACTTTCTACATTTGTTTGAGCCAATACAGCTCTTACCTGCTGGCCAGTTCACTTGGATTGTTTTCATCCCCTGGTTGCCTTAAAGGTGAAGCTTTGTTCCAAATGTCTTCTGAAAGGTTAGTCTTAACTACTGTATGGATATAGGATGGAAACAGAAAATACTCAGGAAATAGCTATGGCAAATGAAATAGTGAAGCCTCTCCTCCTACTTTCAAGGTATCACTCATTCAATCCAAAATGCTACCCCCATCATGACATCAGAGGGTAAAATTATCATGGACCCAGGGTAAATATAGCACAAAGATCCACTCGAGTTGACACTGCACTGTATCTGTCTTAAGCAGAAGTTTAAATAGGAATTAAGTGGTATATTGCCTTTTTGATGGCTCTTTGCAAATAGGTGGTTTTTACCCAGCGAGACTAAGCGTAAAACTGAATCAATTTATTAAAAGTTCTGACTGGGAAAAAAAATCATAAAAAGAATAATAGTCAAGAAAATATGACTACCATCTTGGAAAAATTATATTTAGTAAAATTATCCTTTTTTTTTTCTTCAAATATGAGTGAAAATAGAAATTTCTCATCTTTGAAAATGCCCTCAATTTCTGGTGCATTTGGATGAAGAGGTCTGATTTTCTGTAGGTCCTTTGCAAGGGTTTCGTAATCTGAGGTTTATTTGCAATATTATTTTCATTTAAATCTTAAAATACTTAACATTATTGCTGCTGATGGAGAACTACTTATAATATCAAAGATGTTTATATAAAGCAGAAATAACACTGCCAAAGAATTAATTAGCATGTGTAGTGGAGGTCACTGGAATGTGAAGTGCAGGGCTCTTACTGCAGAATCACAAGCTGAGAAAAATGAGATATGGTTTTAGCTTCAGTAGATTATATTACAAAGATCTCTGTATCAAATGGCTACAATTTCATCTGCTTGTCTTTTCTCATTTATGAAGTACCTTTAGGAAGTTATTCCAGTCTTTCAAGAGGATTTGTAGGGTGACTCAGTACTCCAAAAAACATATATCACAATCAGAGTAAAATAATAAGTTACAGAAAGACATTTTAAACTCAATATAAAGTAACATTCAGACAATTCTGGTGTATGGGGATGTATGCGTGCATGCTAGAGTAATGTGAAATACAGAGCACCAAGGTGATAATATGCCACATTAGGACAATTCATTTTAAACATCTTAAAATAGAAATGTCTAAGGAGTGAGAGATGGAGGTCAGAAAAAATTCATGAATTCTTCCACCTTATTTTCATAAATCAATGCCTTAGGCCCCACTGAGGCAGCTAAAAATACATTTCTCTTTCAGATGAAGGAGATTAGGAGGTGGGAGGGAGGGCACGTTACCTTGCAAACATAGAGGGTGTCAGAATTGTCATGAAATTTATGAACATGTTCTGTAGGTGTTACTGCATGAGGGATGCACTTTCCCTTTCAGTGACATAGGTAATAATAGTCCTTTATAATCCACTATATAAAATTTAAAATTTCACCTTTTCAAACTATTATGTTTGTGGTACAGCCCCTAAACAGCCAATAGGAGAGAAGGGGTGAGGATGAATGGGCTGAATGAATTTTCTTTACTGTTGTGCACAATTTGTGGATTTAGGCAAGAAACTGATGATGAACTGGTACACGGTGAATGCATCATGCTCTTTTTCTAGGAACTATTGACTTTCCTGGGTGTTCTCTATAAAAAAAGACAGAATAACCAAGGTGAGTGCATTTCACTCTGGATGTCAAAGTACAGATCATAATGACTCTGCTGATACTTTGGAACTATCTGCTTCTCAGTGAGTGAAGCAAGTCTGCAGCCATTTCAAAGGTACAAAATGCGAGCTGAAATCCAGTTCAAACCCCTGCTTCTCAAACACATGGCTATTAATCAGTTACTTACGTTAACTAAGATGTGACAGTGCTGGAGAGCTGATAGTACCTCCTTACATATTCATCATGGAGAAGCAAAGTTTGAACTCTAATGACTGGACCTTCATGGCACAAAAATTAAGAAGACAAATAATGGTGTGGGTACCTGTTAATTGGAACAACTCAGTGGGTAGCCAGTTAAATGGCTGTCTTGATGAGGAGAAAAAACCCCACAAAAATAGCTTTGAAAGTAACCAAATTGATATAAAACTGCACACAAACTAAAAATTGCAAAGATAAACATTTTATATGCTCCTTCTTTAGGGAATCTGCCTCCTATAATGTATCCTTTGTAAGAGAGAGGGTCAGCATCTCTTCCATATTGAAGAATATGGAATACTCTGCAAGTATGGGGGCAGAAAAGGTAGATCATTAGGCAGATCCTAATTTTGCTTTGATAGATGTAAACTTCGGAGCTTCTAAAAGCAAATGTTCCTTTTTATCACTTGGTTGTTACATATAACTTTTTTTTTTACCTGACAACTCCTGCATCAAAACATCAATTTCTGTGACTCAGCAGAAATGTTTTCTGTGCACAGACTATGCAAATACTTGCACACTCACCGAAGTTGACCCATCCACATTCTAGTGAATAGCACTACCAACCTTTACAATGGCATATTGCAAATGTCATATCACTGCTAAGTATCCTATTTATGCCTTCTATATAGCTGCACAAGGAGGGCAGTATCAATTAAGGACCCAATAATTCCCTCATCCTTAAATAGACCTACATAGTTTCCATGATCCCACTGAGATGATCACAACGTGAACAGCTTTGTTTAAACATTCTCCACACTCTGTAACTAAATGAATTTTGTAGAATTTTAGCCTGATTTTCTCCTACCGCTGCTGTGGTGGGAAATATTCTCTCTAATGTGATGGAGCTGCAACTCAGCCGTGTGTCCCAAGAAAGGATTATCTTTTTCTTCTACTTACAGTGTTTCATCACTGTTTTTTACAATTTCCCTCCTGCTTTTTCGCTTGCCTGTGATGTATCTCCTGTCAGCACAAGGGCTTCAGTACAGCTGTGTGCTTTACCCTGCACATTTTTGGTCAGAGCTTCTGCAACTCACTCTACAGTCCTGCATAGGAGGACCTAAGTCTCTGGTGGACTGTTTTTTCCTTTGGGATTACATGGCAAGGTTTTGGTAGGGGTTATTGGGAGGGAGAGTGGTGCAGGTGTGGCTTCCGCAAGAAGACAACAAAAGATTCCCCCATGTCAGAGAGGTCCTATTCCAGCCTGCTAAAAAATGGGTAATAGTGAGGTAGGCCATCCCCTTGCATCTGAACCCTGTCCTATACTACTTGAAGGAAACACAGGAAGATTTTTGGCATCTTATTATGGCATGCAGAATGGAAATACCAAGTAATTGTAAATGCATTCAAGTCCCTTGAGCTGAGCAAGAAGGATTCTGCCCAATCTTTCTAATTTTCCCATAGGACTCACCATTTATAGACCAGGACTGCCTGTTGAAATGGTATAAATACATCTTTAAAAAAACTAAACAATATGGGCTATTTTGAGGTTTTGTTGTTTTTTTTCCCCCCAGATTTTTGAGAAGATCCATTGTGCTGAACTTGAGACATCTAAATTGCAAATATCAGAGGTGGTACTATTTGCACCCTTTAGAGTCAATGAAAAGAAGTAGATTAATTGCTCTAAAAAAAGGAGTGTCTTTTTGGGATGAGATGAAGTGTAAATTGTAAATTGTGTATATCTTACCAAAAAACAGGAATGGGCTCTAATCCATCTAGTTTTGGATGGCTACAGTGTAGTGACTGCATGTACGCCCACTACATCTTGTCAGTACAAACAACAGAGGGCTGTGGCTCATCAACATTAAGAGTGGGATCAGTTGTGGAAATGTAGGTGTCATTTTTGATGCCATTGAAAAATGTCTTGCAAACCCTGTGTCATATTTACCTATCTGGAGTACCTTAGGTCATTTCAAATTGTTCCAGATGTCAATTCTTACACAATTTAGTCCTGACTTAGTACCTTCTTTATAGTGAATTTAGTTGTTCTTTAGGTTTCACTGACTGATAGTTCTGTTCAATTGCCTGATCAGAAGCCCCTCGAGCTGTTTGAGAAGACCCAGGATATTCCAGATATGCATTGTGTTAGCAGATGTGACACAGGACAAATGAAACATCCCTACTCCTCAGAGGTAAATTGAGATCAGGCAAGATAGTTCTGGGCACTTGAGATGGCATTAGGACTCCTATATTTTGGTACTTGAATTAAATCTTAGCTTTCCATTAACCATATAGGGGCTGACACGGTAATTTTGGGGGGCTAAATGTAGAGCCTGCCATTGTAGAAAGATGGTAATTTACTGGGGGATAAATATAAAATTAAAGCTTTACTGTGCAATCCTGGAACAAATCCCATCATTTTCAGTTAGCCCCACGATCTTTCTTCATAGGTAGTATCCTAGCAAATGACCTACGTATTCTTATGTCTCTTTTTAAATAAAATGGAAATCATACACCCCCTTTACAGGAAGATCTTATTACATACCGTGGCAGAAATGTACAAATAAACACTTCTCATTTTTTATCAAGAATTCTTTTTTTTTCCACCAATAATAGAGTGAATAATATAAATCCTTCCTACATTCATAGAATCATAGAATCAACCGGGGTTGGAAAAGACCTCTGAGATCATCAAGTCCAACCCTTGATCCAATACCACCGTGGTTACTAAGGAATATGAAAACTTCATGGTAATATTAATTCATTGTAATATGAAAAATTTTCCCTTATTCCAGCACGGTCAAAGGAAATTCATTTTATGGAAAAACTCACTTTGGTACTGTGATGGGTTTATATCACTTCTGATTCTTAAAACTAACTCAAATAGGTGTCTCTATACTTTGCTGCATGGCTCTTGAATGTTCCCCTGGTTGACAGATGAATATGTAAAAAATTGAGCGTTTGATGAAAAAAAAAGAAAAGTACAAATGTGGTATGAGAACCTATTCAGAGTTACAATGCCTAAAAACAATAACTTCAAGCTGGAGCAGAACCTATATCTGCCAATTCTGACCCACAGACATCAGACAGAGTTATCTTAGTTTATGTTGGTCTTTATGGCCTGATTAATTGTCAAATTGCTGTATAGGTGTGTTTATAAAGTAGTATCTGAAAATTCATGTATTTCGTTTGGTTGAGGTCTTTATTAACAAGAAAAATTTCTGTGAATTATTTAATATGCATCAAGATTTTTGTCATCAGTGACTTACTTTACAAAGTTAATATCTCATTCTCAGTCTCTTTTCTGATTTGCTGCTGCTGTCAGCATTCTTCGTCTCTGTGTGATTACCAGTCCTGGGAAACTGTTTATCTTCTGACCCTACTTCTCATCCCAAATCCAAAGATTTTATCTGCCTCAGGCAGAAATAAACACATCTTAACAGCCGTGAATCCCCATGGGAAGTACAGATCAAAGGATGATAAATCCTATAAAATTTAATTTAGTTGATTACTGGTAGACAGTGAAGAGGAGTAAGTGCACTCTTGTTTTTGACAAAGAGAATTTAAGAGCAGTTATGTCTGCAGTTATGTCTGGTGAGAATTTTTCTTAGCTATTTTACTCTTTCTTCCTTGCTGCTCATCACCTCCCCTTTATCAAAGGCTGTTTATTCCCAATCTCCCTCTGTTAAGCTTAAAGTTCTCTTTACTACCTTTCAGTCAATCTGAAGTTAACAAAAACTCCCACTTAAGCTGTTCTGCTAGCTTGTCTCATTTTTATGGAGACTTGCTGGGAAGTTACCTCATGGGCAGCAAATGCCACAGCTCTAATGAAATGCAATAGGGAGCAGCGGTGTCTGTAACCCATTTTAAGTTTTCCACCTGAAGATGAAGGACACAGGAGAACAAGCCCTGTGAAACCTGGAAGTATGATACTGGGAAGGAAATAAATTAACACAGAGAAGGCAAGTTTGCTTTAATCATATATGTTGAGAGAGCAGGAGCTAATCAGATCAGAATACAGACATGAAGAGAACTGCTGAGTGTCTAGGTACATTCGATAATGCTTACCAGTAGTAACAGGTGTCTCATCTCAGCTTTGTAAAGTTCACAGCAGCTCTAATAAAGAGCTCTGCAGTCCATTTATGTTACTTTTTCTTTCTTTCTTTTTTTTTCTTAGGAGTCTTGAAGAAATTCCTTAGGACTGGATGAAAAACAGTGTTCGGTCGGTACTAAAAGGGCAGACAGGCTGACCTAGGGTGGCTATACTGTGGTTAGTTTGAAATTGGTACTAGGTAAAAAGATAGAAAGGTTGACATAAGAAGCAATCAGCTTATAATTAAAGAATATTCTTAGTGACAATCAGTATTGTTTCCTGTCAGGAAGAAATTAGTGTGCAACACAGCTACAATCACTGTGGAAAAAACTGTCAGTGTATGGCATTGTCTATGGTCACAATCTAAAACTGGTATTGAATTTGGTAAAAACAAAGTGCTGGAAGCCAGAGCGACCCATCTATTTCAGGTGATCATAGTGTTGTGGTAAAATATAGAACTGCTGAATATTATTTTGCTGAGATTTCCTTCAGGAGAAAATACTTTCATGTGAATGATACTAGTTCCTGAACCATTATTGTTTTTCAGCAGAAGAAGTTGCTGTTACCTTTGGTTTAAAGTCAGGCTTAAAGTCAGGTGCTGAAGGAAGTTCATATGCAGTAAAAAATAGAGTTATCAAGCTCCTAATGATCTATTCTCCCATTGATACTCCTGGGATGTTGCATAAGCTCTCATTAATGCAAATAAAAATGTGGAAAACACATGCTGAAATCAACAACTCCCCCTATTGTTATAAAGGGTGAATGGTCCCCTTAGGCAGAAAGGAATATTACTGACTTTAATTTTTCCTTGACTACCTCCTCCCCCTTATGAAACAAATCATGTTAAAAAGTGTGGTCTTTTGGATTTGTTTGTTTTATAAGTGGATGTCACGGGAGAAAGTCAGAGAGGAGGATTTATCAAAAACAACGTTCTTGTTACGACCCAATTCTGACCCAGTGTAGCCAAATCATCAATCATGGTGACAATGGGCCATATTTATCCCTGGTGCGGCCGCACTGTAATTGACAGAATTACATTTAGAGGAGGTTTGCCCTATAGCTGTTTAGTAAGAAGTCTGGGGTGATGATTAGTCAAAGGTTTGCCTTTCTCTGCAGCTTGGATTAATGCATACATTATGCAAAGGTATACGTGTATTCAGTTTGCTACAGATGTTGTAGTCAAGAATTCATGGATGTTTGCACTTTTTCACTCCTAGTTTCATTATAATAGAATGTAAAGATTACAGGGCCAGAATCCTGTTATACAGTTGAAAGGCTGACAGAATAATTTGATTGTATTCTGCTTTTTTACCATAATATTCAGGTATCCTTGGTGGATTGTAATAAATACTAGGCATGGGAGAGCTAAAATGGGTAGCAGTAATGATGTCCTAAAGCAAAGAAATATTATTATAAGACTTTTTATTACCAAAACCAACACACAGACAAAGTGAGAACTTATTTACATGGTACTAGGGGAAGAACAAAAATATTTGTCAAAGATGACTTCTCACTTTTACTATCCTTTTAAATTTAGATGCCTTTTCATCAATTGGAGTGATCAAAACCAAACATGTTTCATTCTATTGAAGGAAATCTTCCAAACTCTTTGATAACATTAACAAACTGGATCTGTTAAAGTTGGTGGTACCTAATGTTAATCAAGCAGTGTGTTTCGATTTTTATTTCCTAAACAAGTAATTGCCTTTACATAGTAGCCACAATCAGCTGCTTAATGGGTGAAATTATTGCTAACCCTACTTAAGAGAAGTCCTAACATTGACTTCACTGGGGTTATGATTTCATCTTTATCACATGAATTAAATGCAATGTGACTCAGTAACAGAGCTCAAAATATTGATCAGTTAACAAAAAAGCAAAGATTGATGTTTAAGGCAGGTGTCATCTAAACACAGAAAGTAGGGATAGAATAAACCCTGGTTTATTAGAGTTCCCTGTGATTTCACAGTTGTGCTATGTCTGTATATAAATGCGTCTGGTATCATTTTCTAGAACTAAATGTAGTTATGAATTTGCTATTTAGTAAATGGGTAATATATGTGAGGAAATAATGTAATCACAGTAATGTTGCAGTCCACTTGAATGACTAGTTGTCTTACTCACTAATAGCTGCGTATCTCATGCCTTTACAGTTCTACCACAAACTGTTCCAAATTAATTGGATTCACAAATTATACAAACACACAGCTTAGGCACAATAAATAAAGCTCCTGGATCTCTTTTGAAGGAGATATGTAGAACAAGACTGAACTGGTGAATTTTTTTCAATTTTACTGGAATTTTTTCTGAGATATACGGTTAGCGTTGTGTGAGATAATATGAGGGCTTTGTACTGAAATTCCATGTGGGGTTGTGTTATCAATCAACGCATCCTAGGGATTTACACAGAAATCTGCTAATGGAATACAGTTAACATAAAACTATGCCATCAGTAAGTGTCACTTGCACTATTGGGAGACATTAGCTATCACAGCAGTGGCCGGGAAAAATACAAAGTACAGTACATGTAGTTCATAAACTGTTGTGAATTACATGGCAGCTTTTTCTGACTTTCTTTTGTCTACTTAATCTTAAGATTTTTAATAGCACTCCTTGCTGTTACCCTAGCACAAAAGACAGATCAATTAGAAATCAATGTAAACCTTCTTCTCAGTAAAATAAAATAGGTGTCGTTTAGAGTGATCAGCTCATCACCTGGTGGGTGTATGCTCCCCCCCTGCCCCCCCGGGTATAAGGGGCACCACAGTGTCGGAGGTCTTGAAAGCTTCTGACTACATCTACACAGCTTAGGCTCTGTGTCAGTGTTTCTCATTCAGTGGGTTACAATCACAAAGTCATCAAAAATGTCACCAGAGGGCTAAAAGAGAGTGAAAATTTTATGACAACTTAAAGTAAAGGATACCCCAGTCTCCTGTTCTCAGATCTTTATCTTTTAAGGCTCAGCAACTTTTTTAAATCTTTTGAAACACGTGTAATGGCAACTACTTTTCTTACTGTTAGATTTGTAGCACATAGAGGGGGTTCATAATTTTTTTCTAATACCTATTAAATAACCACCGTGTAAATGCTCATAAATCATATTTCCATTAAAATGTTCTGATGCTTGTGATACATACTAGCTAGCACTTGATAGCTAATGCACATTACTATTCTTGGGAGGACTATGTGAATTTTAACACATCAGCTGACAGGATTTACTGCAAGTAGCATTGACCAGATAGTTTATGGTAAAAGTACAGCAGGACTTTAGAACATTAATTAGTATGTGTTAGCCATAGGAAATGAAATTAACCTGTTTATCTAATGAGTACTCAAAGACTAATTTTTGTGGGATGCAAACGTTAACAAAACTCAGCAAAAGCTTACAATATTTTCTTTCGGAGCTAATTAAATTAAAAGTACTGCCCACATATAGAATTTACACCTGTGTTTATCCCAGCATGTAACACGGATGTAGTAGGTCTGTGTGTTAACAGTATTTGTATTTTCTTTTTTTTAGAAAGCTTGTGCTGATATGAGCTTTAGCAATGCTAGCTAAGTAAATGAGCCATGAGATGTTACCCGCAGTTGTCCCTTTGAGAGGCTGTTTCTCCTTCATTCTCACCCAGCTGCTCCTTACCTGCTGTCTCACTGGTTGCTACTGCCTTACCACAGGCAGGCAAAGAGACTCGCAGTAACATGAAACTGTAATGTGATGGTTATTTGGGTCAAAAATTTTTCAGAGAAAAAACAGAGCAGTTTACGCTTTCCTCTCTGTGTCATTGTACTTTTCTCTGCTGGTAAAACAGCTTGTAGAGTAACCTAGTTTGGGGAACTGATCTAGCTGTAAAATAGTCACCAAAAGACAAAACAAAGATCAATTGGTTTTGTTTTGTTTTGTTTTGTTTTGTTTTTATTTGATCAATTCTTGTTCATGAATGAGAAATACATTTGTTGCCACTTCAGTGAGATCCATGGCCCCATGGGGAAGGAATTAGCAAGGTTGTCTTCAGTCCACCTCAAACTGTGCCTGAGACTTGATATGGGAGAGGTAGTTGATGTGGCAAGATGCCTTACAGCTATAGGAATTGGCTGACAGATGAGATTATGGAGAGGATCCATATGAATGTTGAAGAAACAGGTGTGGCTTTTCTATGTTTTCTTTCCCAGATAAATAGGAAAGCAAAGGAGTGACACACTTTACTAAACAACAATGAAGAGTGAGGTGAGAAAAGAGAAAGAAGGCCAACCTACATCGTTGTCCTGGCCATTGAGCAGACTTTATAACGCTTCTGTTGGAATATGTTTTCCCTGTTTGCAGATAACCAGTCTGTGTTCTACCATTGCTCATCTCTTTCTATTTTCATGGATGTACACAATGAGACAAGAGAGGATCCTGGCAAAGTACTGGACAAAGTCTAAAAACAGCTAATAAGAGGAGCATAGCCTCTAGATTCCTCACGGGGAGAGGAAAAGAGCCAGGATTTTTGCTGTCCTGTGGGATGCAATTATGTTGTCCAGAACCAAAGAGTGACCTGTCTTGCCTGTCCTGTTTATTGAATGCAAACCTGATGTCTGGTTTCATTGAAAAGTCCCTGCCTAAGATGGATATCCTAAGGCCAAATTCAATAGGCAGTCAACCTCTATACCTGCCAAGAGTCAGTATTTTTAAAAGAATGCATGTCAGTAGATTATGATGTCTGTTTCAGTTAGAATCAACATTTCTTTTCTAGTTCACTTAAAATCAAATACACCACAGTCCAAGAGATATATACCTTAATTCCCACACATTTTAGAGCACCATGATTCTAATATGTGATTCTGACACCCCAGAAGAATTCGGGTTAAATTTTCAGATGCTTCTGTGATATTGGATATTTAACTTCTTTGAATCCTGAAAGAAGAGACTTCAGGATTAATACCTGGCTATGTCTTCTCAGGGAATAAAAGTAGTAACAATAAGCTGCCAACTGAAATATCTGAAATAGAATCAGTATTGCAAGCATCAGGGCTATGGCTCTTTCAAGGAGGCACTCAGAAAAAAATGTAGAGGAGAAGCTTTAAAATCTTCATGTGACTTTATCCCGTGACAATCTAAAGGATGTGACTCCAGTAAAGGAAAACCACACTGATGCCCATGTTGTTTGGAACCTGTTTGTGATGAAATCACAGGAAAATATACCAGTGAAGAGAAAATTTATTTTTGAATATTGAGGGGCTTCAGACCCAACAGTATATGTACAAAGCAAGGGGTTTATCTCACTGCTCATTTTTGTCAGACTAACAAGGTTTCCCAGATACCATGTCCCAGATTTGTAGCATTCTCTCTGCTTTTGTATGGACCTGTAGGCCATCTATGTATATTTATTTACTAGACAGACATATAGGTTTCCCTAGAGAGCAATTCAGGGCACCTAAGATCAGCATTGCCTTTTTATCAGAATTTAATATTTCAGTATGCTGCAATAACATAATAACATCCGATAAACTAGCTCAGACAGCTAAGATAGTAATTTAGGCATTTTGTTTAGCTACCTAAGTTCAGACAAAGCAATCCAAGCTGATGGCATTGAAAAAATGGTCATAATAACATGAAAAACAGTAATAACAATAAAGCAATATTATTGCATATTATGGAAAACTGACATATTTTATCATTGGTGTAATAAAATACAGGTCATTTTCTATCAAGTCACTAAGAAACTTAGTGAAGCAATGAAAGAAAAAATAATCCCATACAGGATCAATCTGCTTTGTTATTGTGTTTATTCTTCTGGACAGTCTCTAATGAATAGTCTATAGGATCCTGATAAATTGAGTGAATAAGTACAGACTTTATATATGAGTGGGCAGTTGGAAGATGGGAGACGAGAGAGAGACAAACATCAAGAAAATCATGGGGTTTAAAATCCTTGTAAATCCTTACAAATTTGAATCTACATTGAAATATAGCAGTATTGGAAAAGAATACTACGTATTAATTCTAAAAAAGATTATTCATGGAGAAGTGTATGTGCTGTTGCTGGAATACAATCTCACTGGGTTCACAGAGGTACAGGGGGATGGCATTGCCATGGATGTATACCATCCAGGAAGGTGAAGAGAGGCAACTGCCCTTTATGTGAGAGAGCCGTGGGAATGCATGGAGCTGTACCTTGGGGAGAATGATGAGGGAACTGAAACTTTATGTATTAGGATTAGACACAAAACAACATTGGCAACATCATGGTGGATGTCTCTTCCAGACCACCTGATCAGGAAGAAAAACTAAAGAGACGGTCTTCTTTAGAAATGGTAAGAAGTCACATATTGATATTAACACTTTGTCCTCCAGATTTTATCCTCTTCAATAGCTACTATAGGGACAGCACAGCATGGCACACATGACCCAGGAATTTTCTGAGGCCCCTGAAGAGCCTGAAAACAATTAAAACATCGGAGTATCTTTTATATAAGGAGGAGCTGAGAAAAAAGGAGAAGAGAAGACTCAGAGCAATCAATGTGTATAAATATCTGATAGTAGGAGGCAAAGAAGAGGACTCATTTCAGTAAGTTCTACTGAACAGGATAGGATACAATGGGTAAAAATCAAATTGAAGGAAATTCTATTGAAAATGAGGGAAAACATTTCTATTGTAAGAAGGGTCAGACACCAGAAGAACCTGCCCAGAGACACTGTGGAGTGTCCATCCTTGGAGACTTTAAAAATCAATTTGGATAATGCCCTGAGCTGTGGCTGACCCTGCTTTGAACTGGAGATTTGGACTAGATGATCTCCAGAGGCGTCTTCTAGTCTCCACCGTTCTCTGATTCTGTGCAACCCTGTGATATATGCTGCATTTTGTTAAACTGAAAGGAGTGGTAGCAGAAGTTAATTAGGCTGTAGTACATACACAAACTCATGAAATCACGGAGTTATAGCCATTAATATTTCCTCCTTTATTTATAAGTGATTGAAGTCTATATCATGCCATTGCCCGTCTCTTTCTATTTATATGTCTGCACTGAATGATAGGAGTAGAAGGCTCGAGGCAAGATTTTTAGAGAAAAGAGAAAAGCTAAGTCATTTGAAAGCAATTTCTGAAGGGAATAACATCAAAAACAAGGAGGAAAAATATTTGAAAGAGAGGAAAGGGATTGAAGGATATTGAAGATATTATGTTTATGTGGCATTCTGGCACTTCTGAATGTCCTAAAAAAGAATTACACCAACAGTAAGTTAGTGGATAAAGCAAAAATTTTGAGGAGAGGCACAAAGGAAAACCAATAGAACATTAAGAGCATTTGAACTGCTAGGAGGCATTTTCCTCGTGGAAAATGTCTGAAAATCCTTAAGAGAGCTCATGAAGATTCATTTAAATAGCTGAGCAGCTCATTTAAGCAGTCAGCCAAAAACCTCAGTACAACTTTACAAAATCAAGCTGTTGGTATGAACTGGTGGCACAAAAGACAGAGAGAAAAATGCATCATGTGTCCTGACACTGCACTTTGTCAGAAATTGCTTACAACTGGCTTAAAAGATGCAGTGATTAGCTTCCACAAAATACCTATAGTGCACTACGTGCCAGAGGTTAAAGAACAGATAAAGCCTAAGCACAGTATTTAAAAATTGTAAAATGAAGTTTCTTTGGGAATGTACTTTTGCTCTCAAACACAAAAGCAAGCCAAAAGACTAGAACTTCTGTTGATTCTGCAAACTGCAGAACCCAAGTGTACCAGGCACTGATTGCTCACAGAACATCTGGCAGCAACAGAGGAAGGAAAAATATTCCCATTATTGATATCATATGCAATATATTGCAATAACATAAAAGCATTTTACATTCTGTTCAAGACTTTGCAGGCATATCAGAACAACTGGAGATTTTCATGGAGGTGAAACTCTCTATTGCTACTTTGAAGATAATATTCATCTTTTGGCGATATTTGAAATCTTAGAATCTGACTAATCCTACTTTCTGGACATTGGCACTGGTTTAGATACTCAATAATAATAGCAGTAGTAAGGATGTTGGTGAAAAAAACCCCTAAACTGGTTCTTTTCTAACAACTGTGAGAGAAAAACTTGAGTCCAAGACGAACACCGGATGTCTTGTTCATCTGAAATCTATCACAGGAAGCAGTGGTTCTAAGACAAAAGAACTTGGGAAGAAATAAGTACTTTCAGTTTTCCTTATACATCTTATATATCTTCAAATAAGGAAATTGAGAATGAAGGCTTAAGGGAAGGAAAAAGAAAGGTTTCAGTGCAACATCATGACAGTAAGTTATAAAATCATAAAATCAAAGTTTCTGAAAATTTGTGTTTGAAGAAAGAATCACTGTAACTAAAGAGAGCAAAAATAACACATCAAACTGTTCCTAGAACCCTTCTTCAGAAAAATTACATTAGAATACAAGTTCAAATTAATCTTTTTTTTTTTTT